>OZ024742.1:338422285-338436150 GCA_964016885.1 Eledone cirrhosa | reverse complement strand
TTCACCTATGCTACGAGCTGTCTCACCTATGTATGTTGTTGTCATGTTTCTGCAAGTACCCTCTGTACATCTTATGCTATAGACTACGTTTCTAGTTTTACAGTTTATCCAGGGTTCACCTTACAAATGATACATTTCCTATTGGTACAGTGGGTTTTCTTAAAAGGGTAGGTTTTGCTGATCAGGGATTTTATGGTGGTTCCTGGCTTTTCTACCACCTTTATTTTTAAGTGGGTCTTTCTCAGGCCTTTCTACACTGGTTAGCTAATTTCCCTCCAGGGGTGGCGTCCACAAACATGACACTCTGATATCTCTGGTTGTCGTACCATGATGTGGCCTTCCCTATCTTATGTCTAGCCCTATCTAAGCTATTCCATGATTTGCTCCTGTATAGTGGGCAAATTCCTTTCATGTCCAGTTCTATGAGGGTCTTATACTTTTCCATGGCTCCTTCGTATACTCTGACTCTGTCTCTTTGGTTGTAGCCAGAGAACTGCATGCGGTTGATGAAGTGTTGGATGTGTCCTTCCATTTCTGTTGGGTCGCACATGCTGGACACATTCTTCATCACTCGTACCAAATCTGCGATCAGAATATTAAACTTAGCACTACTGGACATTGCTGAGTTTTTGAGATTTGGAGGCCATGGGTTTAGCATAGTGTGAGTGGAGAATTTGGGCTCTCTCGTCTATAGTGTTAATCCAGAGTTCTGTGTCTAATACAGGTAGTCTATTGTTAGGGTGTTTGGAAGGGAAGTCTATAGTTACAGTTATACTCTGGTGTATGGAATTAGCTATCTGCTGGATGCTTTCCATCGTGCTACGTTCTAAATCAAACTTGTTAGTGCTCTCTAGTGGGGGTGTTCTTATAACTATATTGATATCGTCTACATAACGAGAGTACATGATGAGGTCTATGGAGCTTTCATTAAGGAGATCTTTAAGTCTCCTTTCCCACCATACCATGAAAAGGTTGGCAACATCACCAGCTATGCTGACGCCGATGGCTGCTCCCTCATTTTGGGTGTAGATTTTCTCATTGAACTTAAATATGTGGCCCTTTAGGGTAGTTTTGATACTAGCTCCTATTGCATGTGCGACCATTTTTCTTACCTGATCAGTGTTTTGGGGGGTCCGTATAGCTTTGGTCCACCCAATCCACCTTCCTATGGGAGTCTTTTTAGCCATTGAGGTTATGGTGGGGGGTCTACCTCTTATAGGTCTACTAGGGCAGAAACATCTAAGGTCATGGCTGTCTAGGTAGTCAGTGTCGTAGGTAAGTCTAAGTAGGAGGCCCAGTTCGTCTGTGTCGACGTCGCAGAACTCCACCTCACTCTCAATGATCATCTCCACACATCTTTTCACAGCAAAATCAATGTTAATGGATGGGTACAGTGACACCACATCCATGCTGCCTATTATGCAGTTGGATAGGCTCCTGTTTTTGTTGCACTCACTGATTCTGCTGAGGAGGTCCTCTGTACTTTCACATACATCTGGGGACATCTTGATTATGGGGCGTATAACCATTGAGAGGAAGTAGGAGATCCTGTAGTTGCTAGCTATATTAGCTCCACATATGGGTCTTGTTGGTGGTCCTGTTGTCGGGTCGTCGACTGTCTTGTGGTCCTTGCGGAGCCCATACAAGGGTGGTATGCCATTGTTAGACGCCTGGAAGTTGTTGGCAGTGCGTCTGCTTGGCTTTAGGATGTCAGTCCACATCATCATGTGAGCGTTGAGGATTTTTTCTCTCCCATCGTGTGTTAGTTGTGCAACTTCGCTCGTGTTGGTGATGTGGGGTTGCATTGCCTCGATGTAGTTCGGCATGCTATCTATTGACATCCTACCAGACTTATCTGTGGGTAGACACACTACCTCACCATCGCTTGTGCGCTGCTTGAGGCTAACCAAGCCTTCTACAGGTTTTATCCCAAGTTGTTGGGCCTCTGGTCTGCTCTGTCTCATAGTGTACCTGTCTACTACTTGTCTAATCTTATTTCTAGCTATGGTGAACTGTGCCTCCGTCTCGTCATCTATTTGCTGTGGTATGCAAACTCTTTTATTAAAGGGTAACCTCGTAGGATAGATATTACCCATCTTATATGTTTTGTCAGCTGGGTTGAAAAATAGTTTCTCTAAGGGGTTGTCGTTATTTCTATCGTCATAGTTGTGTGTGTTGCTATTATTGTTATCATGGTGGTTGTTGTTGTTTCTATCATTAGCATTAATATTATTATTGTTATGATTGCTAGATGTATTGTTGTTTACTTCACCGTTATTGTTGTTGTTGTTACTGCTATTTCTACCATTGTGGTTGTTACTATTATTATGTTTCTTGTTTTTGTTGATGTTGCTACATGTACTATTTCCATTATTACCACTGTGGTTATTGTTGTTGTTCGTATTGTTACCGTTATTACTACTGTGGGCACTGTTGCTGTGTCTGTGGTTAACGTTTCTATTATTATTATTATTGTGGTTGTTGTTGTTCTGTCTATCGCTAGTATTATTGCCATTATCACTATTTCTCACTTTCCTGCCATTGTTATGGTTATGGCTGTTATTTCTATACCCAGAGTAATTGTTTATATTACTACTACCGTTATTATTGTTGTTGTTGTTTACCTTTGCATTCCAACGTATTTTTGTGAAACACTTTTTTTTCCAGCTCCGTTTTCCATTCCATAGGGTTAATCTTTTTGTAGATGGCAAATTTTGGTGGTAACTTTAGGATTTGTTGTTCTTGTTCACTGATTAAAGTGTTCCCATAGATATTTACTGTGTGGTCATTGGTAAATTCTTCCAGTAGTTTTACATCACTCATACGGATGTTGTCGATGTTATCTGGGTATTTTTGAGAATATTCGATTTTCCTTTCTTGTAGTTTTTTCTTATATATATATATATATATATATATATATATATGCATATATATATATATATATATGCATATATAGTTTTTTCTTATATATATATATATATATATATATATATGCATATATATATATATATATATGCATATATATATATATATATATATATGCATATATATATATATATATATATGCATATATATATATATATATATGCATATATATATATATATATATGCATATATATATATATATATATGCATATATATATATATATATATATGCATATATATATATATATATATATGCATATATATATATATATATATATGCATATATATATATATATATATATGCATATATATATATATATATATGCATATATATATATATATATATATATGCATATATATATATATATATATATGCATATATATATATATATATATTATATATATATATATGCATATATATATATATATATATATATGCATATATATATATATATATGCATATATATATATATATATATATATGCATATATATATATATATATATATATGCATATATATATATATATATATATATGCATATATATATATATATATATATATATATGCATATATATATATATATATGCATATATATATATATATATATATATGCATATATATATATATATATATATATGCATATATATATAAATTGAAACAAAATGAAAACGAAATTTCATTTCTCACTCTTAGTATGGCACTTACTTAAATGTAAGTATGCATGTATACGTACATACATATATGTATACAGACGTACAGTAGCATGCACATATATATATATATATACATATATATATACATATGCATACAGGTACACATACATATATGCACGTATCAGTTTATCGGCGCTAACGTCGCTTTGTTCGTTTGTAAACAAACTGAACAGCCTGAATTTATGCCATACGGTGTTAAGGCAACCACGTCACCTTTTTGTTCAACACTAACACAGGAACGATGTACTAGTTTCAAGCTTGTTAGCTATCATCAGCACCGTTTACCCATCTGCCAGATAGTTGAACGTTCGAAAGTATATACTTTCCTTATGAAAATTAACGGCTGAGCAGCCTAATTTGCATATTGAGTGAGTTAAATCGGTCAGGCATACCGAAAACGATAAATTGAAACAAAATGAAAACGAAATTTCATTTCTCACTCTTAGTATGGCACTTACTTAAATGTAAGTATGCATGTATACGTACATACATATATGTATACAGACGTACAGTAGCATGCACATATATATATATATATACATATATATATACATATGCATACAGGTACACATACATATATGCACGTATCAGTTTATCGGCGCTAACGTCGCTTTGTTCGTTTGTAAACAAACTGAACAGCCTGAATTTATGCCATACGGTGTTAAGGCAACCACGTCACCTTTTTGTTCAACACTAACACAGGAACGATGTACTAGTTTCAAGCTTGTTAGCTATCATCAGCACCGTTTACCCATCTGCCAGATAGTTGAACGTTCGAAAGTATATACTTTCCTTATGAAAATTAACGGCTGAGCAGCCTAATTTGCATATTGAGTGAGTTAAATCGGTCAGGCATACCGAAAACGATAAATTGAAACAAAATGAAAACGAAATTTCATTTCTCACTCTTAGTATGGCACTTACTTAAATGTAAGTATGCATGTATACGTACATACATATATGTATACAGACGTACAGTAGCATGCACATATATATATATATATACATATATATATACATATGCATACAGGTACACATACATATATGCACGTATCAGTTTATCGGCGCTAACGTCGCTTTGTTCGTTTGTAAACAAACTGAACAGCCTGAATTTATGCCATACGGTGTTAAGGCAACCACGTCACCTTTTTGTTCAACACTAACACAGGAACGATGTACTAGTTTCAAGCTTGTTAGCTATCATCAGCACCGTTTACCCATCTGCCAGATAGTTGAACGTTAATTTTCATAAGCCGTTAATTTTCATAAGGAAAGTATATACTTTCGAACGTTCAACTATCTGGCGTGTGTTTGTGTTCATTTATCTATTTGTTTATTTGTTTATTTATTTATTTATTTATTGTTGGTTGGTTGTTTGTTCTATGTGTGTGTGTGTTTTCATTTTGTCCTGTGTGTGTTTTCATTTTGTGTGTGTTTTCATTTTGTCCTTAATTGTAAGTTGTTTGTTCTATGTGTGTGTGCGTTTTCATTTTGTCCTTAATTGTAAGTTGTGATGTTGCTGTTCCACTCATATTTTCTATTTAATTTTGGTTGTAATTCTTTTATGTTTATTGCCTCTGTAATTTGCCTAAACATTGCGTCTTTTCTGTGTGTGGATTCTATTTTTATTTCTATGCTCTCTAATCTACCCCTGTGTTCTATCTTAGCCTGTTGGTAGAGCACAGATGATTCTTTATTATCTTGGAGGTCTCGCCAGTGTTCATTTATTCGTTCCCCTATACTACGAGCTGTCTCACCTATGTACACTATATTTTTGTTTCTACATTGTCCTTCAGTACATCTTATGCTATACACTACATTTCTAGTTTTACAGTTAATATGGGGGCTTATTTTACAGGTTATACATTTCTTATCTATACATGAGGGTCTTTGGAACCAACCAACCAACCAACCAGAAATTTATAAGTTTATAAATTTATAAATATATAATAAATTGAAGTGAAAGCAACTGGTGCGTGTGTTTCTTATTGGCAACATGACCCTCCCAAAGTATAACAATATCGGTTTCAACACACGATTTCAGATAAAGAATCTTGCTAAACAAATTCAGAAACGACATATATATATATATATATATATATATATATATATGCATATATATATATATATATGCATATATATATATATATGCATATATATATATATACATATATATACTGAGCACACAACACACACACAGAAACAAAATGGCGTAGAATAGAAGGAAAGGCACAGAAACAAAGAAAGGAATCCCCAGTCACTGAAGAGGTCACAGAGTGTGTGACGAAAGGACTATGACTATATATAAACAACTATCTGGTTGTGGAACCAACAACCAACCAGAAATTTATAAGTTTATAGATTTGTAAATTTATAAATTTATAAATATATAATAAATTGAAGTGAAAGCAACTGGTGCGTGTGTTTCTTATTGGCAACATGACCCTCCCAAAGTATAACAATATATATATATATGCATATATATATATATATATATATATATATATATATATACATATATATATATATATATATATATACATATATATATATATATATACATATACATGTACATATATATATATATATATATATACATATACATATATATATATGCATATATATATATATATATATATATATGCATATATATATATATATATATATATATATATATATGCATATATATATATATATATATATATATATATATATATATATATATATATATATATATATATATATATATATATATATATATATATATGCATATATATATATATATATATATATATATATATATATATATATATATATATATATATGCATATATATATATATATATATATATATATATATATATATATATATGCATATATATATATATATATATATATATATATATATGCATATATATATATATATATATATATATATATATATGCATATATATATATATATATATATATATATATATATATATATATATATATATATGCATATATATATATATATATATATATATATATGCATATATATATACATATGCATATATATATATACATATATATACTGAGCACACAACACACACACAAACAAAATGGCGTAGAATAGAAGAAAGGAAAGGCACAGAAACAAAGAGAGGAATCCCCAGTCACTGAAGAGGTCACAGAGTGTGTGACGAAAGGACTATGACTATATATAAACAACTATCTGGTTGTGGAACCAACCAACCAACCAGAAATTTATAAGTTTGAAGATTTGTAAATTTATAAATTTATAAATATATAATAAATTGAAGTGAAAGCAACTGGTGCGTGTGTTTCTTATTGGCAACATGACCCTCCCAAAGTATAACAATATATATATATATGCATATATATATATATATATATATATATATATATATATATATATATATGTATATATATACATATATATATATATATATATATATACATATATATATATATATACATATATATATATATATATATATATACATATATATATATATATATATATATATACATATATATATATATATATATATATATATATATATATATATATATGCATATATATATATATATATATGCATATATATATATATATATATGCATATATATATATGCATATATATATATATATATATGCATATATATATGCATATATATATATATATATATATATATATATATATATATATATATATGCATATATATATATATATATATGCATATATATATACATATGCATATATATATATACATATATATACTGAGCACACAACACACACACAGAAACAAAATGGCATAGAATAGAAGAAAGGAAAGGCACAGAAACAAAGAGAGGAATCCCCAGTCACTGAAGAGGTCACAGAGTGTGTGACGAAAGGACTATGACTATATATAAACAACTATCTGGTTGTGGAACCAACCAACCAACCAGAAATTTATAAGTTTGTAGATTTGTAAATTTATAAATTTATAAATATATAATAAATTGAAGTGAAAGCAACTGGTGCGTGTGTTTCTTATTGGCAACATGACCCTCCCAAAGTATAACAATATATATGCATATATATATATATATATATATATATATATATATGCATATATATATATATATATATGCATATATATATATATATATATATGCATATATATATATATATATGCATATATATATATATATATATGCATATATATATATATGCATATATATATATATATATATGCATATATATATATATATATATATGCATATATATATATATGCATATATATATATATGCATATATATATATATATATATATATGCATATATATATATATGCATATATATATATATGCATATATATATATATATATATATATATATGCATATATATATATATGCATATATATATATATGCATATATATATATATGCATATATATATATATATATGCACATATATATATATATGCACATATATATATATATGCACATATATATATATATGCATATATATATATATATGCACATATATATATATATGCACATATATATATATATGCACATATATATATATATATATATATATATATATATATATATATATATATGCATATATATATATATATATATATATATATGCATATATATATATATATGCATATATGCATATATATATATATATGCATATATATATATATATATATGCATATATATATATATGCATATATATATATATATGCATATATATATATATATGCATATATATATATATATGCATATATATATATATATGCATATATATATATATATGCATATATATATATATATGCATATATATATATATGCATATATATATATGCATATATATATATATATGCATATATATATATATGCATATATATATGCATATATATATATATGCATATATATATATGCATATATATATGCATATATATATATATGCATATATATATATGCATATATATATATATATATATATATATATATGCATATATATATATATATGCATATATATATATATATATATATATATGCATATATATATATATATATATATATATGCATATATATATATATGCATATATATATATATGCATATATATATATATGCATATATATATATATATATGCATATATATATATGCATATATAGATATATGCATATATATATATATATATATATATATATATATATATATATGCATATATATATATATATATATATATATATATATATCTATATGCATATATATATATATATCTATATGCATATATATATATATATATCTATATGCATATATATATGCATATATATATATATATATGCATATATATATATATATATATATATATGCATATATATATATATATATATATCTATATGCATATATATATGCATATATATATATATATATATGCATATATATATATATATATATATATATGCATATATATATATATATATATATATATGCATATATATATATATATATATATATATATATATATATATATATATATATATATATATATATATATATATGCATATATATATATATATATATATATATATGCATATATATATATATATATATATATATATATATATGCATATATATATATGCCCAAATTATGTTGGCATCGCCTTCAAGATACACCCAAGGCTTGGGCCCCGTGCTATCCGTCCCATACAAAAATGTAAATCGCAACTCATAACAACAATACGGCACAATTATTTCACCTCAATTGGCCCTGCTCTCTTCAACAGCACACGAGGACACGTCAAAACAGAAACTGACCACACAAAATTCAAGAAGTCTTTGGACAAATTCCTCCAAGTAATCCCGGACAAACCACCCACACCCGGATATGTCTCCGCAAACAGTAATTCTCTTCTCGAATGGGCCATGGTGCCCAAATCCTGAATTGAAAGACTTCGCCAGGTGGTGCTATTAAGTTAGACATGGCCTGGGCCAATACTGGCCAAAACATTTCAAAGTTATATATATATATATATAGATATATATGCATATATATATATATATATATATATATATATATATATATATATATATATATATATATATATATGCATATATATATATATATATATATATATATGCATATATATATATATATATATATATATATATATATATATGCATATATATATATATATATATATATATGCATATATATATATATATATATATATATATATATGCATATATATATATATATATATATATATATATATATATGCATATATATATATATATATATATGCATATATATATATATATATATATAAATATGCATATATATATATATATATATATATATATATATATATATATATATGCATATATATATATATATATGCATATATATATATATATATATATATATATATATATATATATATATGCATATATATATATATAAAATATTAAAAAAATAATGAATAAAACAATGAAACAGTTCCTTATATTAAACAAAAAAAGTTCATTATTTAACGATCGTTTCTAGGATATATATGTGTTAGAATTGGCATGCATATTCAACAGATCTATGTACAAAATTATACAAAATTATACAAACTATCAAAATTAAATATACATACCAACACATATATATGCATATATATATATGCATATATATATATATGCATATATATATATGCATATATATATATGCATATATATATATATATGCATATATATATATATATATATATATGCCATCCAGGCCGAAACAAATGAGATCGTGTAGGTGTCACGACAAAAAAACACACAGTCCACGCTGTAATGTGGCCGTGTAGGCAACACGGTAAAAACCTCCCAGACCCACACTGTAAATGTGGTTGGTGTTAGGAAGGGTATCTAACTGTAGAAAACCTGCCAGACAGTCCTATGCGAGCAAGACAATCACTCTTGCCTCAAGTGGGACTACCCCCGTCCAAACCCATGCAAGCGTGGAACACGGACGTTAAACGTTGATGATGATGATGATGATATATATGCATATATATATATGCATATATATATATGCATATATATATATATATATTGTATAAACGTTTGAATATGTGTAATAAGGCCAAGACAATGCAGGTATGGACATAGAAAAAAGAATGCAATAGTGAAAGATATTGATGTGAATTCGTCTTTCACCTTGAATTTATTTAAATGTCCTTAATTTTCGAGATAATATCTCTTCTTCGGAGGGAAGTAAAGGTCTCAAACCAGCGTCTTTAAATCTCTAATTTTATATACGTGCCTGTATATGTGTGTGGGAGAATGCATGAAGGTGTAGGTATGTGGGTGTGTGTGTGTGAGTGTGGGAAGATAGGTCTAATCGTAAAAGTGGGGGGTAGGTGTTATCTGGTGTTAGAACTGGTTTTGTGTGTGTATGTGTGAGAGAGAATAAGTGGAGGTGTAAGCGTGTGTGTGTGCGCGTGCGTGTGTGTGGGGTGTGTAAAAATGGGGCTAGAGGCCCTATCAGGTTATAAATTGGGTGTTGAGCTCTAGTCTATTATTGATTGGTGGATGTGTTCTATCTATAATAAGTGCTTCCTTAATTCTAAGATTGCCGAGGTTTCTTTCCTTAGTTTCTATCCTAACTGTTATGTTTTTATCGGTGTTTTTGCATTTAACTAGGTGTTTCTTAAATGAGGAAGCGTTAGTATTGAGGTGTTCTTTTATTCTTATGTGGAGTGGTCTGGTGGTGCTACCTATGTAGAAGTTGTTGCATTTGTCACACTCTAGTCTGTATACTACGTAAGCCTGGTGGCATAGGTCTGTGTCGTTGATGGGGCAGTTGGCTAGTCTGCAGCAGTTGTCATGTCTGGTGGAGTGTCTCTTGGCCAGCCGTCCGCGCAGAGAAGGACCCGAGTGGGCCAGTTGGATATCCAGTCCCTCTCGTCTGATGGCTCTGCGGATGGCTGTTGTTGTTTCTTCACTGAAGTGTGGGAGCTTCAGGAAGCAAGTGTTAGTGCCTCGGGTGTGGTGTCCTCTGTTCTTTCTGGCACGGTTTGTGGTGGATGTCGTGTATCCGTTCAGTTTGAGTACTCCCAGGAAATGTGTGGTGTGTGTGTCTCGGTCTCTGGCGTCGGTGCATTTGTTCTTGATACGTGCCAGTTCGTTCTTTATGTATCCGAACTTGGCACCGAGTGGGAGGGCCGATCTGAAATGTACGAACAGGTCCTTGCTGGCGGATTTTTTATAGAAGCAGGTGTGGATGTTGCCTTCCTCTGTTACCCTGAGTTGGAAGTCCAGTAGGGATAGGGATCCACGGTCATCGGGGTGTTCCATGCTGAACTTTATACTGGCGTCCATGCTGGCGTCCAGAGGCGAACAATACGTTACCAACAACGAACTTGGAGAAAGCCTTCAACAGAGTCCCCCATTCCATTATCTGGTGGGCTCTTAGAAAACTAGGTGTTGATGAATGGCTTGTAAGAGCTATACAAGCCATGTATAAAGAAACAGTCAGCAAGGTTAGAATTAACAACGAATATAGTGAAGAGTTTAGCGTAAAAGTTGGTGTTCATCAGGGCTCTGTTCTTAGGCCCCTACTATTTATTATTGCCCTTCAGGCTATAACAGTGGAGTTCAAGACCGGCTGCCCATGGGAACTCCTATACGCAGATGATCTAACGCTCATAGCTGAATCAATGGCCGAGCTAGAGAAGAAATTCCAAACATGGAAGCACGGCCTAGAATCAAAAGGCCTTAAAATTAATATGACTAAGACTAAAGTTCTAGTTTGTAGGAAAGAAAATAAGGCGCCGGTCCCTTCCGGGAAATGGCCATGCTCAGTGTGTAGGAAAGGCGTAGGTAGAAACTCCATTTTATGTCCCAAATGCAAAGTATGGGTGCATAAAAGATGTAGTGGGATCACAGGTAAGCTAACTAAGAACATAGATTTTACATGTGGCCGGTGCTCTGGTGCAATAAGTAGCAGCAAGTGCCCACAAAATACTAGCTCTTTCAATTGCGCAGAGGGTTCTATAGAAATAGTGGACAGCTTCCGTTACCTGGGTGACAAAATCAGCAGTGGGGGAGGGTGCTCTGAAAGTACAGTAGCTAGAGTCAAAACTGGATGGAAAAAGTTCAGAGAGCTTATACCACTATTAGCCGCTAAAGGGTTCTCCATAAAAATGAAAGGCAGGCTGTATGATGCCTGCATACGAACAGCAATGTTGCATGGCAGTGAGACCTGGGCATTGTGTGCAGAGGATATACGCAGACTAGAGAGGAACGAAGCTTGCATGCTCCGCTGGATGTGTAATAGTAATATACGTGAACGGCAAAGCATAAACGAACTAAGGAAAAAATTAGAAATAAGAGGGATCAGATGTTTACTCGAGAGAAGGCTACGTTGGTACGGACACTTGATGCGCATGAAAGTCGATAGCTGTATAACAAAGTGCAGGGCAATAAAGATAGACGGTAGCCACGGAATAGGCAGACCTAGAAAATCCTGGGACGAGCTGATAAACTCCGACCTCACACACTTACACCTCTCCAAGACAATGTCACTGGACCGAGATCTTTGGCGGTACTCTGTAATAGAGAAGACCCGCCTTACCTAAATACAAACTAAATTCTACTACAAACTAAATTCTACTAAAATCTACTACAGTCAGTAGGCATCTCTAACAAAATACACCCCCGTCCCACCACCCCCACCCCATCCACACCACCCCTTTCAATGTAAAGTTATGTTGGTGCCACAACATCCAGGCCGAAACAAATGAGATCGTGTAGGTGTCACGACAAAAAAAAAACACAGTCTACGCTGTAATGTGGCCGTGTAGGCAACACGGTAAAAACCTCCCAGTCCCACACTGTAAATGTGGTTGGTGATAGGAAGGGCATCCAGCTGTAGAAAACCCGCCAGACAGTCCTATGCGAGCAAGACAACCACTCTTGCCTCAAGTGGGAAAACTCCCGTCCAAACCCATGCAAGCGTGGAACATGGACGTTAAACGATGATGATGATGATGATATATATATATATATATGTGTATATATATATATGTATATATATATATATATATATATGTATATATATATGTATATGTATATATATATATGTATATATATATATGTATATGTATATATATATGTATATATACATATATATATATATATATGTATATGTATATATATATGTATATATACATATATATATATATGAT
>OZ024742.1:338114785-338417285 GCA_964016885.1 Eledone cirrhosa | reverse complement strand
ATATTTTTTCACTATACACATGCATGTACATTTGCAGGTGCATATACACACATTTATACACATAACCTTACTATATTTCCTTATTTTATTTTTATATATCTCTTGCATTACTTTTATTTATATTTTTTTTTTGCCCGTTAAACTTTTGCCTTTCTTCAGGAAATTTTTTCAAATATTTCAGTTTTAAATTGCCTTGTATGACGAACGAATGAGGACGTTTCTTGTATTCGTGAAACCTCTGGTAATGAGGTAATTATATTGTATTGTTTATAATACATTAAATTTAGCTCTGTAACTTACGTTGAGCACTCTTCACTCCTATGACTTTTTCAATTTTCAACGAAAACTTCAATACTTATATATATATATTTGTGTGTGTGTGTGTGCGTGTTTATGTAAAAGTAAATTTGTCACCCCTTAGTTTTGGGGGTTCTTTATTCTATCTCATTACATTTTTCATAACTAATTTTTTTAATTGTTTTTATTACTTATTTCCCACTCTTTCTGTCCCTCCAAATTATATCCTTTCTACCTCGCTTTTTAGTCCAGTTGCCTTTTATTCAGAGCAGATAGCAGTAGAAATATTTTTACTGCAAGATGCGACAAACTTACTTCGTACTTTGAAATCTTTCTGAAGAAATGCAATATTCAGCGTATTGCTAGTGAATGGGCAATTATTATGCAACTAGTATTATGTATTCAAACATGTTATAGAACGAACTTTTGATAAAATTCTTCACTTTTCCCATACATCACGCCTAGTGTTTGTTTTTCTTCTACATTAAATATACATATGTGTGTGTGCATAATATATATGGATACATAATTGGCGGGAAATGCTAAAACAGAATCGAGTTGGGAAAAATGTAATTTTGTTAATTAAACAGATGTTGTCACGTTGATCCTTTGTAGATTATTTATTCATATATATTTATGTTATAAGTTACACAGAATATCACCAACAATTCACGTTTATGAATAAAATTTCACAAATAACTTCTTTCAAAATTACTTACCTCTTCTTCGTATGTTCCTCCGATAGTTTTTCAATTCAAATATTTCTCTATTGTTAATCTCATATGTTCCGTGTGGGACAGATAATATATTTCAGATAAAGATACTTTATATCAGAAAGGTGAGAAGTGAAAAGATGTAAAATTTCAGACCAGTCGTAATGCTGCAAGTGTGTTGGCTTGCCACAAAATGTTCATTTGACCCCTATTGTGTGTCATCAATTGTCGCACTTAGTTGTGAATTAGTGGTTGTCTTTGTTTACACTTTTTTTTTCTTTCTCTCGCTCTGATCGTATACTTTGGTGTGTTATATCTGTGAGGTTCCTAGCAATAATTAATTGTATTTATTATGTGTTTATATTTTCATTCTGAAAGAATTATAACAATTTGTAATGTTATTTATACAATTGTCATAAAATATTTAAGAAACAAAATACAGAGCGGAAGTAAATGTAAATATAAATCCGCAGTTAATATAATGTGATGTGAGGGAGGAATAATAGAAAAGTGTAGTGGGAGGAAGGGGAGTGTAAGGTAATTAGAAAGAAGAGGTGTGGAAAAGTGAGAGAGAAAGTAATAGTAGAAAGGAATAGTCAGGGTTAACTAAGAACAGTGGTGGGAAGATGGGTCTATGTAAGGTAATCACCGATGAAAAGTAAATTTCTTCCTGTTCAAGTTTGCTTTTTATCATTTCCAGGTGAATGTTGATATAATAAAGTACCAATCAAGCCCTTGTATCGATATAATCGTTATAAGTTTACAATCAGCCCATGGTTATTAGTATTACTACTGAGGAACCTTTAGGTGACTCTGATCATTACCAATCTGTCCCTCATGGGCAGTAACAAAAAACCACAACAATCTACAAACTGCTGACTTTGACTGGAATAAAGCAGACTGGAACTGTTACTTCTCCGAGCTGCAACGTCCAAACTGGCTTGAATGTTACGACTCTGGAGATGTCAACACTGTACTCAAGAACATCCTGAACTAAATATGGACAGCATGTGCAGCATTGGTGCCACGTAAGCAGAAAAAACATCCCAAAAGTGCAATTTGGGAGACTGCAGCAGTCCGTCTTGACAGGAAAGAACGTCGTAATGCTGAGCGTGAGTACAAACTGGATAAATCAGATATCAATAGGAAAAAGCGAAATAAATCATCCAACAATCTCAAGCAGGTGACAAAAAAGACTGCTTAGCAACCAACCCTGACAGTAAGTTGTTCTGGAAATATGTACACTCAAAGCAGAGGCCTCACGCTCCAGTCGGTCCTCTTCGCAATCCCCACGCAAGCCAGATTACTGACGACACCAAGGAATGCACAGAACTCTGTTTACGCAGTTATTGCAATACTTATTTGTTGTGCTCATAATTTTTGGCATTAATATATACTGGTTGAATGCCCTTCCTAACACCAGCACCACTTTACAGCATGGACTGGGTGCTTTTCTTCGTGCCACCAGCACAAGAAAGGTTGTCTTTCTGGATTCAGGAGCTCTCTCCACCCCTCCATATTACAGCATGGACTGGGTGCTTTTATTCGTGCCACCAGCACTAGGGAAGTTGTCTTACTGGACTTAGGGGATTTGTCTACCCTGCACGGTGTCATCGTATTGTTTAAATGTCTGCCAGTTAGTCCTCTTCGCAATCCCCACGCAAGCCAGATTACTGACGACCCCAAGGAATGCACAGAACTCATTTCTGAATGCTATGCAGGCATTTTCACTGTTGGAGACCAAAATGTACCATCTCCACCACCTCTGACATCAAATTTTATAACAACTATGGAGTTTACACCTGCAATGCTGCAACGTCACCTTGAGGATAAACAACCATGCCTCTCATGGTCTTGATGGTGTTACGTACCTGCTTCTTAAACGTGGTGGGTACTTCCTTCTGCACCAGCTATCACTCTTCTTTCAATTCTGTCTTAACAACGGTGTTACTCTGGAGCAGTGGAAAACTGCCAGTGTCGTTCCTCTGTTCCAAAAGGGTGACCGCACGTCACCTGTGAACTATTGTCCAGTCAGTCTTACTAGCTGCATTGCCAAACTGATGGAATCCTGTGTCAGAGTAACACTTTGGAACTTCTGGAACTCAGTCTTATCTGGCCCTCGCAATTTGGATTTATCCCTAATTCCAACTGCTGTGATCAACTTATCGAGTTTCTTGAAGAGATCATCCGGATCACTGATGGCGGCTCATGGGTGGATGTTGTTTACCTTGACTTTGCTAAAGCTTTCAATTCTGTGCCACACAAAAGACTTATGGCAAAACTCTCTGCAATCGGTGTGAAGGATGATCTTTTTAACTGGTTGAAGTACTTCATTCTCAGTCGAAGAGAGGTAGTCACGGTTCTAGGACAGCATTCCTCACCGTATGAGATGTCATCTGGTGTACCACAGGGATCTGTTCTTGGTCCCCTTTTGTTTGTGGCATATATTAATGACATAGTGAGAAGGTAATTGTATAATGTAATGGGAGAAAGGAATAGTTAGGGTTAACTAAGAACAGTGGTGGGAAGATTCTGTTCAAATTGGCTTTTTATCATTTCCAGGTGAATGTTGATAAAATAAAGTACCAATGAAGCCCTGGTATCGATATAATCGATAGAAGTTTACAATCAGTCACAGTTCTAGGATAGCATTCCTCACCGTATGAGATGTCATCTGGTGTACCACAGGGATCTGTTCTTGGTCCCCTTTTGTTTGTGGCATATATTAATGACATAGATGCCAACTTATAGAATGCCACAATACTGAAATATGCAGATGACATCAAGATGTACCTTGAGATAAAAAGGACAGATCCTGAACACTATAGATCTTTCCTGCAATCAGACCTGGACACAATGCAGCAATGTATCACGGACTTGCAACTCAAGTTGGCTGTGGACAAGTGTTCCACCATGCATTTTGGGAGGAAAAACCCAGAGTCCACATACTCCCTTCACAACATTAATATCAATAAGTCTTCTTGTGAACATAACCTGGGTATTACTGTCAGCAGCGATTTGCGTTGGACGAAGCACGTCTCTAAAATTGTCAAGAAAGCCGAAGGTGTCTTAACTCAGCAAGACCTTTGTCAGCCGCTCTCCAGCTATCTATTTAAAGCTATAGCTATGGTGGTGCAGCCACCCTTAGAATTTGCATCACCAGTCTGGAACCCCTATTTTGCTCAGAACATTGACCTCCTGGAAACTGTTCAGAGACGTGCAACCAAGTGAATACCTTCCATCAGGCATCTACCATACTCTGAATGCCCTGTTTCCCTGGCATGGATACATTGAAGCTCCGACGTCTGGCAACTAACTTGGTAAACACTCACAAAATTATTAACCATCTTGCCAACAACAACCCTGAGCACCTTTTTGATTTCCATGTGTCTAACACACATGGGCATGCCTACAAGGTCAGAAAAAAGCACAGTTCCCATGACTTTTGGAAACATTTTGTCATGCCCGGAGTTGCTGAAGCATGGAACAAACTACCTGCATCAGTTGTTAGCTGTTGAGACACTGCATCCTTTAAAACCTCCATGCTTCCTGAAATTCGCCAACACTACACCTGAAATCCCCCCTCCATACACACGCACACGTATTTTTTTTCCTGACATTTGAACATTATTCTATGTACTATACATGCACCTTTGATGAGTTGTAGTGCATATGAGCACTGTACACAATAATTTTATTATTATTATTATTAAAATAATAAATAAAGAAAGAAACCATTATTATTATTAACTTTACAATTCATCCCTACAAGGTGAATGCAATCAACTTCCTATCCTTCTAAAAATTGTTGATCTTGTCTAAATTATAGACCATTATAATTCCATTCATGTCTAGGATTTCTTACAAATATTAAATTAGCACTAGGGGCGGTGGATTGGCAGTATCAGTAGAGGGTCGGACGCCATGCTTTCTAGCATAGTTACGTCCCTTTACAGTCTGAGTTCAAATCCCGCCGAGGTTAACTTTGCCTTTCATCCTTACGGGGTCGATAAAATAAAGTACCAGTAATGTACTGGGTAATTGCTGGCCTTGTGCCTAAAGTAGAAACAATTAAATTAGCACTCCATATACATATTATTTTATTAATCACAATACTTCATTCCTACTCTCACTTTACTGACAGCACCCCTGTACATAGCTTGCACTGTCCTCACAAGCCATTCCTCTACACCTAGTTTCCTTAAGGACCACCAGATGACAGATCGGGGGTACCCTATCAAAGGCCTTCTCTAGGTCAACAAAAGCTAAGTATAGTGGCTTATTCTTCTCTAAGAATCTCTTTTGTAGTTGTCTCACTAAGAAGAGGGCATCTGTTGTACTTTTCCCAGACACAAAACCAAACTGCATCTCATCTAATTTGACCCTTTCTCTAATTAGTTGCGCTAATATCCTTTCTGCCACTTTCATAATTTATATATATATAATCCTTATCGAGCCCTCTTCGGATTTTAGTCTTCAAATCTGGCAACTCAAGCTAGCTGTGGACAAGTGCACCACCATGCATTTTGGGAGTAAAAACCCAGCGTCCACATACTCCCTCCACAGCACTAATATCAAGAAGTCTTCCTGTGAACGTGACCTGGGCATTACGGTCAGCAGCGATTTGCGTTGGACGAGGCATGTCTCTAAAATTGTCAAGAGGGCCGAGGGTGTCTTAGCATCACTCAGCAAGACCTTTGTCAGCCGCTCTCCAGATATCTATTTAAGGCTGCATACAGCTATGGTGCGACCACACTTAGAATTTGCATCACCAGTCTGGAACCCCTATCTTGCTCAGGACATTGACCGCCTGGAAACTGTTCAGAGACGTGCAACCAAGCGAATACCCTCCATCAGGCATCTACCATTGAAGCTCCGACGCCTGGCAACTGACTTGGTAAACACCCACAAAATTGTTAACCATGTTGCCAACAACAACCCTGAGTACCTTTTCGATTTCCATGTGTCTAACACACGTGGACATGCCCGCACAGTTCCCATGACTTTCAGAAACATTTTTTCACCCTCAGAGTTGCTGAAGCATGGAACAAACTACCTGCATCAGTTGTTAGCTGTCGAGACACTGCATCCTTTAAGGCCTCCATGCTTCCCGAGATCCGCCAACAGAACAGCTAACACATACACACATGTACTTCCCTGACATTTGTGTATTATTCTATGTACTATATTGACGAGTTGTAGTGCACCTGAGCACTTTACACAATAATTTCATTATTATTTTTAATTAAATTTATTCTTATTACTATATATATATAGTTATTTATATCTATATATAATATACAAGATCGGAACTTCCATCATCCTTTTGAGAAACATGGACCATCCACAATGGCACAAGCTTAATAATCAAGAAGAAGAAGATCCGTGTGCAAGAGGTTACTAATCTTGGAGGCAATTCAGGAGAAAATGCCCCCAAGAAATTTATTCTCAAGATTCCTCTCATCCTTTTCTGTACCAAGCTACCGTTCAAATTCTCAAGATGTCAGTTCCCTGTTACAGCCATTTTTGCTATGACTACATAAAGCTCGGGGTCAGCGGCTGAAAGTTGTAGAATTCAATATGAGAGAATCTAAGTTGATCACGAGTAAGAACACCTAGAAATCTTCATATAGTACGTAGTAACGGTAAAATGAAGAATATGGTATTTGGAAGACTTTAAAGTGATTTTTTTTTTGTTGTTTTTTTTTGTCACACACACCACGATCTTGCCTCATACTGTAAATCAAACAACGCATCCACTACAATTGTTTTCTCTTCTACCGGTCTTGTCTTATGTTTACCAGTGTGAAGCTGGGTACCTCAGCTAGAAAGTATGAAAGATGAGTTCAAGTGGCGTCAATTATTTAACCGAACTGTTGGTCATTATATGTTTATGTGTGACAATATTTTAACCTATATTTCCCACAGGTATTTTCTAAATTTCCTCTGTACAGACATTGTGCTATTTTTATATGTTCATTTCTGGCCAAGTGCTCTGATACAAGCTAATATAAATGACGGTATTGGCAACACATTTTACTCTATCACACATCTACATTCACATATTCAACCTGCCTATTGCATATTTCAAGTTCCTGTACAAGAACATTCACCTAAATTACTGCTAGCTTTTGTTGGTCATTCTTGGTCAGAGACACAGATAAGCTTTCATGGCTTATTCTCTTACTTTCTCACATTTCTTAGCCTGTTTCTATGTCTTTCCTATTTACAAGCTTCTTCATACACATCACTGTCTCAACTAAACAGTGGTACTTAACTCCATTCAGTGCCTTCTTCATCAATCATTAACTTTCAGTGTACCCTCATTGGAGTGAGCAGTTTGGAATCCACACAGATGCCATTGTGGAGCAGTGGTCGACGAGTTTGGTCTGTACCCGTTATCTTGCCGCCTTCATGCAGCTCCCCCATCATGCTATATCATGACAAGGATGGAACGAGCTGTCTTCGACCGTGGCGATGACAAGCACCCTGACAGATTAACCCTCTTCCCTTTCAAAGGGGGCATATCCCTAAATTCAGATGCGACGTGCAATGACTCGTTCTCGAAGCTTGTAAGATGCAGAGGACAGTCAAATACCAGGCCTGGTCGACTGCTTCCTCTTTGCACTGGTGGCCTTGGCCTCTACACTGCTGATTTCCTCCGGAAAATCTAAAAGATCTCAGCTTGCTTGAAAAGGGAGCTCCATGAGGTGGGGTTACTGTTGCAGTGGGTGTCTCTGGCTATTCTCCGTGGTAGCACTTTTACCGTTTTGTCAGCAGTGTGCAACTGAGGTACCGCTCAGTCATGGGTGTCGTAACAGTTTTTCCCCATCACCCTTTCTTTCAGTGATTGATCCTTCTTCCCTTTTTTTTTCCTTACCTTTCTCTTCCTTTTCCTAGTGTATCTTGTTTTTCTTAGATGCTGCTGAATACGTACTCCACATTAATTACATGATAAAGACGGTGAATTGGCAGTGTCGGTAGAGGGTTGGACGCCATGCTTTGACGCATAGAGTTACGGCCCTTGCTATTCTGAGTTCAAATCCCGCCGAGGTTAACTTTGCCTTTCATCCTTACGGGGTCGATAAAATAAAGTACCAGTAATGTACTGGGTAATTGCTGGCCTTCTGCCAATAGTAGAAACAATTAATTACATGATAAAGATTTTCAATGAGAACTAAAAGAAAAATACACTTTATTCTGTCCAAAATATTTCAGGTTATACATCTCCACACTGACTGCTTATTTCAACTTATAACAATATATCTGTAACAAAAAAAACTTGTAGTTCATCACATTACTGATTCCACTTGTTATGATCATTCTTTTGTTAATACAAAACATCTGATGATTTAAATAATATTTTATAACTTAGAGTGACAAATAAATTCAATACATACTTTCATATTTCTGGGGGTTTTTTTGTCAATAACAAAATTGAGAAGGTTTGAATACAAGTATGGAAAACTGAACACTCTCCCAGAATGCTGCTGAAGTAGCTGAAAGCCCTTCTTCCACTATCTAAGGTGCTCATGTTGGTGTCATGACAAAAGAGCACCTAACCCTCCCTGCAGAGTGGTTGGGCTGGTGACATGCCATGTGGGTGTCATTTCATCCCATACACACTTTAACTATTGATTATTCTGAAGTTTCATTTTCAGTAATTGAAGTATTTTTCTTTTAATTTTATATTCTACATTTCAATAACAAAATATTTTAAAAAATGAAACTATTTATTTTTGTCCTTGATGTTTCCATAATAAATCTATTTACTATCTTGATTATGTTTCTGATACTTACAAAACCTGAATGTTCACCATTTACATATATTTTGTGAGGTCATATGAAACCAAAAAATATCAAACTGTGACTGACCAGGTTTTCATAAAGCTCCTCTCTATATGACTTTCACTGCTTTTACAAGCCACTCTACTACACCTAGTTTCCTTAAGGACCACCAAATGACTAAGGGAGCATATAGGTCATTTAATTCAAGCAGAGTTCAAGGAGATCAATAGAAACAAGTGTTTCCTTGTAATATTTGTTCTGAAAGTCACTAAGAACTGTATTTTAAGAATGAAGTATCATACAGTAGCTGGGTGGATCATAGTCTGACTTGAAGTACCATATTGTGACTCAGTGTATCATAGAATGACTGTGTGCATCATAGAGTGTATTTCAAAAAGTCTGGGTATACCTTAGAATGACAGGGTGTAACAGTGTAACTGAATGCATCATAGGGTGACTTGGTGTATCGTAGAATGTGACTTAATGGCTGAATATAATCAGAGAAAATAATGGAATATTGCTATAAAATACAACAGTCTTCCATATAGTTACTGTCTACTAAATTTCACATTAACTGTCTTGAATGATATGCAACGGGATAAAACATGCAACTATGTGGTTGCAAAGTAAACTATTTAACAATGGGAGTTTACTTAATGCAATAGCAAACTAAAGACGTAGCCTTACAAACTTAGCCATGTACGACAGCATCTCTAGTCTCATAGTAGGTACAACATAAATAGTTAACTGCAGAGGAAATATACTGGACAGTGAAAAAAGTACATGCCCAGACTGCTATGCTGCATCACTGCATGAGAGTGTGCATTATTGTTCTCAGCTAAATAGTCATAGTATAAGAGGAACAACAAATGGATGTCACATGTAGTCATTCAATTGATTATATGTTTGATATAAAACTACTGGATTAGAATTGACCTACGGCTACAACAACAAACTGTCAAGTGTGGTAACTATACCTGCATATTTTATTATTTTCATTTTACATCGAAGTGGAAAATATTCAATATAGTTAAAAAAATATTACAAAACAGACAAAATTAATGCATCCAGTTTAGAATATAGACCATATCTCTGTATGTTATAGGAAGAAAACCAGTTGTAAAACATTGCCTCAAAAAGTCCCATCCAACCCATGCCAGCATAGAACAGTCAATGGAAAATGATGATCATTATACAATGTAAGTAGTTAGTGTTGGCAGGCAATATCGGAAGTGACATGTGACTTAAGTACGTTAGGAGAACTTCAGTAGAGTTGTTACAAAAGTAGCCACTATTGAGGAACTGAGGCCACTGCAGTTGTGGTAAAAAAGCAGAGAGAAGTGAAAACATGTCTGTGACAGAGTTTGGAGTGTGTTGACTTTATTCCTCTCAGTTCAGTGTCTTTTTAGGTTTATTACATTTGTGAATACGTTATGGTTTAATAAATGACGATTTTGAGAGAATGATTTATCACAGATATCACACTGGTATGGTTTCTCTCCTGTGTGAGAATGAGTGTGTGTTTTCAAGGAAGTACTACAAGAGAAGGTCTTACTACAGAAAGCACACTGATATGGTTTCTCTCCTGTATGAATACGTTTATCGGCTAATAAATGACTATTTTTAAAGAATGATTTATCACAGATATCACACTGTTAAGATTTTTCTCTAGTCTGTCTGGTATGAATACGTTTATGAGTTGAAAGAGTACTCAGGTGAGTGAATGTTTTACCACAGATATCACAAGTGTATGGTTTATCTCCAGTATGAATAGGTTTGTGTTTGGCTAAAGAAGAACTATAAGAGAATGACTTACCACAGATATCACACTGATATGGTTTCTCTCCTGTATGAATATGTTTATGGGCTACTAAATGACTATTTTTAAAGAATGATTTATCACAGATATCACACTGGTAAGATTTTTCTCTAGTCTGTCCGGTATGAATATGTTTATGAGATGAAAGAGAACTCGGGTCACAGAACGTTTTACCACATATAACACAATGATATGGCTTCTCTCCTGTGTGAATAAGTTTGTGTCTAGTTAAAATAATATTAGTAGAATAATATTTACCACAGATATCACAAGGGTATGGTTTATCTCCAGTATGAATAGGTTTGTGTTTGGCTAAAGAAGAACTATATGAGAATGATTTACCACAGATATCACAGTGATATGGTTTCTCACCTGTGTGAATATGTTTATGGTTCAACAAATGACTGTTTTGAGAGAATGATTTACCACAGATATCACACCGGTATGGCTTCTCTCCTGTGTGAGAACGGGTGTGTATTTTCAAAGAAGCACTATCAGAGAAGGTCTTACTACAGATATCACAGTCATGTGGTTTCTCTCCAGTGTGAAGACGTTTATGCCTCAATAAATTACCATTTTGAGAAAATGCTTTACCACAGATATCGCATTGGTGTGGCTTCTCTCCTGTGTGAATAGTTTGGTGGTTAGATAAAGAATTACCAGTTGTGAATATTTTACCACAGATATTACAACGATGTCTTTCTCCAGTATGTCCAATATGAATACGTTTATGAGATGAGACAGAACTCGGATCAGTGAATGTTTTACCACAGATATCACAATGGTATGGCTTCTCTCCTGTGTGAATACGTTTGTGTGTAGTTAAAATACTACTAGTAGAAAGGTTTTTACCACAGATATCACAGGGATATGGTTTATCTCCAGTATGAACAAGTTTGTGTTTGGCTAAAGCAGAACTATTAGTGAATGACTTACCACAGATATCACAATGAAATGGTTTCTCTCCAGTGTGAGTACGTTTGTGTTTAGTTAAATGACCAGATATTCTGAAGGCTTTACCACAAATATCACAGTGGTGCGGTTTCTCGCCTGTGTGGATACGTTTGTGTAGTGATAACTCTCTATTTCGAGGGAATGTTTTACCACAAATATCACAGTGGTATGGCTTCTCTCCTGTATGTATAAGTTTGTGGTTAGATAAATACTGACTCAGTGCAAAACTCTTACCACATGTATCACATTTGTATGGTTTTTCTCCCGTATGAATATGTTTATGGTACGTTAAAGTGTTCTTACTGGAAAATGTTTTACCACAGATATCACATTCAAATGGTCGTTCTCCTGTGTGGGTACGCTTGTGTGTAACTAAATGACACTTTGTAGAGAATGAATTACTGCAAACATCACAATGGTATGGTTTTTCTCCTGTATGGACAACTTGATGGACCACTAAACTACGATTTTGAGAGAATAATTTACCACAAATTTGACAATGGTATGGCTTCTCTCCAGTGTGAATACGTTTATGTTCCACCAAATTACTATTTGTAAGGAATGCTTTACCACAAATATCACAGTGGTATGGTTTCTCACCTGTGTGATTAAGTTTATGTGATGATAAAGAGGTGCTAACTGAGAAGGTTTTACCACAGATATCACAATGGTATGGTTTCTCTCCTGTATGAATACGTTTATGTGTAGTTAAAGAACATTTAACAGAAAATGTTTTACCACAGATTTCACACTGGTATGGTTTTTCTCCAGTGTGACTACGAGAATGAATCAATAAACTTCTTTTCTCAGAGAAAACTTTACCACAGATTTCACAACGGTATGGTTTTTCTCCAGTGTGAATACGTTTGTGAGTAGTTAAAGCAGAATTATCATAGAAGGTTTTCTCACACATTTCACAATGGTATGGTTTTTCTCCAGTGTGGGTACGTTTATGTATAGTTAAACCTGAATTATCAGAGCATGTTTTACCACAGATATCACAGGGAAATTGTCTTCTACCAGTGTGAATACGTTTATGGTTTCGTAAAGAAGAATTAGAATGGAAAGATTGACCACAGGTAACACAATGGTATGCTTTTTTCTCCATCATTTCAAATATTCTTTACAAAACAGAAAATTACTTCTCTTGAATTTTTCACGAAATATTTTTAAGACTATATTTTCTTCAACTGTTATCTTTGTGAAAGTCTGAAAATGTTTCAGTTGTAAAGAAACAGTTTCAGATAATCTGAAATATATAAAGAAAGAATAAAATATTAGGGATATTTTCACTGTTGACACATTGTAAGTCATTAGAGAAAAGTGTCTTGACTACAGTCATGATAATATATACATAATAAGTCAGATATAGGAATATATATGACAGTATGGCTGATATAGGATATATATATACAGTATGTCTGATATTGGTAATATATACATAGTAAGTCAGATATAGGAATATATATGACAGTATGACTGATATAGGATATATATACAGTATGTCTGATATAGGATATATATACAGTATGACTGATATTGGAAATATGTACATAATAAGTTAGATATAGGAATATATATGACAGTATGACTGATATAGGATATATATACAGTATGTCTGATATTGGAAATATATACATAGTAAGTCAGATATAGGAATATATATGACAGTATGACTGATATTGGAAATATATACACAATGAATATATAGTAAGATACTGGAAATATATACACATAGTAAGTCAGAAATAGGAATATGTCATATATAATACATATACACACAGTCTGACCTGGGGATACCAACGAAATGGTCTCTCATTTTCTTTAAATTAACTAAAAGTTCTTTTATGTAACATGTTTAACTGCAAACAAAAAATAAATAATGAACTATCACTTCTATCAAGAAAGAAAACAGATTAGTGATAGAAATAAGTAGACATGAATGGGAATGGAAGAAAGGAAAGAAGGTATAAGTAGAAATAAGAATTTTTGTAGATCTAAATAGCCAAATTTCTTAAGCAACAGTCACAAAACAATATACCACTGGATTTCAGTGTCTTCTATATATAATCAAAAAAGATCAGATCTGATTGTACAGAACTTGTTTGTTAGTTTTGGGGGTGTCTTAAGGTGATTCTTTTTACCAATCCTTATTTTTAAACATCCACCCCACCACATAAACCCTGTTTTATTTTGTCTTGCTTTAATTATTTTACTTATTTATCCGACAGTGACTATATAATTATTGCAGGCGACCTAAATGGGCACGTTGGACAATATTGTGACGGCTACGACGAAATCCATGGAGGCTATGGGTTTGGTACTAGAAATGAGGAAGGCTCCAGAATCCTGGAATTCTGTGATGCAAATAACCTAACTATCTGTAACACTAACTTCAAAAAACGTGACAATCACCTGATCACCTATAGATCCGGGGAACACACAAGCCAGGTAGATTATATCCTTAC
Organism: Eledone cirrhosa; assembly: GCA_964016885.1. NCBI lineage: Eukaryota > Metazoa > Mollusca > Cephalopoda > Octopoda > Eledonidae > Eledone > Eledone cirrhosa. Next base: position 338,403,246 of record OZ024742.1, on the reverse strand, counting down.
CAGAAGACGTGACAGAGTGTCTGTTGTAAACACCAAATCCCTCCCCCATGAAGAATGCACCTCCCAACATAGACTGATAATTAGCGACCTCATAGTCAGGACGAGACGTACTCGACAGCAGAAGAGGACTATCCTCAGGAGAAAAATATGGAAGCTAAAGGACCCCACAGCCAGGAATAAATTTCAAAGCATATTACTTGATGCTTTCGACAGTAAGGAAGAACATTTAGAGTCGGACAATATAGAGGGAGAGTGGGAATTTCTGAAAGCAAACCTGCTGTTGGCGACAGACGAAGTCTGTGGCTGGAGCAGGCCTGTAGGCAGGAGGAGAGTAACATGGTGGTGGAACAGTAAGGTGGAGGGGTCAATTAAGGCCAAAAAGCAGGCTTGGAAAGTATGGCGGAATGGGGGAAGTAGAGAAGACTATCAAGTGGCCAGGAGGGAAGCTAGGAGACAAGTGTACTTAGCAAGAAGGGAAGCTGAGGAAAGAAAGTTCAAGCATGTTCTACAACGCGATGACCAAAAACGTGAGGTGTTCAGGATTGCTAGGCAATGCGTCAAGGAAAACCGTGATATTGTCGGGGAGAAGTGTGTACTAAACGACGATGGCACACTTGCCATCACCGACGCTGATAAGAAGGTAGCTTGGAAGTGTCACTACGAAAGGCTACTAAATGAGGAGAATAAATGGGAGAAAGACAGTCTCCCCCATATCGACCCAATAGAGGGACCAGCAGTGTTAGTCGAGGGGAGTATAATAAGTAAGGCAATCAAGGATATGAAGACGGGTAAGGCGGCTGGGCCTTCGGAAATAGTTGCTGAGATGCTGAAGGCATCTGGCACGGTGGGACACACCATGGTCACCCGCATAGTTAACCAAGTCGTACAGAATGGGGTTGTTCCGAAGGACTGGCATAGCAGCATCATCGTTAACTGTTATAAGGGTAAAGGAGACGCCCTAGATAGGAGTAACTATAGAGGCATTAAATTAATCGACCAGGTCATGAAGGTCACGGAAAAAGTAATAGCGCAACTAATCAGAGAGAGAATCGACCTAGATGAAATGCAGTTCGGGTTTGTGTCAGGCAAAAGTACCACAGACGCTCTTTTCATAGTACGACAACTACAGGAGAAGTACCTAGCTAAAGGTAAACCCCTCTACTTAGCTTTTGTCGACTTGGAGAAAGCCTTCGACAGAGTCCCCCGCTCCATTATCTGGTGGGCTCTTAGAAAACTAGGCGTTGACGAATGGCTTGTGAGGGCTATACAAGCCATGTATAAAGAAACAGTCAGCAAGGTTAGAATTAACAACGAATATAGTGAAGAGTTTAGCGTAAAAGTTGGCGTCCATCAGGGCTCTGTTCTCAGCCCCCTACTATTTATTATTGCCCTTCAGGCTATAACAGAGGAGTTCAAGACAGGCTGCCCATGGGAACTCCTATACGCAGACGACCTGACACTCATAGCGGAATCAATGGCCAAGCTAGAGAAGAAATTCCAAACATGGAAGCACGACATAGAGTCAAAAGGACTTAAAATTAACCTGGCTAAGACCAAAGTTCTAGTTTGTAGGAAAGAAAACAAGGCGGCGGTCCCTTCTGGGAAATGGTCGTGCTCGGTGTGTAGGAAAGGCGTAGGTAGAAACTCCATTTTATGTCCTAAATGCAAAGTATGGGTGCATAAAAGATGTAGTGGGATCACAGGTAAGCTAACTAAGAACATAGATTTTACATGAGGCCGGTGTTCTGGTGCAATAAGTAGCAGCAAGTGCCCACAAAATACTAGCTCTTTCAATTGCGCAGAGGGTTCTATAAAAATAGTGGACAGCTTCCGTTACCTGGGCGATAAAATCAGCAGTGTGGGAGGGTGCTCTGAAAGTACTGTAGCTAGAGTCAGAACTGGTTGGAAAAAGTTCAGAGAGCTTATACCACTATTAGCTGCTAAAGGGTTCTCCCTAAAAATGAAAGGCAGGTTGTACGATGCCTGCATACGAACAGCAATGCTGCATGGCAGTGAGACCTGGGCATTGTGTGCAGAGGATATACGCAGACTAGAGAGGAACGAAGCTTGCATGCTCCGCTGGATGTGTAACAGTAATATACGTGAACGGCAAAGCATAAACGAACTAAGGAAAAAATTAGAGATAAGAGGGATCAGATGTTGTTTACTCGAGAGAAGGCTATGTTGGTATGGACACGTGATGTGCCTGAAAGTCGATAGCTGTATAACAAAGTGCAGGGCAATAAAGATAGACGGTAGTCACGGAATAGGCAGACCTAGAAAAACCTGGGACGAGCTGATAAACTCCGACATCACACACTTACACCTTTCCAAGACAATGTCACTGGACCGAGACCTTTGGCGGTACTCAGTAACAGAGAAGACCCGCCTTACCTAAATATATAGTAAAACCTACTCCAACCAGTAGGCATCTCTAACAAAATACACCCCGTCCCACCACCACCACCCCCACCCCATCCACACCACCCCGTTCTATGTAAAGTTATGTTGGTGCCGCGCCATAGGCCGAAACAAATGAGATCGTGTAGGTGTCACGACAAAAAAACACACAGTCCACGCTGTAATGTGGCCGTGTAGGCAACACGGTAAAAACCTCCCAGCCCCACACTGTAAATGTGGTTGGTGTTAGGAAGGGCATCCAACTGTAGAAAACCTGCCAGACAGTCCTATGCGAGCAAGACAATCACTCTTGCCTCAAGTGGGACTACCCCCGTCCAAACCCATGCAAGCGTGGAACACGGACGTTAAACGTTGATGATGATGATGATGATATAATCAGTATTCCTATATTGCCATACTTAGGATATGAAATTCATAAGACAGAAATAAACAGTACCTGATTGATCTGTATCTATAAATTCCTAACTATTTATTAGTATAATGATCTAACATCCATTTCTCTACTACCAAGAGTTGGACAGCTTTTCACAAACTGAGTCACTACTGAAGTACTTCTATTGAGCTCCCAGACAGGCCAGGTGTCTACATCTCACCAAAGTACATTTTATCATGGCTCCAGGACTAGGGAGGTTGTCCTGTCTTGGACACAATAAGAGGGACCTCCTAAACCTTTGTTTTAGCCAGCTGGATACCCTTCATATCACCAACCACATTACAGTAAATACTGGGTGTGTTTATCATGTAGATCACCAACACTAGGGAGGTTTTCGTGCCCTTACAACTGAAGGATCCTTTCAACCCTTTCTTAGGCAAGCACTCATGTTTAAGGCATTTAATAAAATAACTGAAACAAAAAACAAATATCGCAAACTACTTTTTTCTACATAGGGCTGATGTTTTCTAATTACATTGACTACAAAATTGTACTCAACAAGATGGAGAAACACTTTGGAGTAACAGGCATATTCAAATAACTAAAGTCCTATTTATCAGACAGACTGAACAATGGTAATGTGTTACTATATAACTTACCTTAATATCAAATAAGACTGCAACTGATTTAGAATACAACAGCTAGGATATTTGTTAGAAAGAAATAAGCTCATACTTCTGAGTTTATTATGACTCTTCACTGGCTTCCTATAAAAGCCTAAATAATATTTTAAATCCTTCTGATAACATTCAAAATTGTACAGGATCTTACTCGTGAATATTTCAATGAAATGCTTCATGAATAGTTACCAGTGGGGGAATTTTTAAATTGCCACACTTGAGTTTATTTTTCATACCCGGTGGGAGGTTCCCATAGGTGGGCCAGTCTCCAGATCAATGGTGAAATGCGATGTGTCAGTTTGACAGCAGCTCCATCATCCAACTCTTCTGCGGAGGACCAACAACCCACACAGACGAACCCTCAACCTGCGATGACACTGACCAAAAGAAACTGGACTGCCCAACATTGGAACAGATCCCATCATGCCTCTGACCAGCGAGAAATCAACTTACGCTACAAAATTTGTGTTGCCACATGGAATGTCTTCTTGCTCATTCACCCCCAGGATAGCCACTTTGCTATCCTGAGAGCTATCACACTAACAGGACTCTGTGAGAGATGCTGGCCTGACAATAATAAATTCATTGCGGGAGACCACAGCCACATCTGGAGTGGTCCAGGGAACCTAACAGGCCTCTGCAGTGTGGCACTGGTCATACCCAAGTACATCCGCAAGTCACTCATAAGCTGGAACTCGGTGAGCAATCATTTGCTATACAGCCTTTTTCACCACTGACACGTGAACATGACTATCATTGCCTATACCCCTACAGACAATGACATCACAATCATCCTGACAGACGCCAATGCTACAATCTCCTCTTCTGCCAGGCTCCCTCCAACAGACTCAGCCCATTGGCACAACATTACCTGACCCATCCACCAATGACAACATTAACTGCCTGCTGCTACAACAATCTCTGTATCACTGACACCTGATTCCCCTGCAAACTTATCCATTACCGGAATTAGTACATTCCAAATGGCTACATCATCAGGTACCACTGGAGGTCGTTTGTCACCAAGTGCCAGGTCTGCAGAAGAGCTCAACTCAGCAATACCCATTAATTGCTGGCTGCGACACTGAAGTTGAAGTTGCAGGCAGACCCTGCCACCAGTTCCACCTTCACTCATCCTGTCTCTATGATCCCAACATCACGCCTACATTGATGTGTTTTATCTTCAGTACCTTGGCCAAGAACAAGACTGAAAACTGAAACTTCTTCAAATCAACCATCAACTCATTTACACGTAACATCCTGGTAAACTCAACACCTCTTCCGAAACTGGCCGGGATTTCACTGCTAGAGATAATCAAATGACATCACATACCCACCTGCATAGCAACATGAGTACCGCTGGCTCAACCAGATATACAACAAGATCATCACAGATAACTGGGAGAAGTTCTCAGAGAAAGAAGACAGGTGCTTGGTGACAGAGGCAAGGAACAACAACCTCAGACACACACTTCGCATTGCCGGTGCTGGTCACCAGATAAAGACAGCTCTGGTGATGAATACTAACCTCAACGTTATGACTTCAGAAACTGCCCATCTAGAATCCTGGAAAGAGCACTTCAGCTTTCTTCATTACCTAATCCTCCCAATCGTTCCCAGCCTAGCCATCATCGAAGACAGCAATGGCACTTGCTGTCTTCATCCTGTCACTCCTGACAAAGTCAGTGTTGTCCTTAAGAAGCTCAACAACCACAAACCCCTTGGAATCTGCTGTGGAGATGTTGAAGGAGGATGGAGATAATGAACCAGTGAGTCACACGCATCATCAACTATATATAGGTGTCGGAGCAGCTCACAAATGACTGGACAGTGGGGCATCATCCTCCTGTTCTGCAAATGGAAGGGTGAAAAACTCATCTGTAACAACCACAGGGGCATCACACTCTTCCCTAACCTGAGGAAGCTCTTCACCAAGATCCTTCTCAGCCATTAGAAGCAGACGTCACCTACAACAAGCCAGATTCATGCCAAATTGATCTACCACCACCCACATTTCAATCCTCTGTTTCATTATTAATAGACATTAGGAATTCTGCAAACATCGGGACCTATATGTTTCTTTCGCTGAACACAACGCAGTTTTCGACATGGACGACCACGCATCCCTCTTGAAAATTCTCAGCCTCATCGGCACACCACCCTGCTCCAATGGTTCTATAGCAGTGCCGAGAGTTGCATGTGGATGAACGGGAAGGACTCCATCTGGGTCCCCATCAACAGCAGTTTCAGAAAGGGCATGTTTGCCTCTGATCTCTTCAACGGTGACATCGACTATCTGATGACCAAGGTCTGTGAACGAGTTTCTGCCATTGCTTTCTGGAACAACCTTATTCACCAACTTGATCAACCAGCTCAGGAAGGAATTGGCAAAGTTTGGCCTTCAGGTTAAGTGCACCCTCCCCTGCTTCATACTGGCCCCAGCATTGAGGAGTTCATCAGCTCCTCCATTTACCTGGACTCCACAATCACCAACATTGAAGACCCGACTCCATTGATATCAACTGCAGATGTGATCTAGTCATCGGGTTTATGCATTCCCTACAGAAGCCTCATACCACTGCTCTATGTTCTGGAAGACGAAGCTCCATATCTACAATGCTTCGGTCTGTTCACTATGGAACAGAAACGTAGCCCCTCACAAAAAGGATCAACAGTTGCATGCACACACACATCAGCCTGCAACCCCCCTCTCTCAGAGACATCTGCTGCATGCGTTGGTACACATGTCGTCTGCCTTCTGCCAGATCATACTAGAAGTGCCTTACTCTCGTTTAATGCAGCAGCTGAGGGTTGGAAGAGGCCTGCACAAAATGGCTAGATGTGATTAAGGAAGATCTCCAGAAGCTCGACTTCACCTTGGAGAATGCAGAAGGCACGGGACTGTAAGTGATGGAGGGCCCAGAAGATCTGTGACAAAGGTTGTGGGGCTATGCACCAGTTCCAGCTTTCCTTGTTTGCATAAACTGAACCGTGTCAAATTCTTATGTATAAATATATAAAGGGGCGGGTGGTTAGGGCACTCAATCACACAGCCCCAAAGGGACTGGAATTTTCCCTCTAATAACTTTTCAGGCAAGTCAACAAAACAGGAGTATTGCCGCTAGAATAACCGGGCACCTTCGTGAACATCACTTAATACATTAAATAAGGTGAGCCACTAACAGTGACAAGAACCTCGAAGTCAGAGGACTAGCTCACCAAATTAAATTAAAACGTGACAGGCTAAAAAAATAGTGTGCCGATAATTCCTGTTATTTTAGAATGATATAGGGTAGATCTATATTAAGATAACCCCACCGATTTCAGTAGGAGACAATTGGGAAGAGAAAGGAGTTGGTTTGATAACATAATTGGCGGCCAATGTTGATATAATAGAGTCGAGGTGGAACAAATGTAATTTTGTTAATGAAGCAGATGTTGTCACGTTGATCCTTTGTAGATTATTTATTCGTATATATTTATATGTTGTAAGTTACACAGAATATCACCAACAATTCACGTTTATTAATAAAATTTCACAAACAACTTCTTTCAAAATTACTAACCTCTTCTTCGTATGTTCCTCCGATAGTTTTTCAATTCAAATATTTCTCTATTGTTAATCTCATATGTTCCGTGTGGGACAGATAATATATTTCAGATAAAGATACTTTATATCAGAAAGGTGAGAAGGGAAAAGATGTAAAATTTCAGACCAAAATATTTTGACTGAGATTTAAGGAAATGTAATGGCCGGCGGAAGTAAATAAACATATAATTCCGCAGTAAATAAGGTGAGGGAGAAAAAGGAGAAAGAGAGAAAGTGTGAAGTAATAAGAAAGGAGAATCGTGTATGAAATGTAAGGGTGGAAAAGTGAGAGAGAGAAAAAAGGTAATTGCAAAATGTAGTGAGAGAAAAGGATAGTTTGGTGTACCCAGAAACGAGAGTCGGACATGTGAAGATGTAAGGCAGAGAATTATGTAAATGGCGGTCGGTTGAAGGGTCTGGGTGGTGGTAAGAAACTCTTAGGAGAGCAGGTCTTCACAGACCCCATGAGCATGAGTTTCTGCCCTTAACTTCTTACGCTCTAGAAGGTCCAGACTGCATCCAAGTCATGGCTCCTGGGTACCCTTATGTTGGCATTTAGCCATTCTGGTAGCGAAGACCTTCTGTGTATTTAAACAGCATTGTGATTTTGTTAACAGGATCTAGCTGGTTCTCCTCTCCGTTGCTTCCGATTTCAAACTTATGTTTAAACGTTTTCTTGATTTTGGAAAAGTAACGGTGGTAATCATGGTGGCGGAGAGTCAACAGTATCACCGCCTCCGCCACCACTACAAGACTCAGTTATTTCACCTAGTCTGTGTAAAATACAACCACTGTGCCCTCAAACGGGATGGAGGCCGCTTTTGATCCTCCTCATCCTGACTCGGAAGTAGGCATTTCTCAGTCTGTTGACCAAACTGGCGTATCCTTCGGTCTTGAACATATGTGCTTCTTCTATTCTACTTTTAAATGACATGGTCAGTTCAATCACAATCAGCTGTTTTGATGAATTTAAATGGAATATGATATCCGGCCTCAAACCATTCTTTCTGATGATTTCTGTTTGCTTTGCTGACCCTAGGAGGCCTGATGTACACATCCAGCCAGTCATACGTACAATTCAGAAAACTCGATTCTTGTACCCTGTATGGTTTAGCTGTTCCTAGCCTTCATTTGCTGCCTCCTGCCATATAGAATGATGTTGGAGATTCTCGTACGATGGGTTTTGTTTTTGTTGTACTTATGACATGTACGATTTCCTTAACTACTTAATTGTATCTCCACATGCATCTACCTTGGGCTAGTACTACTCTGCATGAGCTCAGAATGTGTGCCACCGTCTGTCTACCCTGGCAAATGATTCGAAATGATTCTCAGAGATGCCTTATGCCACAAACCATCCAGCCCGTGTTGGCTCTGCTGTACTGTCGTCTGGAATTCTCTATTTTCTTCACCTCTAAAATTAGACTTCTCCTCATCTGTCCACTGACCTTTAACGACCATTCCACTTTTATACAGCCAGTCCTTGCCTATTGGCCTGAGTGCTTCTCATTATTTCTTTGAGTTACGTCCCTTTACGATCTGAGTTCAAATCCCGCTGAGGTTGACTTTGCCTTTCATCCTGACGGGGTCGATAAAATAAAGTACCAGTAATGCACTGGGTAATTTGCTGGCCTTGTGCCTAAAGTAGAAACAATTATTTCTTTGATTGTAAGGGATTTTTTTTGTTTCAACCTCATTCTGGAAGATTCAACTACCTTAGTCAACTGTTCCAATACCCTACGTGTTTCATCTTCCTTTGTGGCAAGGACTGTAGTGTCGTTCATGAAGGCTTTTAGAGGATCTATTCAAAATACCTCTCCAAGCACTGCTGTACCTGACCAACACATTGCTACCTTCAGGATGACCTCCATTGCCAACACAGTGTAAGCGAGATTGCCCATTCTTATGCCAACCTCTAACTTGATCCAGGCTGCTGTGTACTCTTTGGAGGAGAAAGGATCACATGAAGAAACTGCAAACATACATTTGCAGCATTGCTCAGTTGATTATTCGGAACATGACTAGTTGAACCACCTTGGACAAATGATGATTTAAACAAGGTTTTGTAACTCAGATTGACAAATAACTATTTTTTTAAATTCAATAGATACCTTCAATTGTTTTTTTCTTTTTGTCAATATCAAATTTGAGTCGGTATGAATTGTTTTGCCAAGAACTTATCAAACACGCTAAACCCACTTTACCTAGGTCAACTCCACTTGAATCAAAACTTCAATCAAGTCTTAATGGCAAGACATATTGAATCACTTACTTCTAATATAATCTTTCAACTATTTCTCTACATCTTCCTTCACCTCACCCCATACACACTTTAACTCTATTGATTATTCTGAAGTTTAAGTTTCATTTCAGTAATTGAAGTATTTTTCTCTTAATTTATATTCTACATTTCAATAAGAAAAGTATTCAAAAAATGAAGCTATCATTTTCCTTCATGTTGCCATGATCTATTTACAAAAGACAGCAAACTAAAGACGCAGCCTTACAAACACAGCCATGTAAGACAGCTTCTCTAGTCTCATAGGGGGTACAACATAAGTAGTTAACTGTTTAGGAAATATACTGGACAGTGAAAAAGGTACATGCACAGACTGCTATGCTGCATCACAGACTAAATAGAGTCACTGTATAAGAGGAACAAATGTAGTCATTCAACTGATTATGTTTGTTATAAAACTACTGGATTAGAATTGACCTACGGCTACAACTGTAGCCTGTCAAGCAGTGCTGCCAAAGTTGGTACAATTTGACTTTTCTGTATACTTGGACTGTAACGGAATGCTCCTATATTTTACCTGGCGAAGATTCGACACCAAATCTGAGAGTTCTCACCTCTAAAACCACCTAATGTTGGGAGTTCCCCGATAAAATAAAGTACCAGTAATGCTCTGGGTAATTGCTGGCCTTGTGCCAAACGTAGAAACAATTATATATTTCACTACTACAATTTATCTATCCTTTCGGCTTCCTGTCATTTCACTTGTATTGTATCGTTTTATTGATACACGCTAGCTCGAAGTACTTAGTAAGAAAATAATGTAGTGATAATTGATGTCACAATTTTATTACTTGATATTCAATGTACCAACAAGCGAATTTTGTTATTGTAAAATAAACATTGTCAACATCACAATTCTGGCATCATTCGTTTTATCATTCATCCTGAAAAGAATACATCTATCCACTACAAGGACCATATTTGGATTTTTTGGTATGTTTTCGAAATTGTAGTTTGCAAATTTGGCTTGCTTGATATTCAAACATCACTATTTAATGATTTACCATTCATCAGCTATAACAACTTTTACGTCAAGAAGCCATCCATTAAATGTATTTGCCCATCAGATCTCACTTGACATCAATACATTTCTGTGTATTATTTCAAATTGGTAGCCAACCATAATCTGTATTATCTTGGTAGCCAATAAAACACTGTACGCTAAATTCCTCACTAAACTCAGTGTTAATCCTAACTTTGCTAACTGCTCCCCTATACATGGTTTGTACTGCCTTCACAAGCAACTCATCTACTACTAGTTTTCTAAGGGCCCACCAGATTATGGCACAGGGCACTCCGTCGAATGCTTTTTCCAGGTCAACAAATGCCAGGTAGAGCGGCTTACTTTTAGTTTGGTACTTATCCTGTAACTGCCTCACAAAGCAGAGAGCATCTGTGATGCTTTTGCCTGGTACAAATCCAAATTGCATCTCGTCTAGATTTACCCGGTCCCTAATCGGTTGTGCTATAACTCTCTATTACTTTCAAAACCTGGTTCATTAGCACCTATCATTCAGTACAACGCCATCTAGTATTTCTTCATTTACAATACACGTGGTATGGCTTTTCAGCTTCCAGACCTTTCTTCTCCATGTTGTCTTCTGTTTCCAAGTTTGTCTAGCTCTAACAATGAGGTCGTTGACTACTAGATTCTGTTGGGAGGCACATTCTTCACCGGGGAAGGCTTTCATGTTTACAACCATTCATTTATCACGTCCTCTGGTAAGGATAAAATCTATCTGACTAGAATGTTCCCTGGATCTATAGGCGATCAGGTGGTTTTTATTCAAAATAATTAAAAAACCATTGCACAACAGTGACAAAATTAGTGTATCCAGTTTAGAATATGTAGTCCATATACCCGCATGCCATAGGAAGTGACTGAAAGATTGGTAGCTGTGAAACATTGCCTCAAAATGTCCCATCCATCCCATGCCAGCATAGAACAGTCAATGGAAAATGATGTTGATTATACAGTGTAAGTAGGTAGTGATGGCAGGCAGTATCGGAAGTGACATATGACTTAAGTACGTTAGAACTTCAGTAGAGTTGTTACAAAAGTAGCCACCTATGAGGAACAGAGGCCACTGGAGTTGTGGTAGAAAAAGCAGAGAGAAGAGAAAACATGTCTGTGACAGAGTTTGGAGTGTGTTCACTTTATTCCTCTCAGTTCAGTGTCTTTTTAGATTTATTACATTTGTGAATACGTTTATGGTTTAATAAATGACGATTTTGAGAGAATGATTTATCACAGATATTACAATGATATCGTCTTCCTTCAGTGTGTCCAGCATGAATATGTTTATGAGATGAAAGAGTACTCAGGTGAGTGAATGTTTTACCACAGATATCACAAGGGTATGGTTTATCCCCAGTATGAATAGGTTTGTGTTTGGCTAAAGAAGAACTATACGAGAATGACTTACCACAGATATCACAGTGATATGGTTTCTCTCCTGTGTGAATACGTTTATGGTTCAATAAATCACTACTTTGAGAAAATGATTTACCACAGATATCACACTGGTATGGTTTCTCTCCTGTGTAAGAACGGATGTGTTGTATCAAAATGCTACAAAAGGTCTTACAACAGAAGTCACAATGATATGGTTTCTTTCCTGTGTGAAGACGTTTATCATCATCATCATTTCATTTTACGTCCGCTTTTTCCCTGCTTGCAAGGGTGGGACGGGAACTGATTCTGGCTTGATTTCTACAGCTGGATGCCCTTCCTAACACCAACCTCATTTACAGTGAGTGCTGGGTGCTTTTTTGCCGTGGCACCTCCACGACCACTTTGCAGTGGAATGATAGGGACCCCAGTCCCTATCATCTCATTTCTACAGCTGAGTAAACTGGAGCAATGTGAAATAAAGTGTCTTGCTCAAGGAAACAACACATCACCCGGTCAGAGAATTGAACTCACAACCTTTCGATTGCAAGGCCAATGCTCTAACCACTAAGCCATGTGTCGACAAACTACTGTTTCAAGAAAATACTTTACCACAGATATCACATTGGTGTGGCTTCTACCCTGTGTGAATAGTTTTGTGTTCAGATAAAGTATGACTAGCTGTGAATGTTTTACCACAGATATTACAATGATGTTTTTCTCTAGTATGTCCAGTATGAGTATGTTTATGAGATGAAAGAGAACTCGGGTCACAGAACGTTTTACCACATATAACACAATGATATGGCTTCTCTCCTGTGTGAATAAGTTTGTGTCTAGTTAAAATAATATTAGTAGAATAGTATTTACCACAGATATCACAAGGGTATGGTTTATCTCCAATATGAATAGTTTTGTGTTGGGCTAAAGAACCAATAGTTGAGAATGATTTACCACAGATATCACAGTGATATGGTTTCTCTCCTGTGTGAATACGTTTATGGTTCAACAAATGACTGTTTTGAAAGAATGATTTACCACAGATATCACACCGGCATGGCTTCTCACCTGTGTGAGAACGGGTGTGTATTTTTAACGAACCACTATCAGAGAAGGTCTTACTACAGATATCACAGTGATGTGGTTTTTCTCCTGTGTGAAGACGTTTATGCCTCAATAAATTACACTTCTGAGAAAATGCTTTACCACAGATAATGCATTGGTGTGGCTTCTCTCCTGTGTGAATATTTTGGTGGTTAGATAAAGAATTACCAGTTGTTAATATTTTACCACAGATATTGCAAGGATATCGTCTTTGTCCAGTATGAATACGTTTATGAGATGAAACAGAACTCGAGTGAGTGAATGTTTTACCACAGATATCACAATGGTATGGCTTCTCTCCTGTGTGAATACGTTTGTGTGCGGTTAAATCACCATTACTAGAAAAGTTTTTACCACAGATATCACAAGGATATGGTTTATCTCCAGTATGAACAAGTTTGTGTTTGGCTAAATCAGAACTATTTGTGGATGACTTCCCACAGATATCACAACGAAATGGTTTCTCTCCAGTGTGAGTACGTTTGTGTAGAGTTAAATGACCAGAAAGTCTGAAGGCTTTACCACAAATATCACAGTGGTGTGGCTTCTCGCCTGTGTGGATACGTTTGTGTAGTGATAACTGTCTATTTAGACGGAATGTCTTACCACAAATATTACAGTGGTATGGCTTCTCTCCTGTATGTATAAGTTTGTGGTTAAATAAATACCGACTCAGTGCAAAACACTTACCACATGTATCACATTTGTATGGTTTTTCACCAGTGTGAATACGAGAATGAGTTAATAAACTTCTTTTCAGAGAGAAAGCTTTACCACAGAATTCACAAGAGTATGGTTTTTCTCCAGTGTGAATACGTTTGTGTGTAGTTAAATAATATTTAACGGAAAATGTTTTACCACAGATATCACAGTGGTATGGTTTCTCTCCTGTATGAATACGTTTGTGTGTAGTTATATAATATTTAACGCAAAATGTTTTACCACAGATATCACAATGGTATGGTTTTTCTCCTGTGTGACTACGAGAATGAGGTAATAAACTATTTCTCCAAGAGAAAGCTTTACCACAGATTTCACAATGGTATGGTTTTTCTCCAGTGTGAATACGTTTGTGCATAGTTAAAGAAGAATTATCATAGAAGGTTTTTTCACAGATCTCACAATGGTATGGTTTTTCTCCAGTGTGACTACGTTTGTGTATAGTTAAAGAAGAATTACTAGGGCATATTTTACCACAGATATCACAACGAAATTGTCTTCTACCAGTGTGAATATGTTTATGGCTTCGTAAAGAAGAATTAGAATGGAAAGATTGACCACACGTAACACAATGGTATGCTTTTATCTCCATCATTTCAAATATTCTTTACAAAACAGAAAATTACTTTTCTTCTTGAATTTTTTACGAAATATTTTCAAGACTATATTTTCTTCAACTGTTATCTTTGTGAAAGTCTGAAGATGTTTCAGTTGTAAAGAAACAGTTTCAGATAATCTGAAATATATAAAGAGAGAATAAAATATTGGATATTTTCACTGTTGACATATTATAAGTCATTAGAGAAAAGTGTCTTGACTACAGTCATGGTAATATATACATAATAAGTCAGATATAGGAATATATATGACAGTATGACTGATATAGGATATATATACAGTATGACTGATATTGGTAATATATACATAATAAGTCAGATATAGGAATATATATGACAGTATGACTAATATAGGATATATATACAGTATGACTGATATTGGTAATATATACATAGTAAGTCAGATATAAGAATATATATGACAGTATGACTAATATAGGATATATATACAGTATGACTGATATTGGTAATATATAATAATAATAATAATGAAATATTGTGTACAGTGCTCAGGTGCACTACAACTCATCAAAACGTGTATGTATAGTGAATAGGGTAATGCACAAACGTCAGGAAAATGAACAGTGCATAAGTCATGATATACACATGTGTGCATGTGTATAGAAGGGGTACATCAGGTTTAGTTTTGGCGAATTTTGGGAAGCATGAGGGTTTTAAAGGATGCAGTGTCTCGGCAGCTAACAACTGACGCAGGCAGTTTGTTCCATGCTTCAGCAACTCTAAGTGTGAAAAAATGTTTCCGAAAGTCATGGAAGCTGTGCTGTTTTCTGACTTTGTAGGCATGTCCACGTGTGTTAGACACATGGAGATCAAAAAGGTGCCAGGGTTTTTGTTGGCAAGATGGTTAATAACTTTGTGGGTGTTTACCAAGTCCATTGCCAGACATTGGAGCTTAAATGAATCCATGCCCAGGGAAGCAAGGCGTTCAGAGTATGGTAGGTGTCTGATGGAGGGTATGCGCTTGGTTGCACGTCTCTGAACAGTTTCCAGGAGGTCAATGTTCTGAGCAAGATAGGGATTCTAGACTGATGATGTGAATTCCAAGTGTGGTCGTACCATAGCTGTATACAGCTTTAAATAGATGGCTGGAGAGCGGCTAACATAGGTCTTGCTGAGTGATGCCAAGACACCCTCGGCCTTCCTGACAATCTTAGAGACATGCTTTGTCCAACGCAAATCGCTGCTGACAGTAATGCCCAGGTCACGTTCACAAGAGGACTTCTTGATATCAGTGTTGTGGAGGGAGTATGTGGACGCTGGATTTTTCCTTCCAAAATGCATGGTGGTACACTTGTCCACAGCCAGCTTCAGTTGCCAGTCAGATATAGGAATATATATGACAGTATGACTAATATAGGATATATATACAGTATGACTGATATTGGAAATATATACACAATAAATATATAGTAAGTAAGATACTGGAAATATATACACATAGTAAGTCAGAAATAGGAATATGTCATATATAATACATATACACAGTCTGACCTGGGGATACCAACGAAATGGTCTCTCATTTTCTTTAAATTAACTAAAAGTTCTTTTATGTAACATGTTTAACTACAAACTAAAAATAAATAATCACATTTATCAAGAAAGAAAACAGATTAGTGTTAGAAATAAGAAGACATGAATGGGAATAGAAGAAAGGAAAGAATGTATAGGTAGAAATAAGAATTTATGTAGATCTAAATAACAGGTTCTCAAACCATTTGCCCCGCAAAATCACAACCCCCCCCCCCCCCCCATATTCCCATTTTTCAATATACAGTGCATCTTCGCTTATCCGGATATCGCTTTTCCGAAATTCGATTTACCGGACAGCTATTTCTGTACTACAAACAATGTGTATTTGAAGGTTGTTTATGAAGGTTTATGTTTATCTGAGGGTTTATGAAGTTTATAGAAAACGCGCCTAGTGCCGGTTGGCTACTTGTGCCTAGCCGTCACACGCAGTTAACACGTGGTGTGTATTGATTTCTTTTATTTGATTGACTATTTAAAAGCTAAGAAAACTAACTTGGCTCTCAGTTAAACATAATGGCTGGAGAAAAGCGAACGCGAGTTGTTTTGACTATCGCGGATAAGCTCTCTATATGTGATGCATTGAAAAAGAAAACAGCTACGCCAAATGAACTCGCGAAAAGATACAATGTCGGGACGTCTACAATATTGGATATCAACCGGTCAGAAGTCAAGCTACACGGATTTGTATCGGAAAAATTGCAAATTGGTTTGAAGGGAGTGGAAAAGAAAGCGAAATGCCTGAAAACGTCTGACTACGGAGCAATTAGACCAGGCATTGTACATTTGGTTCCGGCAGCTTCGAGAAAAAAAGTGTTCCTGTTTCCAGACCTATTTAATGGAAAAGGTGTGTACAGTGTAATTTACTCATCTTGTTTAAACCGGTTTTATATTAATGAGCTGCCCTTCCCTACACTTGAAAAGTGCATGAGCTGCCTGTCCAATGTTGTCTGTCCCCTGTTTTGTTTAAATCTCTAAATATTCATGAGATCTGGAAAATAAACAAGTTTTCATACATTCTTTTATAGGCATCGGACTTCTACCGGCGGCTTTATCATGACGCAGAAAAAGACTTTCTTGCAAGCACGGGCTACCAAACAAAGTTATGCCGCCATTATGGAATACGGAATCTCGCCATCTCGGGTGAAAAAGTCAGCGCAAATAAAGAAGCAGCTGAAGATTACGTCCAACATTTTCCAACAATAATTTCCGGCTACACTCTGGATCAAATTTTCAACGCCGACGAGACGGGCCTTTGCTTCCGACTTCTCCCTTCGCGTACACTAGCTGCTGCCCTCGAAAAAGACCCGAAGGAATGAAGAAACCGAAAGACCGGGTAACCATTTCCGCCTGGGTGAATGCTTCCGGGACAATCAAACTCCCCTTCTCTTCATTGGAAAAGCGAAGCGGCCGAGATGTTTTGCGGGAATCAACATGGAGAACTTGCCGGTCACCTATCGGAACTCGAAGAATGCTTGGGAAACTCTAGAAATCTTCGGCGAGTGGTTTCACAAAGTTTTTGTTCCGTTTGTCCCTTCTGCTTTGGCTAAGATGGGGGTGAAGACAAAAGCGATTCTTGTTTTGGACAATTGTGCAGCGCATCCGGATGAGGAGGACTTGATTTCGGCAGATGGACAGATTCGGGCAGCATTTCTTCCGGCGAAAGTTACGTCACTTATTCAGCCATTGGACCAGGGAGTTTTGGAGACACTAAAGCGGATTTACAGAAAACAATTGCTGAGGGATTTGATCGGAAAAGGGGACGTGGGAATGATTCCATTTTTACGAGTGATAAACATGAGGGAGATGGTTGACCGTTCAGCTGTTGCGTGGGACTCGATAACTGAGGAAACTTTGCATCGATCGTGGAAAAAATTGATGTCGGATGAGAACAAGGACAATTACGAAAAATTCCAATTACGGACGAAGCGCTTTTAATGGGTTGGAGAGAAATTGCTGGTGAGAGTTCGGCGGAAGATTTGATCGAATGGTTTGAGAATGACGGGTTAGGGTATGAACATTTCGATGACGTCGGAATTGTTGAACACGAAAGTCGAAAGGGGGATGACGAAGAAGAAGAGGAAGTTTTAGTCGAAAAAGTTGTCAAGAAACGCCCCGTGACGCATGCGGAAGCATATCATCATATAGACCAATTTTTAACATACTTGAGGTATGAGGGACTGGCGGATCCGGTTAGCACTGCGACATGTTTATGTTGGCGGGAAATGGTAGCGGAACGACAAGCTTCGGCGTGAAAACAATCTTCTATTTATTCATTTTTTAAAAAGTACTAACTTTTTATGGTTTGACTCAATTCAGTTTTGCCAAGTTTTTAGTTATTCTTATGTTTGTTTAATTAATTTTCTTATCAATTCTAGCTGTTCTTTTGTTATTCTAATAAACTTTCTTTACTTAGCATTTGTCTTTTATTTTGACTAAAAGAAGCCAAAAAATTAGAAACCACGAACATTATGTAACAATGGGATTTTAGAATTCACTTATCCGGATCTTTTTCTAACTGTTTGGTTTTGACTGTCTGGATAAGCGAAGATGCACTGTACTACTGATTTTGATATCAGTAGATTACTGGACCAAATCAAGTTATGATAGAATCTTTAAAAAATCCTCGTACGAATTAAATACAAAAACGTCTCAGTCCAAAACAAAAGCAAAGTATTTCAAATTATATATTTTTGAAAAATAGACGTGAATGTTCTCAAAAACTTGATCTCAGTCGAAAAAGCTTTTTTTTTTTTTAAATTCTATATCTCACTGTTAGCTGTTGCAATATTTTGAGTAAATAGACACTTCTACAATTCAAACTGTAAAGTCAAAATACCAAAGATGCATAATATGAAGAATTTCTTACCATTCTCTGGAATCACAAACTCAAAGGAAAAATAGTACCTTGCAAAATAAAATACCTCGATCACAAACTTAGTTGCAACGAATGAATTGAGATGTTTGGTGACAGTGAACAAACAATATCTGTATCCCTTATATAAATACATAGATAGATACACACACACATAAACTTGTGTGTGTGCGCCTTATTTTTGCTTCAGAGAGAGTTTTGTCTCCTGTTTTTATTGCTGGGTTAAAGGCCACTGCTCTTTTCAACATGACAATGCCATATATATATTAGAATTGGTGCTCTGAAATAGCGATATATATATGAATGTATATATAGTGTATTTTGCAATACACTGAATGCTTAATTAAAAGCATTTCGAAAACCTTACGCTATTGTTTTAGAGTAGTGACAGTCTCACTTTAAATTTTCAGCAATCAGGGGAGATAAAGCTGACAGAGCTCTGTTTCGTACTTTTTGGTACTTATCAAAGCTAACTACTCCACCTGTTTGCTGAAAATCATGAATGTTTGATTCTTATAGAATTCTGTATAATCAGTTCCTGATTATTACTAGAATTCTATAAGAATCAAACATTCATGATTTTCAGTTCATTCATCCATATATCTGTATAATCGCCCAGAATCAAAATCCTACTTCTTAATGCTATTCTATAATTCTGTCTGACTGTTCTAAATAATCTTCTCCTCGCTGTTTATTGCTCTATTTAAAACCTTTTCATCTTACTACCATTTTGGCCGAAATTTTTCCATGATTCATAAAAATGGCTTCTCTCGGCCCTCTAAATCGCTATCACCCCCCCCCCCCCTCTCTATCATATACGTGCCTGTTGGTCCCTCTCTCTCTCTCTCGCTCACTCCCTACTCGCACCAAATATAAATAAACCTGTTACGAGGTACAAATCTCAGAATTTGTCAACTCTTATTAATGGTCAGTCCACTTCTACGAAATGTAATGTAAAAATACCATTTTCTCCTTGTCTCCCCACCCTTCGGTTCATTCATCCATATATCTGTATAATCGCCCAGAATCCAAATCCTACTTCTTAATGCTATTCTATAATTCTGTCTGACTGTTCTAAATAATCTTCTCCTCGCTAACTACCCCATACCCCTCCCGCCCGCCCCCACTCTCCACCATTATTATTTGGACCAATCACAAGTCAACGGCCTATGCTATCACTTCTCCTGGTTGCTTTTCGATATGATGGATGGACTAAGGAATTTTTGGAGAGTCTGAAGAATCTGGACACTCGGAGACAATGCCAAAGATAATGATAAATTCACCTCATACTGCCGGACGAAAAGGCAAGGACTCCTCCTCTTTGTTTCGGCCGCGGATGGCCAACATAACCCCAACCCTATCCCCCTTTCCCCTCCCTGTGCCCCACCCACCAAATGCAATCCAAAACTTCAGAGTTGGTACCATGAAGGGTCGGTCTAACGAGGTTGTAGAAATGCTTAAACGTAAGGAGGTCGATGTTTGTTGTATTCAAGAGACCAGGTGGAGGGGTGGGTCTGCTAGATTCATCGTGGGTAAAGAACGATGCTATAAGCTTTTCTGGGTGGGAAATGACAATGGGCTGGGTGGGGTAGGTATCATGGTAGCAGAAAAATGGGTGGATAAGATAATAGACGTAAATAGAGTGAATGACAGAATAATTAAAATAAGACTTGTTCTAAATAGAACTACTGTGACAGTAATATCTGCGTACGCACCCCAATTCGGACTGCCTGGCGCTATAAAAGACAGATTCTATGAGACACTGATGCTCACTACCTCTCAAATAACCGACAGTGACTATATAATTATTGCTGGCGACCTAAATGGTCACGTTGGACAACATTGTGATGGCTATGACGGAATCCACAGAGGCTATGGGTTTGGTACTAGAAATGAGGAAGGCTCCAGAATCCTGGAATTCTGAGATGCAAATAACCTAACTATCTGTAACACTAACTTCAAAGAACGAGACAATCACTTGATCACCTACAGATCAGGGGAACATACCAGCCAAGTAGATTATATTCTTACCAGAAGACGTGACAGGGTGTCTGTTGTAAACACTAAATCCCTCCCCGATGAAGAATGCACCTCCCAACATAGACTGATAATTAGCAACCTCATAGTCAGGACGAGACGTACTCGACAACAGAAGAGGACTATCCTCAGGAGAAAAATATGGAAGCTAAAGGACCCCACAGCCAGTAATAAATTTAAAAGCATATTACTTGATGCTTTCGACAGTAAGGAAGAGCAATTAGAGTCGTACAATATAGAGGAACAGTGGGAATTCCTGAAAGCAAACCTGCTGATGGCGGCAGACGAAGTCTGTGGCTGGAGCAGGCCTATAGGCAGGAAGAGAGTAACGTGGTGGTGGAAGACTAAGGTGGAGGAGTCAATTAAGGCCAAAAAGCAGGCTTGGAAAGTATGGCGGGATGGGGGAAGTAGAGAAGACTATCAAGTGGCCAGGAGGGAAGCTAGGAGACAAGTGTACTTCGCAAGAAGGGAAGCAGAGGAAAGAAAGTTCAAGCATGTTCTACAACGCGAAGACCAAAAACGTGGTGTTCAGGATTGCTAGGCAATGTGTCAAGGAAAACCGTGATATTGTCGGGGAGAAGTGTGTCCTTAATGATGATGGTGTACTTGCCATCACTGATGCTGATTAGAAGGTAGCTTGGAAGTTTCACTACGAAAGGCTACTAAATGAGGAGAATAAATGGGAGAAAGACAGTCTCCCCAACATTGATCACATAGAGGGACCAGCAGTGTTAGTCGAAGGTAGTATAATAAGTAAGGCAATCAAAGATATGAAGACGGGTAAGAGAAAGTAAACCCCTTAGCTTTTGTCGACTTGGAGAAAGCCTTCGACAGAGTCCCCCGTTCCATTATCTGGTGGGCTCTTAGAAAACTAGGTGTTGATGAATGGCTTGTGAGACCTATACAAGCCATGTATAAAGAAACAGTCAGCAAGGTTAGAATTAACAACGAATATAGTGAAGAGTTTAGCGTAAAAGTTAGTGTTCATCAAGGCTCTGTCCTTAGCCCCCTCCTATTTATTATTGCCCCTCAGGCTATAACAGTGGAGTTCAAGACCGGCTGCCCATGGGAACTCCTATACGCAGATGATCTAACGCTCATAGCTGAATCAATGGCCGAACTAGAGAAGAAATTCCAAACATGGAAGCATGGCCTAGAATCAAAAGGCCTTAAAATTAACCTGTCTAAGACTAAAGTTCTAGTTTGTAGGAAGGAAAATAGGGCACCGGTCCCATCCGGGAAATGGCCATGCTCAGTGTGTAGGAAAGGAGTAGGTAGAAACTTCATTTTATGTCCCAAATGCAAAGTATGGGTGCATAAAAGATGTAGTGGGATCACAAGCTAACTAAGAATATAGATTTTATATGTGGCCGGTGCTCTGGTGCAATAAGTAGCAGCAAGTGCCCACAGAATACTAGCTCATTGCATTGCACAGATGGTTCTAGAGAAATAGTGGACACCTTCCGTTATCTGGGTGACAAAATTAGCAGTGGTGGAGGGTGCTCTGAAAGTACAGTAGCTAGAGTCAGAACTGGATGGAAAAAGTTCAAAGAGCTTATACCACTATTAGCTGCTAAAGGGTTGTCTCTAAAAATGAAAAGCAGGCTGTATGATGCCTGCATACGAACAGCAATGTGTGCAGAGGATATATGCAGACTGGAGAGGAACGAAGCATGCATGCTCCGCTGGATGTGTAATAGTAATATACGTGAACGGCAAAGCATAAACGAACTAAGGGAAAAATCAGAAATAAGAGGGATCAGATGTTGTTTACTCGAGAGAAGACTACGTTGGTATGGTCACGTGATGCGCATGAAAGACGACAGCTGTATAAAAAAGTGCAGGGCAATAAAAATAGACGGTAGCCACGGAGTAGGCAGACCCTGAAAAACCTGGGACGACTTGATAAATTCCGACCTCACACACTTACACCTCTCCAAGACAATTTCACTAGACCGAGATCTTTGGCGCTACACAGTAATACAGAAGACCCGCCTTACCTAAGTACAAAGTGAATCCGACTACAGTCAGTAGGCACCTCTAACAAAATACACCCCCCTCCCACTACCCCCACCCCATCCACACCACCCCTTTCAATGTAAAGTTATGTTGGCACCACAACATCCAGTCCGAAACAAATGAGGTCATGTAGGTGTCACAACAAAAAAAACACACAGTCCACGCTGTAATGTGGCCGTGTAGGTAACACGGTAAAAACCTCCCAGTCCACACTGTAAACGTGGTTGGTGTTAGGAAGGGCATCCAGCCGTAGAAAACCCGCCAGACAGTCCTATGCGAACAAGACAACCACTCTTGCCTCAAGTGGGAAAACTCCCGTCCAAACCCATGCAAGCGTGGAAGATGGGACGTTAAACGATGATGATGATACATTTATATATATATATATATTGAAATGATGAATGAAATGATATACATAGAGGTATTTATTTACGCTTTAATTTATATTTTTAATTATCGTGTCTATAGTCTGCCTTTCATAGGTTATAGATTCCATACACTGGTGGGCTTTTTTTCCTGTATTATTGATAATGCACTATATATCTCTCTCTGGTGTGTTACCTTCTCAACATATTGTATTTTAAAGAGCTCAGGATCTCTTCTCTTTTGAGCACATTATTTACAGGGACTAGCGAGGGCCTATGCCTCCATTAATTTATTGTTATATATATACATATAAATGAATAGAGAAAGAGGAAGAGATGGAGAGAGTAGGAAATGTGTGTGTGTGTGTTTGGCACACGTCTATCTATCTATCCATCTCTTCAACAGGGGCCTCAAACATGTGGACTGCGAACTACTTTTTTATGGCCCATGGTAGAACCAATATATCAGATTGCATTATAACTGGTGAAAATAAGGCAGTGAGCTGGTGGAATCGTTAGCACATCTGGCAAAATGGTTAACGGTACTTCTTCCATTTTCACATTCTGAGTTCAAATTCCGCCAATCTCAATTTAATGATTTACCATTCATCAGTTATAACAACTTTCACCCCAAGAAGCCATACATTAAATGTATTTGCCCATCAGATCTCACTTGACATCAATACATTTCTGTGTATTATTTCCAGTTGGTAGGCAACCATAATCTGTATTATCTTGGTAGCCAATAACACACTATTCAATCACAATCGATCAATGGACATTTTACTTGAATAATTTCCACTGAGTGAGAATAGACCCCTGCTGCTAATTTGGTCACCCAGGTAGCAGAAGCTGTCTACTGTTACTTCTGAGCCTTCCCAGAATTTGATAACGTTTGTTTCCTGTGGTCTTTTGCTGCTCATTGACCCAGTACAACTGCTACATGTAAATCCTACTTTCTTAGCTAAACTTCTTCAGATCCCACTACATCTCTCGTGTACCCAGTTTGCATTTGGGACAGATGGAATCCCTACCTACACATAAAGCGAGGCCATTTACCTGAGGAAATCACTGATCTGTTTTCTCTTCTACTTACTAGGACCATAGTCTTTGTCAAGTAGACTTTAAGACCCCTCTTAAAGTTTACTTGACAAAGACTAAGCCCTGCTTCCATGTTTGGAATTTCTTCTCTAGTTCCACCATAGATGCTATGCCTGTAAGATCATCCACATACAGGAGTTCCCATGGGCTGCCTGTCTTAAACTCCTCTGTTACAGCCTGTAGTATGATAAACAGGAAAGGTCTAAGAACACAGCTCTGATGGACGCCATCCTGTATGCTAAATTCCTCGCTAAACTCAGTGTTAATGCTAACTGCTCTCCTATACATGGCTTGTACTGCTTTCACAAGCAACTCATCTACTCCTAGTTTTCTAAGGGCCCAGCAGAATACGGCACAGGTCCCTCTGTCGAATACTTTTTTCAGGTCGACAAATGCCAGGTAGAGCGGCTTACTTTTAGCTTGGTACTTATCCTGTAACTGTCTCACAAAACAGAGCATGTGATGCTTTTGCCTGGTACAAATCCAAATTGCATCTCGTCTAGTTTTACCCGGTCCCTAATCAGTTGTGCAATAACTCTCTATCACTTTCAAGACCTGCTTCATGCCTTTACACTTGTAGCAGTTGACAATGATGCTGCTGCACCTATCATTCAGTACAACGCCATCTAGTATTTCTTTATTTACACGAGTATTTTTTACATTTACACGTGGTTATGGCTCTTTCAGCTTCCAGACCTTTCTTCTCCACGTTGTCTTGCTCTGACAATGAGGTCGTTGACTACTAAATTCTGTTGGGAGGCACATTCTTCACCAGGGAAAACTTTCGTCTTTACAACCATTCATTTATCACGTCCTCTGGGTAAGGATAAAATCTATCTTACTAGAATGCTCCCTGGATCTATAGGTGATCAGGTGGTTTTTATTCAAAATAATTAAAAAACATTGCACAACAGTGACAAAATTTTACCACAGATATCACACTGGTATGGTTTCTCTTCTGTATAAGAACGGATGTGTTGTATCAAAGTGCTACTGTGAGAAAAGGTCTCACAACTGAAGTCACAATAATCTGGTTTCTTTCCTGTGTGAAGACGTTTATGTGTCAACAAACTACTGTTTCGAGAAAATGCTTTACCACAGATATCACGTTGGTGTGGCTTCTATCCTGTGTGAATACGTTTATGGTTCAACAAATAACTGTTTCGAGAGAATGATTTACCACAGATATCACACCGGTATGGCTTCTCTCCTGTGTGAGTACGGCTGTGTATTTTCAAGGAAGCACTATCAGAGAAGGTCTTACTACAGATACCACAGTGATGTGGTTTTTCTCCTGTGTGAAGACGTTTGTGTGTCAATAAATTACTATTTTGAGAAAATGCTTTACCACAGATATCGCATTGGTGTGGCTTCTCTCCTGTGTGAATAGTTTGGTGTTTAGATAAACTCTGACTAGCTGTGAATGTTTTACCACAGATATTACAATGATGTTTTTCTCTAGTATGTCCAGTATGAGTATGTTTATGATTTGAAAGAGAACTTGGGTTACTGAACGTCTTACCACATATAACACAATGATATGGCTTCTCTCCTGTGTGAATAAGTTTGTGTCTAGTTAAAATAATATTAGTAGAATAGTATTTACCACAGATATCACAAGGGTATGGTTTATCTCCACTATGAATAGTTTTGTGTAGGTATATAGAAGCAATAGTTGAGAATGACTTACCACAGATGTCACAGTGATATGGTTTCTCTCCTGTGTGAATACGTTTATGGTTCAACAAATGACTGTTTTGAGAGAATGATTTACCACAGATATCACACCGGTATGGCTTCTCTCCTGTGTGAGTACGGCTGTGTATTTTCAAGGAAGAGCTATAAGAGAAGGTCTTACTACAGATACCACAATGATATGGTTTTATTCCTGTGTGAAGACGTTTATGTGTCAATAAATTACACTTCTCAGAAAATGCTTTACCACAGATATCGCATTGGTGTGGCTTCTCTCCTGTGTGAATATTTTGGTGGTTAGATAAAGAACTACCAGTTGTGAGTACTTTACCACAGATATTACAAGGATATCGTCTTTGTCCAGTATGAATACGTTTATGAGATGGAACAGAACTCGAGTGAGTGAATGTTTTACCACAGATATCACAATGGTATGGCTTCTCTCCTGTGTGAATACGTTTGTGTGCAGCTAAATTAGTATTACTAGACAAGTTTTTACCACAGATATCACAAGGATATGGTTTATCCCCAGTATGAACAAGTTTGTGTTTGGCTAAACCAGAACTATTTGTGGATGACTTACCACAGATATCACAATGAAATGGTTTCTCTCCAGTGTGAGTACGTTTGTGTAGAGTTAAATGAGCAGTAAGTCTGAAGTCTTTACCACAAATATCACAGTGGTGTGGCTTCTCGCCTGTGTGAACACGTTTGTGTAGTGATAACTGTCTATTTAGAAGGAATGTCTTACCACAAATATTACAGTGGTATGGCTTCTCTCCTGTATGTATAAGTTTGTGGTTAGATAAATACTGACTCCGTGCAAAACACTTACCACATGTATCACATTTGTATGGTTTTTCAACAGTGTGAATAAGAGAATGAGTTAATAAACTTCTTTTCTGAGAGAAAACTTTACCACAGAATTCACAAGAGTATGGTTTTTCTCCAGTGTGAATATGTCTGTGTTTAATTAAAGAACATTTAACAGAAAATGTTTTACCACAGATATCACAGTGGTATGGTTTCTCTCCTGTATGAATACGTTTGTGTGTAGTTATATAATATTTAACGCGAAATGTTTTACCACAGATATCACAGTGGTATGGTTTTTCTCCTGTGTGACTACGAGAATGAGGTAATAAACTATTTCTGAAGGAGAAAGCTTTACCACAGATTTCACAACGGTATGGTTTTTCTCCAGTGTGACTACGTTTGTGTATAGTTAAAGAAGAATTATCATAGAAGGTTTTCTCACAGATATCACAATGGTATGGTTTTTCTCCAGTGTGACTACGTTTATGTGTAGTTAAAGAACATTTAACAGAAAATGTTTTACCACAGATATCACAGTGGTATGGTTTCTCTCCTGTATGAAAACGTTTGTGTGTAGGTATGTAATATTTGTTGGAAAATGTTTTACCACAGATATCACATTGGTATGTTTTTTCTCCTGTGTGACTACAAGAATGAGTTAATAAAATATTTCTCTTAGAGAAAGCTTTACCACAGATTTCACAATGGTATGGTTTTTCTCCAGTGTGACTACGTTTGTGTATAGTTAAAGAAGAATTACTACGGCATATTTTACCACAGATATCACAACGAAATTGTCTTCTACCATTGTGAATACGTTTATGGCTTCGTAAAGAAGAATTAGAATGGAAAGATTGACCACACGTAACACAATGGTATGCTTTTTTCCCCATCATTTCAAATATGCCTTACAAAACAGAAAATTACTTTTCCTCTTGAATTTTTCACAAAATATTTTCAAGACTATATTTTCTTCAACTGTTATCTTTGTGACAGTCTGAAGATGTTTCAGTTGTAAAAAAACAGTTTCAGATAATCTGAAATATATAAAGAGAGAATAAAATATTAGGGATATTTTCACTGTTGACACATTATAAGTCATTAGAGAAAAGTGTCTTGACTACAGTCATGGTAATATATACATAATAAGTCAGATATAGGAATATATATGACAGTATGACTGATATAGGATATATATACAGTATGACTGATATTGCAAATATATACACAATAAATATATAGTAAGTAAGATACTGGAAATATATACACATAGTAAGTCAGAAATAGGAATATGTCATATATAATAAATATGCACACAGTCTGACCTGGGGATACCAACGAAATGGTCTCTCATTTTCTTTAAGTTAACTAAAAGTTCTTTTATGTAACATGTTTAACTACAAACTAAAAATAAATAATGAACTATCACTTCTATCAAGAAAGAAAACAGATTAGTGATAGAAATAAGTAGACATGAATGGGAATGGAAGAAAGGAAAGAAGGTATAGGTAGAAATAAGAATTTATGTAGATCTAAATCACAGGTTCTCAACCCATTTTCCCCTCAAAATTTTTTTAAATTTTATATCTCACTGTCAGCTGTTGCATTATTATGAGTAGATAGACACTTCTACAATTCAAACCGAAAAGTCAAAATACCAAAGATGCAAAATATGAAGAATTTCTTACCTTTCTCTGGAATCACAAACTAAAGGGAAAAATAGTAAATAAAATACATAAAAGAACTCGATCACAAACTTAGTTGCAACGAATGAATTGAGATGCTTGGTGACTGAACAAAAAATATCTGTATCCCTTATATAAATACATAGATAGATACACACACACACACATAAACTTGTGTGTGTGCACCTTATTTTTACTTCAGAGAGAATTTTGTCTCCTGTTTTTATTGCTGGGTTAAAGGCCACTGCTCTTTTCAACATGACAACACCATATATATCATCGTTTAACGTCCATCTTCCATGCTTGCATGGGTTTCGACGGGAATTTTCCCACTTGAGGCAAGATTGGTTGTCTTGCTCGTATAGGACTCTCTGGCGGGTTTTCTACGGCTGGATGCCCTTCCTAACACCAACCACGTTTACAGTGTGGACTGGGAGGTTTGTACCGTGTTACCTACACGGCCACATTACAGCGTGGACTGTGTGTTTTTTTTTTCGTGACACCTACACGACCTCATTTATTTTGGACTGGATGTTGTGGTACCAACATAACTTTACATCGAATGGGGTGGTGTGGATGGGGTGGGACAGGGGTGTATTTTTGTTAGAGGTGCCTACTGACTGTAGGTTTCGCTTTGTACTTAGGCAAGGCGGGTCTTCTGTATTACTGTGTAGCGCCAAAGATCTCGGTCCAGTGACACTGTCTTGGAGAGGTGTAAGTGTGTGAGGTCAGAATTTATCAACTCGTCCCAGGTTTTTCTGGGTCTGCCTACTCCGTGGCTACCGTCTATTTTTATTGCCCTGCACTTTTTTATACAGCTGTCCTCTTTCATGCGCATCACGTGACCATACCAACGTAGTCTTCTCTCGAGTAAATAACATCTGATTCCTCTTATTCCTAATTTCTCCCTTAGTTCATTTATGCTTTGCCGTTCACGTATATTACTATTACACATCCAACAGAGCATTCAAGCTTCGTTCCTCTCCAGTCTGCGTATATCCTCTGCACACAATGCCCAAGTCTCACTGCCATGTAACATTGCTGTTCGTATGCAGGCATCATACAGCCTGCCTTTCATTTTTAGAGAGAACCCTTTAGCGGCCAATAGTGGTATAAGCTCTCTGAACTTTTTCCATCCCGTTCTGACTCTAGCTACTGTACTTTCAGAGCACCCTCCACCACTGCTGATTTTTTCACCCAGGTAACGGAAGGTGTCCACTATTTCTATAGAACCATCTGTGCAATGGAATGAGCTAGTATTCTGTGGGCACTTGCTGCTACTTATTGCACCTGAGCACCGGCCACATATAAAATCTATATTCTTAGTTAGCTTACCTGTGATCCCACTACATCTTTTATGCACCCATACTTTGCATTTGGGACATAAAATGGAGTTTTTGCCTTCTCCTTTCCTACACTGAGTATGGCCATTTCCCAGATGAGACCGGTGCCCTATTTTCCTTCTTACAAACTAGAACTTTAGTTTTAGACAGGTTAATTTTAAGGCCTTTTGATTCTAGGCCATGCTTCCATGTTTGGAATTTCTTCTCTAGTTCAGCCATTGATTCAGCTATGAGCGTTAGATCATCTGCATATAGAAGTTCCCATGGGCAGCCGGTCTTGAATTCCTCTGTTATAGCCTGAAGGGCAATAAAATAAATAGTAGGGACGGAGCCCTGATGAACACCAACTTTTACGCTAAACTCTTCACTATATTCGTTGTTAATTCTAACCTTGCTGACTGTTTCATACATATATATATATATATATAAATGAATAGAGAAAGAGGAAGAGACAGAGAGAGTAGGAAACGTGTGTGTGTGTGTGTTTGGCACACGTCTATCTATCTATCTATCTATCTCTTCAACAGGGGCCTCAAACATGTGGCCTGCGAACTACTTTTCTATGGCCCATGGTAGAACCAATATATCAGATTGCATTATAACTGGTGAAAATAAGCCGGTGAGCTGGAATCGTTAGCACATCTGGCGAAATGCTTAACGGTACTTCTTCCGTTTTCACATTCTGAGTTCAAATTCCGCCAATCTCAATTTTGCCTTTCATCCTTTTGGGGTCAATAAATTAAGTACCAGTTGTGAACTGTAATCGATGTAATCGACAGGACCCTAAACCCCAAATTTCATGCCTTGTACCTTTAGTAGAAATGATTATAACTGGTGAAAATCATCACCCACCACCACGTTTGGCCCACTGTGCCTCTCCTACAGGACGTAATGGCCCTTTTGTGTCCTTGAGTTTGAGATCCCTCTCCTACACACACACACATCTATATATATACACTTTTTTTTTTCTGTCTCTGGACTATGCCCATGCTGGAGCATCACCTTGGTAAGTTATTGGAACGTCAACAAACAAACAAGCATTGGTGGGAGGGCAAACACAAATGCAAAGACACACACAGACATATATACGACAGGCTTCTTTTAGTGTCGGTCTATCAAATCCACTCACAGGGCTTTGGTCGGCCCGGGCAGTGGGACTGAACCCAGAAACATGTGGTTGAGAAGCAAGCTTCTGGTCACACTGCGCATATATATATATATATATGTATATATGTATATGGTATTAAATTAACAATGAAAATAAAAAGAACAAAGTAAAGTTACATTATAACTTTGTTGTTTTTATTTTCATTGTTAACTTAATACCTAATATCTGACTGTATGTAAAGAATTAACTCAGTGAAACACAGAACTTCTCTATGGATTTTACTGGATTACATTGAGTTCTATCTACAGTACGGACCCTACCACCAGAGGTAGACCACACGGAAAAACAAAAATATATATGTATATGTGTGTGTGTATTACATATATATAAATCTAAATACATACATACATTTACATATGTATATAGCTATACATTTATACATTTGTATATATGCATGCATTTATATTTAAGTGTGTGTATATGTATCTATAAGGATGTTGACATGTTGTATGTTTTTTTGTTAAGGAGAGAATTTTGTCTCCAGATTTTATTACGTATAGAGATTAACTACCAGTTTTTAAACCTCATCAAACAACAATGCTGGCCTGTGTGGGTATATATGTGTATGTATGTATGTACATATGCATGCATCTGTATGTTCGTATGTATGTATGTATAAGTATACACCCACACCTTTCATCACCATTGAAAGTTGTTCTTGTAACTGTTCTCATACTTGACGTTGCCCTTATTTTCATTTTCTTTGATTTCTTTCATTTTTCTTTTATCTCCCTAGGGAATTCGTTGATAAGATTCTTTTTTTTATTTTCTTTGTTTCCTTCATTTAAATGCATTCACATTGGCTGTCTTAGAAATGTACAAACTGAACAATGGTAACTTGTTGTTACTCAACAACCGCAAACTCCTTGGAATCTGCTGTGGAGATGTTGAAGGAGGATGGAGATAATGAACCAGTGAGTCTCACGCATCATCAACTATATATAGGTGTCGGAGCAGCTCACAAATGACTGGACAGTGGGGCATCATCCTCCCTTTCTGGAAATGGAAGGGTGACAAACTCATCTGTAACAACCACACGGGAATCACCCTCTTCCCTAACCTGAGCAAGCCCTTCACCAAGATCCTTCTCAGCCATTCTCTTCCAGCCATTAGAAGCAGACGTCACCTACAACAAGCCAGATTCCTGCCAAATTGATCTACCACCGACCCACATTTCAATCCTCCGTTTCATTATTAATAGACTTTGGGAATTCCACAAACATCAGGACCTATATGTTTCTTTCGCTGACACAACGCAGTTTTCGACATGGTCGACCACGCATCCTTCTTGAAAATTCTCAGCCTCATCGGCACACCACCCTGCTCCAACAGTTCCATAGCAGTGCCAAGAGTTGCATGTGGATGAACGGGAAGAACTCCATCTTTGGTTCCCATCAACAGCAGTTTCAGAAAGGGCATGTTTGCCTCTGATGTCTTCAACGGTGACATCGACTATCTGATGCCAAAGGTCTGTGAACGAGTTTCTGGCATTGCTTTCTGGAACACCCTTATTCACCAACTCGATCAACCAGCTCAGGAAGGAATTGGCAAAGTTTGGGCTTCAAGTGACCTGGGCGAAGACCCACACCCTCCCCTGCTTCATACTGGCCCCCCAGCATTGTGGAGTTCATCAGCTCCTACATTAACCTGGACTCCACAATCACCAACATTGAAGACCTGACTCCATTGATATCAACTGCAGATGTGATCTAGCCATCGGGTTTATGCATTCCCTACAGAAGCCTCATACCACTGCTCTATGTTCTGGAAGACGAAGCTCCATATCTACAATGCTTCGGTCTGTTCACTATGGAACAGAAACGTAGCCCCTCACTAAAAGGATTAACAGTTGCATGCACACACACATCAGCCTGAAATCCCCCTCTCTCAGAGACATCTGCTGCATGCGTTGGTACACACGTTGTCTGTCTTCTGCCAGATCATATTAGAAGTGCCTTACTCTCGTTTAATGCAGCAGCTGAGGGTTGGAAGAGGCCTGCACAAAATGGCTAGATGTGATTAAGGAAGATCTCCAGAAGCTCGACTTCATTTGGAGAATGCAGAAGGGCTGGCACAGGACTGTCAGTGATGGAGGGCACAGAAAATGTGTGACAATGAACTCATAGCAGTACCAAAAACTAGTGCAAGGAACTGCGGTGATCGGTGTCAGGGTTGTGGGGCTATGCACCAGTTCCAGCTTTCTTTGTTTGCATAAACTGAACTGTGTCAAATTCTTATGTATAAATATATAAAGGGGCGGGTGGTTAGGGCACTCAACCCAGCACAAAAGGGACTGGAATTTTCCCTCTAATAACTTTTCAGGCAAGTCAACAAAACAGGAGTATTGCCGCTAGAATAACCGGGAAACCACGTGAACATCACTTAATACATTAAATAAGGTGAGCCACTAACAGTGACAAGAACCTCGTAGTCAGAGGTCTAGCTCACCAAATTAAATTAAAATGTGACAGGCTAAAAAAATAGTTTGCCGATAATTCCTGTTATTTTAGAATGATATAGGGTAGATCTATATTAAGATATCCCCACCGATTTCAGTAGATAATTTGTTTTCCTTCGTGCTCTATCAATTGAACTTAACTCCCTAATGTTGTCATGTAGACTTTTTCCCCTGGAAAATGGAGGTCTTCGAATTTATTACCCTTATGTAGTTTTTCTTTACCATTTCAATCCCCGTGTTCTTTTGGGGGGTAGGGGGAGGGGGCGTGTCCTACCCGCAAATAAGCTGCTAAGGACAGATCCGAGGGATAACTGCACCCCCCCCCTCGTATTCCGAGGGGAGGGGGCATTTATCCCTCTCCCGGAGTTTTCTTTGCCAATTACCACAAAATCGCCTGTAGTTTCTACAAATTTAACTGACATATAATATAATATCCTATAAATAGGACAATTGGGAAGAGAAAGGAGTTGGTTTAATAACATAATTGGCGGCCAATGTTGATAAAATAGAGTCGAGGTGGAACAAATGTAATTTTGTTAATTAAACAGATGTTGTCACGTTGATCGTTTGTAGATTATTTATTCATATATATTTATATGTTGTAAGTTACACAGAATATCACCAACAATTCACGTTTATTAATAAAATTTCACAAATAAATTCTTTCAAAATTACTTACCTCTTCTTCGTATGTTCCTCCGATAGTTTTTCAATTCAAATATTTCTCTATTGTTAATCTCATATGTTCCGTGTGGGACAGATAATATATTTCAGATAAAGATACTTTATATCAGAAAGGTGAGAAGGGAAAAGATGTAAAATTTCAGGCCAAAATATTTTGACTGAGAATTAAGGAAATGTAATGGCGGGCGGAAGTAAATAAACATATAATTCCGCAGTAAATAAGGTGAGGGAGAAAAAAGAGAAAGGAGGAAAGTGTGAAGTAATAAGAAAGGAGTATCGTGTATGAAATGTAAGGGTGGAAAAGTGAGAGAGAGAGAAAGAGTAATTGCATAACGTAGTGAGAGAAAAGGATAGTTTGGTGTACCCAGAAACGAGAGTCAGACATGTGAAGATGTAAGGCAGAGAATTATGTAAATGGGGGTCGGGCGAAGGGTCTGGGTGGTGGTAAGAAACTCTTAGGAGAGCAGGTCTTCACAGACCCCCACGAGCATTAGCTTCTGCCCTTAACTTCTTACGCTCTACAAGGACCAGACCGCATCATGGCTCCTGGGTGCCATTCTGGTAACGAAGACTTTCTGTGTATTTACACCGCTTTGTGATTTTGATAACAGGATCTAGCTGGTTTTCCTCTCCGTTGCCTCTGATTTCAAATTTATGTTTAAACGTTTTCTAGCGTAGCTCATGGTGGCGGAGAGTCAACAGTATCACCGCCACCACTACAAAACACGGCGCACTCATTTATTTCACTTAGTCTGTGTAAAATACAAACACTGTGCCCTCAAACGGGATGGAGGCCGCTTTTGATCCTCCTCATCCTGACTCGGAAGTCAGCATTTCTCAGTCTGTTGACCAAACTGGCGTATCCTTCGGTCTTGAACATGTGTGCTTCTTCTATTCTACTTTTAAATGACATGGTCAGTTCAATCAAAATCAGCTGTTTTGATGAATTTGAATGGAATATGATATCCGGCCTCAAACCATTCTTTCTGATGACTTCTGTTTGCTTTGCTGACCCTAGGAGGCCTGATGTACACATCCAGCCAGTCATACGTACAATTCAGAAAACTTGATTCTTGTACCCTGTATGGCATAGCTGTTCCTAGCCTTGATTTGCTGCCTCCTGCCATATAGAATGATGTTGGAGATTCTCGTACAATGGATTTTGTTTTTGTCGTACTTATGACATGTACAATTTTCTTACCTACTTAATTGTGTCTCCACATGCATCTACCTTGCGCTAGTGCTACTCTGCATGAGCTCAGAATGTGTTCCACTATCTGTCTACCCTGGCAGAGTGTGTACTCGAGTCTATCTGATTACCCCCACTTCACTAAATTCATATTCGAAATGATTCTGAGAGATGCCTTACACCACAAACCATCCAGACCCCGATGACTCTGCTGTACTGCCGTCTGGAATTCTCTAGTTTCTTCACCTCTAAATTTATACCTCTAATCATCATTCCACTGACCTCTAACGACCATTCCATTTTTATACAGCCAGTCCTTGCCTACGTGTTTCATCTTCCTTTGTGGCAAGGACTGTAGCATCGTCCATGAAGGCTTTTGGAGGATCTATTCGAAATCCCTCTCCAAGCACTGTTGTACCTGACCAACACATTGCTACCCTCAGGATGACCTCCATTGCCAACACGTAGGTGAGATTGCCCATTCTTATGCCAACCTCCAACTTGATCCAGACTGCTGTGTACTCTTTGGTGGAGAAAGAATCACAGAAAGAAACTGCAAAGATACTTTTGCAGCATTGCTCAGATGATTATTCGGAACATGACTAGTTGAACCACCTTGGACAAATGATGATTTAAACAAGGTTTTGTAACTCAGATTGACAAATAACTATTTTTTAAAGTTCAATAGATATCTTCAATTGTTTTTTTTCTTTTTGTCAATATCAAATTTGAGTTGGTATGAATTGTTTTGCCCAAAACTTATCTAACAGGCTTAACCCACATTCTTGGGTATAACCCACTTTACCCAGATCAACTCCACTTGAATCAAAACTTCAATCAAGTCTTAATGGCAAGACAAGTACTTAAAGGGTCCACCAGAGATCCCGAAGCAGCAGTCTATGAGAGGTTAACAATGTAGCCATTCACTATCAATGTATCATTCACATATCATACCAGCTCAGCAGATTGACCAACTACAGGGGCAACGTAAACTAAGGATAAACAAACACACACACATAGTAGGTTTCATTATATATTTCACTACTACAATTTATCTATCCTTTCGGCTTCCTGTCATTTCACTTCTATTGTATCGTTTTATTGATACATGCATACACGCTAGCTCGAAGTAGTTAGTAAGAAAATAATGTAGTGATAATTGATGTCACAATTTTATTACTTAATATTCAATGTACCAATAAGTGAATTTTCATCCTGAAAAGAATACATCTATCCACTACATGGACCATATTTGGATATTTTAGTATGTTTTAGAAATTGTAGTTTGCAAATTTGGCTTGATATTCAAAAATCACCATTTAATAATTTACCATCATCAGCTATAACGAGTTTTTCGTCAAGAAGCCATCCATTAAATGTATTTGCCCATCAGATCTCACTTGACATCAATACATTTCTGTGTATTATTTCCAGTTGGTAGGCATCCATAATTTGTATTATCTTGGTAGCCAATAACACACTATTCAATCACAAACGATCAATGGACATTTTACTTGAATAAGGTCGACAAATGCCAGGTAGAGCGGGTTACTTTTAGCTTGGTACTTATCCTGTAACTGTCTCACAAAGCAGAGAGCATCTGCGATGCTTTTGCCTGTACAAATCCAAATTGCATCTCGTCTAGATTTCCCCGGTCCCTAATCAGTTATGCAACAACTCTCTCTGTTGCTTTCAAGACCTGGTTCGTTTCTGTGTATTATTTCAAATTGATAGGCAACCATAATCTGTATTATCTTGGTAGCCAATAACACACTATTCAATCACAAATGATAAATGGACATTTTACTTGAATAATTACCACTGAGTGAGAATACACCTCCACTGCTAATTTGGTCACCCAGGTAGCAGAAGCTGTCTACTGTTACTTCTGAGCCTTCCCAGAATTTGATAACGTTTGTTTCCTATGGTCTTTTGCTGCTCATTGACCCAGTGCAACTGCTACATGTAAAGCCTACATTCTTAGCTAAACTTCTTCAG
Source organism: Eledone cirrhosa (assembly GCA_964016885.1). Taxonomy (NCBI): domain Eukaryota; kingdom Metazoa; phylum Mollusca; class Cephalopoda; order Octopoda; family Eledonidae; genus Eledone; species Eledone cirrhosa. Next base: position 338,366,070 of record OZ024742.1, on the reverse strand, counting down.
ATCCCACTACATCTCTCGTATACTCAGTTTGCATTTGGGACAGATGGAATCCGTACCTACACATTTCCTACATATAAAGCAAGGCCATTTCCCTGACGAGATCACTGATCTGTTTTCTCTTCTACTTACTAGGACCTTAGTCTTTGTCAAGTAGACTTTCAGATTCCTTCTTTCAAGGCACTGCTTCCATCTTTCGAATTTCTTCTCTAGTTCCACTATAGATTCTGCTATGTCTGTAAGATCATCCACATACAGGAGTTCCCATGGGCTGCTTGTCTTAAACTCCTGTTACAGCCTGTAGTATGATAAACAGGAAAGGTCTAAGAACACAGCTCTGATGGACGCCACCCTGTACGCTAAATTTCTCACTAAACTCAGTGTTAATCCTAACTTTGCTAACTGCTCTACTATACATGGCCTGTACTGCCTTCAGAAGCAACTCATCTACTCCTAGTTTTCTAAGGGCCCACCAGAATACGGCACAGGTCACTCTGTCGAATACTTTTTCCAGGTCGACAAATGCCAGGTAGAGCGGCTTACTTTTAGCTTGGTACTTATCCTGTAACTGCCTCACAAAGCAGAGAGCATCTGTGATGCTTTTGCCTGTACAAATCCGAATTGCATCTCGTCTAGATTTACCCGGTCCCTAATCAGTTGTGCAATAACTCTCTCTATTACTTTCAAGATCTGGTTCATTACCTTGATGCCTCTATCTAGTACGTCTCCTTTACACTTGTAGCAGTTGACAATGATACTGCTGCACCTATCATTCAGTACGACACCATCTAGTATTTCTTCATTTACAATACACGTGGTTATGGCTCTTTCAGCTTCCAGACCTTTCTTCTCCATGTTGTCTTCTGTTTCCAAATTTGTCTAGCTCTGACAATGAGGTCGTTGACTACTAAATTCTGTTGGGAGGCACATTCTTCACCGAGGAAGGCTTTCATGTTTACAACCATTCATTTATCACGTCCTCTGGGTAAGGATAAAATCTATCTGACTAGAATGCTCCCTGGATCTATAGGCGATCAGGTGGTTTTTATTCAAAATAATTAAAAAAACATTGCACAACAGTGACAAAATTAGTGTATCCGGTTTAGAATATGTAGACCATATACCTGCATGCCATAGGAAGTGACTGAAAGATTGGTAGCTGTAAAACATTGCCTCATAAAGTCCCATCCAACCCATGCCAGCATAGAACAGTCAATGGAAAATGATGTTGATTATACAGTGTAAGTAGGTAGTGTTGGCAGGCAATATCAGAAGTGACATGTGACTTAAGTACGTTAGGAGAACTTCAGTAGAGTTGTTACAAAAGTAGCCACGTATGAGAACAGAGGCCACTGGAGTTGTGGTAGAAAAAGCAGAGAGAAGTGAAAACATGTCTGTGACAGAGTTTGGAGTGTCTTGACGTTATTCCTCTCAGTTCAGTGTCTTTTTAGGTTTATTACCTTTGTGAATACGTTTATGGTTTAATAAATTACTATTTTGAGAGAATGATTTATCACAGATATTACAATGATATTGTCTTCCTTCAGTGTGTCCAGCATGAACATGTTTATGAGTTGAAAGAGTACTCAGGTGAGTGAATGTTTTATCACAGATATCACAAGGGTATGGTTTATCTCCATTATGAATAGGTTTGTGTTTGGCTAATGAAGAACTATACGAGAATGACTTACCACAGATATCACAAGGGTATGGTTTCTCTCCTGTGTGAATACGTTTATGGTTCATTAAATGACTACTTTGAGAGAATGATTTACCACAGATATCACACTGGCATGGTTTCTCTCCTGTATGAGAACGGATGTGTTGTATCAAAGCGCTACTACAAGAAAAGGTCTTACGACAGAAGTCACAATGGTATGGTTTCTTTCCTGTGTGAAGACGTTTATGTGTCGACAAACTACTTTTTCTTGAAAATGCTTTACCACAGATATCACATTGGTGTGGCTTCTCTCCTGTGTGAATAGTTTGGTGTTTAGATAAACTCTGACTAGCTGTGAATGTTTTACCACAGATATTACAATGATGTTTTTCTTTAGTATGTCCAGTATGAATATGTTTATGAGATGAAAGAGAACTCGGGTCACAGAACGTTTTACCACATATAACACAATGATATGGCTTCTCTCCCGTGTGAATAAGTTTGTGTCTAGTTAAAATAATATTAGTAGAATAATATTTACCACAGATATCACAAGGGTATGGTTTATCTCCACTATGAATAGTTTTGTGTTGGGCTAAAGAACCAATAGTTGAGAATGACTTACCACAGATATCACAGTGATATGGTTTCTCTCCTGTGTGAATACGTTTATGGTTCAACAAATGACTGCTTTGAGAGAATGATTTACCACAGATATTACACCGGTATGGCTTCTCTCCTGTGTGAGAACGGGTGTGTATTTTCAAGGAAGCACTATCAGAGAAGGTCTTACTACAGATATCACAGTGATGTGGTTTTTCTCCTGTGTGAAGACGTTTATGCCTCAATAAATTACCATTTTGAGAAAATGCTTTACCACAGATATCGCATTGGTGTGGCTTCTCTCCTGTGTGAATATTTTGGTGGTTAGATAAAGAATTACCAGTTGTGAATGTTTTACCACAGATATTACAAGGATATTGTCTTTGTCCAGTATGAATACGTTTATGAGATGAAACAGAACTCGAGTCAGTGAATGTTTTACCACAGATATCACAATGGTATGGCTTCTCTCCTGTGTGAATACGTTTGTGTCTGGTCAAATCTCCATTGCTAGAAAAGTTTTTACCACAGATATCACAAGGATATGGTTTATCTCCAGTATGAACAAGTTTGTGTTTGGCTAAATCAGAACTGTTTGTGGATGACTTACCACAGATATCACAATGAAATGGTTTCTCTCCAGTGTGAGTACGTTTGTGTAGAGTTAAATGACCAGAAAGTCTGAAGGCTTTACCACAAATATCACAGTGGTGTGGTTTCTCGCCTGTGTGAACACGTTTGTGTTCAGATAACTGTCTATTTAGACGGAATGTCTTACCACAAATATCACAGTGGTATGGCTTCTCTCCTGTATGTATAAGTTTGTGGTTAGATAAATATTGACTCAGTGCAAAACTCTTACCACATGTATCACATTTGTATGGTTTTTCTCCAGTGTGAATACGAGAATGAGTTAATAAACTTCCTTTCTGAGAGAAAGCTTTACCACAGATCTCACAATGGTATGGTTTTTCTCCAGTGTGAATATGTTTGTGTTCAGTTAAAGAAGATTTAGCAGACAATGTTTTACCACAGATATCACAATGGTATGGTTTCTCTCCTGTATGAATACGTTTGTGTGTAGTTATATAATATTTTTTGGAAAATGTTTTACCACAGATATCACAGTGGTATGGTTTTTCTCCTGTGTGACTACGAGAATGAGTTAATAAATTATTTCTCCTACAGAAAGTTTTACCACAGATTTCACAACGGTATGGTTTTTCTCCAGTGTGAATACGTTTGTGCATAGTTAAAGAAGAATTATCATAGAAGGTTTTCTCACACATCTGACACTGGTATGGTTTTTCTCCAGTGTGACTACGTTTGTGTATAGTTAAAGAAGAATTACTAGGGCATATTTTACCACAGATATCACAACGGAATTGTCTTCTACCAGTGTGAATATGTTTATGGCTTCGTAAAGAAGAATTAGAATGGAAAGATTGACCACAGGTAACACAATGGTATTCTTTTTTCTCCATCATTTCAAATATTCTTTACAAAACAGAAAATTACTTTTCTTCTTGAATTTTTCACAAAATATTTTCAAGATTATATTTTCTTCAACTGTTATCTTTGTGAAAGTCTGAAGATGTTTCAGTTGTAAAGAAACAGCTTCAGATAATCTGAAATATTTAAAGAGAGAATAAAATATTAGGAATATTTTCACTGTTGACAGATTATAAGTCATTAGAGAAAAGTGTCTTGACTACAGTCATGGTAATATATACATAATAAGTCAGATATAGGAATATATATGACAGTATGACTGATATTAGAAATATATACATAATAAATATATAGTAAGTCAGATACTGAAAATATATACACAAAGTAAGTCAGAAATAGGAATATGTCATATATAATAAATATACACAGTCTGACCTGGGGATACCAACAACAACAAAAAACACACAGTCCACGCTGTAATATGGCTGTGTAGGTAACACGGTAAAAACCTCGCAGTCCACACTGTAAACGTGGTTGGTGTTAGGAAGGGCACCCAGACGTAGAAAACCCGCCAGACAGTACTATACGAGCAGGACAACAAATCTTGCCTCAAGTGGGAAAACTCCCGTCCAAACCCATGCAAGCGTGGAAGATGGACGTTAAACGATGATGATGATGATGATGATGAATAAATAAATAGTAAGTCAGATACTGGAAATATATACACATAGTAAGTCAGAAATAGGAATATGTCATATATAATAAATATACACACAGTCTGACCTGGGGATAACCAACGAAATGGTCTCTCATTTTCTTTAAGTTAAAGAACCAAAAAAACAGACGGAATTACGAACTGTTGTATTCCGTACAATTGCAAACAAAACAAAAAAAACCAGCACAACCATCTCAAGCTGAAATTAAGTTGGTCCTGAAAGAGGCGATGAAAGACATAATTTTCATACAAAAGGATAAACTCTATGGGAGTTTATCCATATTGATGAAAGACGAATTGGCGGCGAAAAAATACTCTGTGTCGCCAATTCGTTCCACACATTACACCTTTTTCCCCACCTACATGGGTAAAAAAACCCAAAGAATTTGGATAACCACCATCACCCCAAACATAAACTACTGGTTTCCTCAACTTAGACGAGGACAACCTTATATCAATAGGGAAGGCATCCGGCGACGCGTTCAGTGGAACGAGCATTGAAGTTCTGACCCAAATAAGGCCAGAACGTATCGCCCAAATCCCTGAGCGCGTCATGTTGGATGACCGTACCCACCTCAACATTATTGTGGAGGGTAGGCGTCCCTCCTGTTACCTCTGTGGTAATAGAGGTCACCTGAGGGCTGCCTGTCCCCAGCTCACACCGAAAAGACCATTGCTACCAACACCCCAACAACAACAAAAACAACCACAACAACAACACCACCACCACAACAACAACAACAACAAACACGTGAAAAAACAATGCAGAACACTGTCCCACCCAAACCCTCCTCACCCAAAACAAATACAAAAACACACACCGCAAACACTACCAGAAAATATACCCCTCCCACCCAACAATGAAGACGAACCCCTTTCGTCGCAAGACGAAAAAGATCCCTTCCAAATAGTAAAAAGAAAGAAGAGGAGGCGCACCACAGACACACTTATTAACATTAACCCTCCCCAAGAGAAAACAAACTATATACAAACCACCCCTCCCTGTCACACAACACTAACTACTACGCAAAAAAGACTTTACAATATACATACATGAACACAGACAACAAAGAACTAATGAACACAATTTCGTCAAACCCTTCGGTCCAAACTGAAGGGCCCAATTTTCTAACTGCTGTGGGACTACCTCATTTACAAATGATTAACGTCCCAATGACTTATACAAAACATTGAAAATAAATTTCACGGAGTACGTGGCCCGCCTCCCTGCTCCAAGCCAATCAACCACGTCCTCCTAAAAAACTTCCACAAACCACCACCCCACCCAACAATCCAGCGTCTGGAGTCTTTTCTAGGGACGTCCCGTTCCCTGCTTTTAGTGGGGGACTGGAATGGTATCCTGGATGCACGTTGGGACTATGCAGGGGCATGTCCCGATAGAGAGGGGTGCAACAGCCTCAAGGCCGATTTGACCTGGCCGATAGATTTCGACTAGATTTTCCGACGGTGCCAACCTGATCTTGGTCAAATCGCAGCGGTCAATCTAGATCGTACCTAGATAGGTTCTTAGTTAGAAATAAGGACTGGGACTTTTTAAGTTGTCCAGAAATGCTCATGGTTGGCTATTCAGACCACAAGTTGGTGACCTGCATGGTCAACCTTGATAGAATGCATAGACAGAGCCCCGGTTACTGGAAGCTGAACTTGTCCTTACCGGCAAGTAAAGCTTACAGGGACCCGATTAGTACGTTAGTTAAGGAGCGGTTGACTGGAGCGATCGTCAACAGCAGGTGGTGGGTATCTCTAAAGAGAGAGATTAGATTAGTCTCGATAGAATTTAGTAAGGTTCTAGCTGCGGATAGGAATAGGAAGGAAAGGGAGCTGATAGATAGAGTAGAAGAGGCAATTAGAAGCGGCGACGTGGCCAGAGTGCTAGCGTCGAGAACGGCTTTGAGCCAGTTTTTCGACACGAAGCTCGAAGGCTGCGTTGTCCTAAGTAAAATACGTGCTCTAGGGAACGAGGGGACCAAAGCTGTTAGCTGGGCCCGCGTGACAGAAGCCAAGAGTGGAACTAAATCCACCATCCGGTCTTTGCGAGACCAGGATGGACGGGCGATCCTTGAACCTAAGCAGATGCGTGAGGCCTTTCAAAGGCACTTTGCCCGATTGTTCGGAAGAGGCGGGCAACCGGTTGGGGAAGTGGACTTCGGTCCATACCTCGACGGCCTGACGCGTCTTTCGGACAAGGAGGCGAAGTCCTGCGAGGAGCCGATTTCTGCCGCTGAGATAGAGGACGTGCTGAGCCAATGCGGCAAACGCAAATCCCCGGGTCTCGATGGTCTTCCATACGAACTATATCTAGCTATGCCGGATTTGTTCCCCGATCTCCTCGAGGCGGTCTACTGCAACTGGCAACAGAACGGGAGAATTCCCTGTTCTGTGACCAAGGGCATTGTCACGCTAGTGAGGAAGGACGAGAACAAGGGGGACGAAATAAGTAACTTCAGGCCCATAACTCTGCTAAATACAGAGTTACAGATTTTGGCCAAGGTGCTAGCAAAGAGGTTGGCGCTTGTCGTGGGCAACCTGGTGGGAGATGCGCAGACATGTGCTATCCCGTCCAGGTCCATCCATGACAACCTCCACCTCATGCGATACATCATAGAGAGGGTTGGTGCTTTCAGCATCAATTCTCCGGTAGAAATTCGCAAGGAAACTGCTCTCAAAACGATAGTTTTTAGGACAGTTTCCAATTCTACCCGAAAACCAGTCCAATTGTCACAGAAAGAAATTGAACTGGTTTTCAAAAATTCAATGAATGATATTGCATTCATTCAAAGAAGCAAACTTTTTGGGAATATTTCGGTACTCATGAAGGATCAATTGACTGCCCAAAATTACTCTGTGTCGCCAATTGTATCCAACCTGTACACCTTTTTCCCTACATACATGGGAAAAAGTACACAAAAGATCAAAATCACGAGTGTCACACCAAAGGTGAAAATATGGTGGATACTGTGCAGCTTCATCAATTTTGATGAAGACAGAATACTGTCAGTAGGAAAGTCCCCCAGAGATGTATTCAATGAGACTAGCGTTGAAGTTCTGGTGCAAATGAGCCTAGAGCGAATAGCTATGATCCCACAACGTGTACTCCGGGACGGACTCACCTACATAAACTTTTCGGTTGAGGGTAGGCGGCCTTCATGTTACCATTGCTTTAGCAGGGGTCACCTGTGGGCTTCCTGTCCTAAATTAATGAGTCAAAAAAAGGCTCTTCTGCCGACACCCATCAAAACAACACAACCACTAACACCACCACAACAACAACAACACCAACACACAAAAATAACCACAACAAACACAGTCCCACCCAACCCTACTCCACCTAAAAGTTTTAGGTGGAGTAGGGTTGGGTGGGACTGCAAAATTATACAGACACAACAGCTCCCTAAGACATACCCCTCCCCAATCACACAGACGATACAACAGATGAGGCTATCTCGCCATCACCCAGTGAAGACGAGGGAGAACCCCATCGCTCAAAAAGAAAGAAAAGACATCACAAAAGCAAAAAACCAGCAAACACTACCACAAACATACAACCACCAACACAAACAACAAAAACATCACAAACAAAACCCCCACCTCCTGAAAACAAAATACCTACAACAAAACGAAAGCACACACAAGAACTACAGACAAAAACAAACACAACACAAGAAAATTACACTTAACTCTTACATAAACACAGAAAACAAAACACTAACGGAGACCATCACGAACGACCCTTCGGTGAAAACCGAAGGGAAAACTTTCGCCCACTCTATTAAAAATAACAAAAAACTGAACCTAAAACTGATTAGAGTCCCTATACAAACTTATAGATCCCTAAAAGAAACATTTGAAAAGGATGTGGGGAATTCCTGCGTCAAAAACCACTTAACCGCATCCTTCTCAAATGTATCTCAACCCCAGACACCCCCATCCCACCAGACCCCACCCCACCGGAAACCACCACCCACACAGACAACCCCTCCAACACCCCCATGGAAATCGTGCAACCTGGTCCCCAGGAGACGAAGGGTGAGTGATCTCTTTTCCTCTTTTAACTTTTCAGCACCAACATGGCCAATATAAGAGTTGGATGTGTGAACGTACGCGGCCTGGGGATGCCCTGGAAACAGGGCAAACTCTTAAACGACCTCAGGTCGCACAGTATGGATGTGGTAGCCATTTGCGAGTCCAGGATCCACAGCGAGCGACAGCTGGCCCCCATCTTCAACCGGGGGGTGGGGGTGGAGTTGCCGTTTTGCTGCGGAAACACCTGGGCCTCGTAACACAGACGGTACATCTGGACCCGGAGGGTCGACTGGTGGTCCTAGACGTTGACGGTAGTGAAGGTGGAGCCTTCAGGCTGGTGGCTGCATATGCCCCATCCGGGACACCACGGCCAGACTTCTTCAAACGTCTAGAGACTTTTCTGGGAACGTCCCGCTCCTTGCTTTTAGTGGGAGACTGGAATGGAATCCTAGATGCACGTTGGGACTATGTGGGAGCATGTCCCGATAAAGGGGGGGGGTGTAAAAGCCTCAAACAGTTAATCGACCGATTTGACCTGGCTGATAGATATCGACTAGATTTTTCGACTGTGCCACTGTGGACGTGGACTAATCGCAGCGGAAATCTAGATCGTACCTAGATAGGGTTCTAGTTAGAAATAGGGATAGGGACATGTTAAGCTGTCCACAAATGTTCATAGTTGCCTATTCAGATCACAAACTAGTGACCTGCATGACCAACCTTGATAAAACCCATAGACAAGGACCCGGCTACTGGAAGCTGAACTTGTCGTTACCGACAAGCAAAGCCTACAGTAGACGGATTAGCACTTTAGTTAAACAGCACTTGACAGGGGCCATTGTCAACAACAGATGGTGGTACTCTCTCAAGAGGGCAGTTAGATTAGACTAGTTAGTTTTTAGTAAAGAATTAGCGTTAGATAGAAATAGAACCGAGAAATAACTGGTAGATAAAGTAGAAGAGGCAACGTAGCCAGCGTGCTAGCAACGAGAACGGCCTTGGACCAGTTCTTCAACGTAAAGCACGAGGGCTGCGTTATCAGGAGCAAAATACGTGCTCTGAGAAACGAGGGAGCCAAAGCTGTTAGCTGGGCCCGAGTGACGGAGGCAAAAAATGGCAACAAGTCCACGATTCGGTCTTTGAAGGACCAAAACGGACGCGTGTAACGTGAGCCGAAGCAGATGTGTACGGCCTTTCAGCGGCACTTTGCTCAACTGTTCGGGCAGGGTGGCGCGCTGGGAGGGGCTATGGATTTTGGTCCATACCTCGACGGCCTACCGCGACTCTAGGACAGCGAGGCAAAGTTCTGCGAAAAGCCGATTTCAGCCGCTGAGATAGGGGACGCGCTGAACCAATGAGGCAGGCTTCGGACCCGTGTTCAGGGGCTGGGTTGCTGCAATGCACAACAGCAACATCTGCTCAAGGGTCAAGATGAACGGCTACCTCTCGGAGCCGTTCCATATTACGCGATCCATTCGACAGAGATGCCCTCTCTCCTCCCTTCTGTACGTACTGACTCTCGAGCAACTACTGCGCAAGTTGGAGCTATTGCAGGGCATCCCTCTGGAACCGAGACTGCGGAAAGCGGCGTCGGCCTATGCCAACGACGTGACAGTAATAGTGTCGAGCGCCTCGCAAATTTAGGAAGTCAGCACCTTACTAAAGGAATACGAAAGTTTCACAGGAGCGAAGCTGAACCGGGACAAGTCCATCGGTTTGCAACTTGGATCGTGGAGAGGCAAACCGATGCCTTCCGATGGCGTCGTCGGACGCTGGACGGAAGGACCGGTAAAGCTGCTCGGGGTCTGGTTTGGTCCGGACCTCCAGGTGGAAAAGAACTGGAACAAAGTGACGGCCAAGGTGTTTGCACTCACCCAGAAGGGGCCGAGTGCAAACTATCCTTGAAAGGTCGAGTGGATGTGGCGAACACTTTTATAGCGTCCGCCATCTACTACCGCTTGACCGTCGTGCCTTGTCCAGCCAAAGCGCTCTCCAAAATGGAGCGAGCGCTCTTCCAATTCCTTTGGTGAGAAGATCCATCTGCTGCCAACACCCTTCTAACGGAGGGCTGGGGATGCCGTGGTTGACGATGCACAAACACGCGCTCAGGCTGCGGAATCTCTACGTATTCCTCACCGGACAACCGGTGTGGGCCCTGTTCGTGAGGCGAGCCTTCCCACGACTCGTCTCGCTGACCGAGCTGCAGTCCTGGGTGAAGCAAAGGACGAGGAAAATGGGCGACTGGCACATCGAATGTGCTCAGGCGCTCATAGCCCTCTGGCAGGCGGACCCGGCGATCAGTGGAGACTCCACTTCGTCATTCTATAGAGGGTTGATTTGCAGCAAGTGCGACGACGCGCTCCGTGAAACTCTAGGCGTAGAGGAAGATGAACTGGCCAGTCTGTTCGGTAGGACCATCCCCCCGGGACCGATGGACAACTTCCAAAAGTCCCTGGCCTGGCAGTGCTACCGAGGAGCTCTACCAGTTCGAGACAAGCTCTACAGACATGGGCGCCCGGGCAGGGACCAGCAGTGCAAGTTGAAGGTAGTATAATAAGTAAGGCAATCAAAGATATGAAGACGGGTAAGGCAGCTGGGCCTTCGGAAATAGTTGCTGAAATGCTGAAAGCATCTGGAACGGTGGGACACACTATGGTCACCCGGATAGTAAACCAAGTCATACAGAATGGGGTCGTTCCGAAGGACTGGCGTAGCAGCATCATCATTAACTGCTACAAGGGTAAAGGAGATGCCCTAGATAGGGGTAACTATAGAGGCATTAAATTAATCGACCAGGTCATGAAGGTCACAGAAAAAGTAATAGCGCAACTAATCAGAGAGCGAATTGGTCTATATAAAATGCAGTTCGGGTTTGTGTCAGGTAAAAGTACCACAGACGCTCTTTTCATTGTACGACAACTACAGGAGAAGTACCAAGCTAAAAGTAAACCCCTATACTTAGCTTTTGTTGACTTGGAGAAAGCTTTTGACAGAGTCCCCCACTCCATTATCTGGTGGGCTCTTAGAAAACTAGGTGTTGATGAATGGCTTGTGAGACCTATACAAGCCATGTATAAAGAAACAGCCAGCAAGGTTAGAATTAACAACGAATATAGTGAAGAGTTTAGCGTAAAAGTTGGTGTTCATCAGGGCTCCGTTCTTATCCCCCCCCCCCTACTATTTATTATCGCCCGTCAGTCTATAACAGAGGACTTCAAGACCGGCTGCCCATGGGAACTCCTATACACAGATGATCTAACGCTCATAGCTGAATCAACGGCTGAACTAGAGAAGAAATTCCAAACATGGAAGCATGGCCTAGAATCAATAGGCCTTAAAATTAACCTGTCTAAGACTAAAGTTCTAGTTTGTAGGAAGGAAAATAGGGCACCGGTCCCATCTGGGAAATGGCCATGCTCAGCGTGTAGGAAAGGAGTAGGCAGAAACTCCATTTTATGTCCTAAATGCAAAGTATGGGTGCATAAAAGATGTAGTCGGATCACAAGTAAGCTAACTAAGAATATAGATTTTATATGTGGCCGGTGCTCTGGTGCAATAAGTAGCAGCAAGTGCCCACAAATACTAGCTCATTCCATTGCACAGATGGTTCTATAGAAATAGTGGACACCTTCCGTTACCTGGGTGACAAAATCAGCAGTGGTGGAGGGTGCTCTGAAAGTACAGTAGCTAGAGTCAGAACGGGATGGAAAAAGTTCAGAGAGGTTATACCACTATTGGCCGCTAAAGGGTTCTCACCTTAACCGATTGCTGCTTTCTCACTGCGCATATATATATATATATATGGTATTAAATTAACAATGAATATAAAAGGAACCAAGTCAAGTTACTTTATAACTTTGTTGTTTTTATTTTCATTGTTAATTTAATACCTAATTTCTGACTGTATCTAAAGAATTACGCTGATATATCGAAAACACTCCCTGATGACTAATCTACGAGCCTGTAAAGTTTCATGAAAATCAGTCGTAAGATATAGGCCCCTATAGGTAATACACAGACACACACATACTTAATTTTATATACATACAGATTAAATTAACAATGAATATAAAAGGAACCAAGTCAAGTTACTTTATAACTTTGTTGTTTTTATTTTCATTGTTAATTTAATACCTAATATCTGACTGTATCTAAAGAATTAACTCAGTGAAACACAGAACTTCTCTATGGATTTTACTGGATTACATTGAGTTCTATCTACAGTACGGACCCTACCACCAGAGGTAGACCACACAGAAAAAGAAAAATATCCCTTTGTTCATTATTAATTAGCATTGTTGTTTTTACTGTTTTTATATGAATTTGTTGTCGTTTAGTTACACGTGAAGGTGTGTGGCTGATTGGTTAGAGAACTGGATTTGCAATCGTGAGGTTGTCAGTTTGATTCCTGGACCGGGTGAGACACTTTATTTCACGGAGCTCCTTCTACCCGGAGTTGCAACCGATAGTTAGTATTAGCAATTGGAAAGACTAATGGAAACATTGTTTCCTCGGTCCGATTTGACGAAAGTCGATCAATAAATTTTTATTTTTTATTTATCTTTTAGTTACATGTTTCCTGGTCCTCATGTACTTATCACCTTAACCGATTGCTGCTTTGTCCATTCCTCATCCCAGCCACTCATCACTCCAGCCATCACACACTATTCATTCTGCTTCATTCACCCCACCCCCAACTCCCACCCATCCCCCTATCCATCCACTCAGCACCGCATTGTTCTATTCAACTCATTCATTATTTCATTTGATTCTTGTCTTGTTCTTGTCCTTATCCATTCATTGTCCAATGTCTCGTTCACTGTTTCCTCCTCTGTTCATTGACCAATATCTCGTTCACTTTTCCCCTCATCTATTCACTGCCCAGTCTCATATTCACCTTTTTCCTCATCTGTTCATCGGCCAGTCTCTCATTCACCTTTTCCCCCATCTGTTCATCGTCCAATGTCTCGTTCACTATTTTTACTCATCCATTCACTGTTTTGCTGTTACAGCATTCGTTTCATCATCATCACCATTTTACGTCCGCTTTTCTCTGCTTGGGAACTGATTCTGGTTTGATTTCTACAGCTGGATGCGCTTCCTAACACCAACCTGATTTACAGTGAGTGCTGGGTGCTTTTTTTTTCAACCGGGCACTGCCCATAATAGGACAACCCGTCTAACCCATACTAGCATGGAAGAATGGACGTAAAACGGTAATGATGATGTGTGTGTATATTATCTCTCTATATATAAAACGGAAGATGTCTGTCTGTGTTGTGTATGATTTTTATGCATTTCCACATTTCTCTACCGATTTTTTTTCCAATGTGCTCCAAATTAACCAACGCTGGTCAACGCATAATAAAGTTTGGCAAAAATGTCCTGCTTCTATGAAAAAAATCGATAAAACTAAATACATGCTGTAACCCTCTCCCTTACACGTTAGTCACTCTCACTACTACCCTCAACAATCTATGAAACTACATACATGTTGCAACTCTCTTTAAAAGGTTCATCCCTCCCTCTACTCCCCCCTCAATCTCCTCTGCAACTATCTTTAAAAGGTTAATGCCTCCCTCTACTACCCTATCACCATTACAGTTTAGAACAGCGACAAAACTTCTTTTCAAGGAACGCAAAACAAACTTTGAAAACTAAGCAACACATCGATTTATACAACAAACATAGCTTCACTCTCTCTACAATAGATTATTCCTCCTCTCTATAATTCAACTGCTTTACTCTCTTCATGCTTCGACGTTTAACACACCTCCTTATGGTTTCTTAGCTTCACTCTCTCCGTCGCTCTTCCCTCTCTCTATAATAGATCATTCCCCCTCTTCGTTCAGGAACGCGAAGTAAACTTTGATAACTAAGCAACACATCACACTAAATACATATTCCTCTCTCAATGTTACATTCTACATCAAATAACAAATATTCAAAAGCAACAGATGAATTTATAAAACAACAAACGTAATCATAACGACGCTTAAGCATTCATTTACTTGAATCTCAACAAAGACATATTTTGTTGTAATTTTTTTTCTTTGTTGTTCGGAACACGAGACTAAAAAATTAGAAAACTTTTTTCAGGAACGTCCGATTGCAATGATTTTTTTTCCAGTTTGCTCCAAAATATCGCCCCTGTTTATGCTCTTTTGTGCTATAACTCAGACGGGCTTGGCTTACAGGTTTGACCTACTATTTGACGTGCATTCTTCATACAACTTACTTAATACTCACTTTCTACGTGTTCACTGTTCAGTTGAAATTTTTCGCTACTTCCCCTTGGCACCCAGCGGCATCAGGGTCACCATCTTGCAACTTTGGTCTGCTAAATTCGCTATTGGAATTCCGCAAACATCGGGACCTATATGTTTCTTTCACGGAACACAACGCAGTTTTCGACATAGTCGACCACGCATCCCTCTTGAAAATTCTCAGCCTCATCGGCACACCACCCGGCTCCAACGATTCTATAGCAGTGCCAAGAGTTGCATGTGGATGAACGAGAAGGACTCCATCTGGGTCCCCATCAACAGCAGTTTCAGAAAGGGCATGTTTGCCCCTGATCTCTTCAACGGTGACATCGACTATCTGATGACCAAGGTCTGTGAACGAGTTTCGGCCATTGCTTTCTGGAACAACCTTATTCACCAACTCGATCAACCATCTCTGGAAGGAATTGGCAAAGTTTGGCCTTCAGGTTAAGTGGGCGAAGACCCGCATCTTCCCCTGCTCCATACTGGCCCCAGCATTGAGGAGTTCATCAGCTCCTCCATTTACCTGGACTCCACAATCACCAACATTAGAGACCTGACCCCATTGATATCAACTGCAGATGTGATCTAGCCATCGGGTTTATGCATTCCCTACAGAAGCCTCATACCACTGCTCTATGTTCTGGAAGACGAAGCTCCATATCTACAATGCTTCGGTCTGTTCACTATGGAACAGAAACGTGGCCCCTCACAAAAAGGATCAACAGTTGCATGCACACACACATATCAGCCTGCAACCCCCCTCTCTCAGAGACATCTGCTGCATGCGTTGGTACACATGTCGTCTGCCTTCTGCCAGATCATACTAGAAGTGCCTTACTCTCGTTTGATGCAGCAGCTGAGGGTTGGAAGAGGCCTGCACATAATGGTTAGATGTGATTAAGGAAGATCTCCAGAAGCTCGACTTCACCTTGGAGAATGCAGAAAGGCTGACACGGGACTGTCAGTGATGGAGGGCACAGAAGATCTGTGACAATGAACTCATTGCAGTACCAAAAACTAGTGCAAGGAGCTGCGGTGATCGGTGTCAGGGTGTGGGGCTATGCACCAGTTGCAGTTCTCTGGAATCAGCTTCCTTTGTTTGCATAAACAGAACTGTGTCAAATTCTTATGTATAAATATATAAAGGGGCGGGTGGTTAGGGCACTCAATCACACAGCACAAAAGGGACTGGAATTTTCCCTCTAATAACTTTTCAGGCAAGTCAACAAAACAGGAGTATTGCCGCTAGAATAACCGGGCACCCTCGTGAACATCACTTAATACATTAAATAAGGTGAGCCACTAACAGTGACAAGAACCTCGTAGTCAGAGGACTAGCTCACCAAATTAAATTAGAATGTGACAGGCTAAAAAAATAGTTTGCCGATAATTCCTATTATTTTAGAATGATATAGGGTAGATCTATATAAAGATAACCCCACCGATTTCAGTAGATTTTTTTCTCTTCGTGCTCTATCAATTGAACTTACCCCCCTAATGTGGTCATGAAGACTTTCTTCCCTGGAGGGCGGAGAGGAGTCTTCGAACTTATTACCATTACGTAGTTTTTCTTTACCATTCCAATCCCCATGGTTTTTTTTTTTAGGCGGGGGAGGCATGTCCTACCTGCAAATAAGCTGCTAAGGACAGATCCGAGGGGATATTGCCCCCCCCCCCGTTTTTCCGGGGGGGGGGGGGGGGGCATTTATCACTCGGATCTGTCCCTCTCTCGGAGTTTTCTTTGCCTATTAACCCTAACTCGCCTGTAGCTTATACAAATTTAGCTGATATCAAATGTCTGATATTTATATCATATCGTATATCTAAGATAATTAGGACGATACTAAATATAATATCATATATCTACGATAATTTGGAACAGACTATATTTTTCGCCACGTATGGACATGAGGGGGAAAAAAAACTAACAAATCGACGTTGGATGACAGTAAGTACATCCAAACTCTATAAAACAGCAACATACACACATATCTATATGTAGCATACACATATATACACACAAAGTGAAAATATATCCCACTATTTAGTGTGAGAGACTATAATGAAAGTATCGTAAACTCCAGTAAAACCACTCACTTCATTTCTGTTTAAAATCTATTCCCCGTGCTTATATGGGTTATATATATATATATTAGAAAGTGAGGTTTTTATACAAAATGAAAAATAACCGAGGTGTCATACAAGAGTGAAAGTATAAAGAAAAAAGGATGAAATCGAAAATGCAACCGGAGTCTTATTTTAAAAAATATATATATATTTATTTGGTTCCTTTACCAGTTTCGCAGTTCTTCTGCTTTTCAAAAGTAGAGTTGAGATGGAGGGTCTGTGGTTTTTCTCACATCCCTATATATATATATATTCAAGTATGAGGTTCACCACTGGATAGAGCTGGTCAATTCCGTATGGTCAATCTTAATGTAATAATATGAAGAGTACTCAACGTAAAGCAGTTCAACCGTCTTCGTTTTTGTAGTTGGTGGTGCTAGTACGGAGTTAAATATTAAAAAATGACAGGAGGCTGGACTTGTGTAAATCTTTGAAAGGTTTATTATACTATGATCATTTCAATGACCGGGTTCCGTATGAATCCGGTGACTTGAGGGCGACCGGCAAAAGTGGAAGATGCTAGATGTCGGTCGTCCTCCGGTCTTTGATTTTCAGCCCCATGGATTTTATCTATTACATTCATTTATTATATTTCGAATACCTATGATATCACCAAATTCATACGGAACCCGGTCATTGAAATGATCATAGTATAATAAACCTTTCAAGGATTTACACAAGTCCAGCCTCCTGTCATTTTATTATAATATATATATATATATACACATACTTTTTTTTTTTAGTTATACATACATGCGCAGATCCTTTTGTACACACACACACAATATTTAGGAAAACGCAAACAAAAAATACATAATACATACTGAAATATGAAGATGACATCAAGCTGTACCTTGAAATCAAAAGGACAGATCCTGAAATCTATAACTCTTTCTTACAATCAGACCTGGACACAATGCAGCAATGGATCACAGACTGGCAACTGAAGCTGGCTGTGGACAAGTGTACCACCATGCATTTTGGGAGGAAAAATCCAGCGTCCACATACTCCCTCCACAACACTGATATCAAGAAGTCCTCTTGTGAACGTGACCTGGGTATTACTGTCAGCAGCGATTTGCATTGGACAAAGCACATCTCTAAAATTGTCAAGAAGGCCGAGGGTGTCTTGGCATCACTCAGCAAGACCTTTGTTAGCCGCTCTCCAGCCATTTATTTGAAGCTGTATACAGCTATGGTACGACCATAGCTACCATACTCTGAACGCCTTGCTTCCCTGGGCATGGATTCATTGAAGTTCCGACGTCTGGCAACTGACTTGGTAAACACCCACAAAGTTATTAACCATCTCGCCAACAACAACCCTGAGCACCCTTTTGATCTCCATGTGTCTAACACACGTGGACATGCCTACAAAGACAGGAAACAGCACAGCTCCCATGACTTTCGGAAACATGGAACAAACTACCTGCGTAAGCTGTTAGTTGCTGAGACACTGCATCCTGAAAAACCCCTCATGCTTCCCGAAATTCGCCAAAAACTACACCTGATGTCCCCCTTCCATACACATGCACACGTGTATATCATGACTCGTGCACTGTTCATTTTCCAGACGTTTGTACATTACCCTATGTACTATACATACACTTTTGATGAGTTGTAGTGCACCTGAGCACTGTACACAATATTTTCATTATTATTATAGAATATAATATCCTATAAATAGGACAATTGGGAAGAGAAAGGAGTTGGTTTGATAACATAATTGGCGGCCAATGTTGATAAAATAGAGTCGAGGTGGAACAAATATAATTTTGTTAATGAAACTGATGTTGTCACGTTGATCCTTTGTAGATTATTTATTCATATATATTTATATGTTGTAAGTTACACAGAATATCACCAACAATTCACGTTTATTAATAAAATTTCACAAACAACTTCTTTCAAAATTACTTACCTCTTCTTCGTATGTTCCTCCGATAGTTTTTCAATTCAAATATTTCTCTATTGTTAATCTCATATGTTCCGTGTGGGACAGATAATATATTTCAGATAAAGATACTTTATATCAGAAAGGTGAGAAGGGAAAAAATGTAAAATTTTAGACCAAAATATTTTGACTGAGATTTAAGGAAATGTAATGGCGGGCGGAAGTAAATAAACATATAATTCCGCAGTAAATAAGGTGAGGGAGAAAAAAAGAGAAAGGGGGAAAGTATGAAGTAATAAGAAAGGAGAATCGTGTATGAAATGTAAGGGTGGAAAAGTGAGAGTGAGAAAAAGAGTAATTGCATAATGTAGTGGGAGAAAAGGATAGTTTGGTGTACCAAGAAACGAGTCAGACATGTGAAGATGTAAGGCAGAGAATTATGTAAATGGGGGTCGGGGGAAGGGTCTGGGTGGTGGTAAGAAACTCTTAGGAGAGTAGGTCTTCACAGACCCCACGAACATGAGCTTCTGCTCTTAACTTCTTACGCTCTAGAAGGTCCAGACCGCATCCAAGTCATAGCTCCTGGGTGCCCTTCTGTTGGCCTTTAGCCATTCTGGTATCGAAGACTTTCTGTGTATTTAAACCGCATTGTGATTTTGTTAACAGGATCTAGCTGGTTCTCTCCGTTGCCTCTGATTTCAAGTTTATGTTTAAACGTTTTCTTGAACTTGGAAATATAGCGTAGCTCATGGTGGCGGAGAGTCAACAGTATCACCGTCGCCGCCACCACTACAAAACACGACGCACTCAGTTATTTCACTTAGTCTGTGTAAAATACAAACACTAGGGCAGAGAATTATGTAAATGACAGTCGGGCGAAGGTGATGGGTGGTGGTAAGAAACTCTTAGGAGAGCTGGAGAGAAAGTAGGTCTTCACAGACACCACGAGCATGAGCTTCCGCCCTTAACTTCTTACGCTCTAGAAGGGCCAGACCGCATCATGGCTCCTGGGTGCCCTTCTTTGGCATTTAGCCATTGTGGTAGCGAAGACCTTCTGTGTATTTAAACAGCATTGTGATTTTCTTAACAGAATCTCGCTGGTTCTCCTCTCCGTTGCCGCCGATTTCAAACTTATATTTAAACGTTTTCTTGATCTTGAACGTATTCATGGTGGCGGAGTGTCAACAGTATCACCGCCTCCGCCACCGCTACAAGACAGACGCACTCAGTTATTTCACCTAGTCTGTGTAAAATACAAACACTGTGCCCTCAAACGGGATAGAGGCCGCTTTTGATCCACCTCATCCTGACTCGGAAGTCTGCATTTCTCAGTCTGTTGACCAAACTGGCGTATCCTTCGGTCTTGAACATATGTGCTTCTTCTATTCTACTTTTAAATGACATGGTCAGTTCAATCAAAATCAGCTAATTTGATGAATTTAAATGGAATATGATATCCAGCCTCAAACCATTCTTTCTGATGATTTCTGTTTGCTTTGCTGACCCTAGGAGGCCTGATGTACACATCCAGCCAGTCATACGTACAATTCAGAAAACTTGATTCTTGTACCCTGTATGGCATAGCTGTTCCTAGCCTTCATTTGCTGCCTCCTGCCATATAGAATGATGTTGGAGATTCTCGTACGATGGGTTTTGTTTTTGTTGTACTTATGACATGTACGATTTCCTTAACTACTTAATTGTGTCTCCACATGCATCTACCTTGGGCTAGTGCTACTCTGCATGAGCTCAGAATGTGTTCCACCGTCTGTCTACCCTGGCAGAGTGTGTACTCGGGTCTATCTGATTAACCCCACTTCACTAAATTCATGTTCAAAATGATTCTGATTCTGCCTTATGCCACAAACCATCCAGACCCTGTTGGCTCTGCTGTACTGCCGTCTGGAATTCTCTAATTAGACCTCTCCTCATCTGTCCACTGACCTTTAACGACCATTCCATTTTTATACAGCCAGTCCTTGCCTATTGGCCTGAGTGCTTCTCATTATTTCTTTGATTGTAAGGGATTTTTTTTGTTTCAACCTCATTCTGGAAGATTCAACTACCTTAGTCAACTGTTCCAATACCCTACGTGTTTCATCTTCCTTTGTGGCAAGGACTGTAGTGTCGTCCATGAAGGCTTTTAGAGGATCCATTCGAAATCCCTCTCCAAGCACTGTTGTACCTGACCAACACATTGCTACCTTCAGGATGACCTCCATTGCCAACAGAGTGTAGGTGAGATTGCCCATTCTTATGCCAACCTCCAACTTATACAGACTGCTGTGTACTCTTTAGTGGCGAAAGAATCACATGAGGAAACTGCAAACATACATTTGCAGCATCGCTCAGTTGATTATTCGGAACATGACTAGTTGAACCACCTTGGACAAATTATCAAGTCTTAATGGCAAGACATATTGAATCATTTACTTCTAATATAATCTTTCAACTATTTCTCTACATCTTCCTTCATCTCCCCCCAAATACACTTTAACTCTATTGATTATTCTGAAGTTTAAGTTTCATTTTCAGTAATTGAAGTATTTTTCTCTTAATTTTATATTCTACATTTCAATAAGAAAAGTATTCAAATAATGAAACTGTCTTTTTCCTTTATGTTGCCATGATCTATTTACAAAAGACAGCAAACTCAGTCATGTAAGACAGCATCTCTAGTCTCATAGGGAGTACAACATAAATAGTTAACTGCAGAGGAAATATACTGGACAGTGATAAAAGTACATGCCCAGACTGCTATGCTGCATCACAGACTAAATAGAGTCACTGTATAGGAGGAACAAATGTAGTCATTCAACTGATTATGTTTGTTATAAAACTACTGGATTAGAATTGACCTACGGCTGCAACTGTTGCCTGTCAAGCAGTGCTGCCAAAGTTGGTACAATTTGACTTTTCTGTATATTTTGACTGTAACGGAATACTCCCATATTTTACCTGGCAAAGATTCGGAACCGAATCTGAGGGTTCTCACCTCTAAAACCACCTATTGTTGGGAGTTCCCACCATTGTCCTGTGAAGAGATAAACATATGATAAACTTATATGCCACTTGACCTGTGACCCCAGGTTCTTGACAGATGAAACACACATGGCTACTCATATACACATCCTTCTAGCTATAGGGTTATTATAAATACAAGTACTTAGTGTCCACCAGAGAGACTCTGAAGTAGCAGTCTGTGAGAGGTTAACAATGTAGCCATTCACTATCTACAGACCTTTTACTCTTTCTCTCTCCTAGCCTTACAGGCTCTCACATTTCATACCAGCTCAGCAGATTGACCAACTACAGGAGCAACGTAAACTAAGGATAAACAAACACACACACATAGTAGGTTTCATTATATATTTCACTACTACAATTTATCTATCCTTTCGGCTTCCTGTCATTTCACTTCTATTGTATCGTTTTATTGATACATGCATACACGCTAGCTCGAAGTAGTTAGTAAGAAAATAATGTAGTGATAATTGATGTCACAATTTTATTACTTAATATTCAATGTACCAATAAGTGAATTTTCATCCTGAAAAGAATACATCTATCCACTACATGGACCATATTTGGATATTTTAGTATGTTTTAGAAATTGTAGTTTGCAAATTTGGCTTGATATTCAAAAATCACCATTTAATGATTTACCATTCATCAGCTATAACGACTTTTTCGTCAAGAAGCCATCCATTAAATGTATTTGCCCATCAGATCTCACTTGACATCAATACATTTCTGTGTATTATTTCCAGTTGGTAGGCATCCATAATCTGTATTATCTTGGTAGCCAATAACACACTATTCAATCACAAACGATCAATGGACATTTTACTTGAATAAGGTCGACAAATGCCAGGTAGAGCGGGTTACTTTTAGCTTGGTACTTATCCTGTAACTGTCTCACAAAGCAGAGAGCATCTGCGATGCTTTTGCCTGTACAAATCCAAATTGCATCTCGTCTAGATTTACCCGGTCCCTAATCAGTTATGCAACAACTCTCTCTATTACTTTCAAGACCTGGTTCATTTCTGTGTATTATTTCAAATTGGTAGGCAACCATAATCTGTATTATCTTGGTAGCCAATAACACACTATTCAATCACAAATGATAAATGGACATTTTACTTGAATAATTACCACTGAGTGAAAATACACCTCCACTGCTAATTTGGTCACCCAGGTAGCAGAAGCTGTCTACTGTTACTTCTGAGCCTTCCCAGAATTTGATAACGTTTGTTTCCTATGGTCTTTTGCTGCTCATTGACCCAGTGCAACTGCTACATGTAAAGCCTACATTCTTAGCTAAACTTCTTCAGATCCCACTACATCTCTCGTATACCCAGTTTGCATTTGGGACAGATGGAATCCGTACCTACATATAAAGCAAGGCCATTTCCCTGACGAGATCACTGATCTGTTTTCTCTTCTACTTACTAGGACCTTAGTCTTTGTCAAGTAGACTTTAAGATCCCTTCTTTCAAGGCACTGCTTCCATGTTTCGAATTTCTTCTCTAGTTCCACTATAGATTCTACTATGTCTGTAAGATCATCCACATACAGGAGTTCCCATGGGCTGCCTGTCTTAAACTCCTTTAGCAGTTATTGGTTATAGATGTTATCGCCACTTTAGCAGGGTGGTAGAATCAGTGGTCGTTAGTTGCCAGTGTGGTAAGTGATAGTATCCTCGTTGGATTATCTTGTTGACATAGACGTGAGGGAAGGTCCCTCGATCTATTTACCATCTATTTACAATATTCCTTTCGTCAGGTCGCCAATTCCGGCAGCATGGATTAAAGATGTTATTGAGACACGAGTAACATAATAACAACTTCAACCGCAGTAATTAGAGATGAAATGTTTGTTTATTTATATGGTTGAAGTTACAGATAAAAAGAGGTTACAAAAGGGAATGTGCCATTGCGCCGTTAAGCCGGCGAGGCTAGGGGTGCAATATCTCACTGCTACATTATGCGTGTTGCTGGCTTGAAGTTTCTGGTACAAGAGCGAGATTCTTCAAATCTTCGCGGGGAATTTCTTCCTCAGGGCGCGTAGGGATACATCCTCTTCTACTGGCGCTGATTGGCTGAACTGAGCCAAATCACGCACAGAGAGTGTATGTGAGCCCGTGGAATGTAGGTCACTACTCTCCTGTTACAGCCTGTAGTATGATAAACAGGAAAGGTCTAAGAACACAGCTCTGATGGACGCCATCCTGTACGCTAAATTTCTCACTAAATTCAGTGTTAATCCTAACTTTGCTAACTGCTCTCCTATACATGGCTTGTACTGCTTTCACAAGCAACTCATCTACTCCTAGTTTTCTAAGGGCCCACCAGAATACGGCACAGGTCACTCTGTCGAATACTTTTTCCAGGTCGACAAATGCCAGGTAGAGCGGCTTACTTTTAGCTTGTTACTTTTCCTGTAACTGTCTCACAAAGCAGAGAGCATCTGTGATGCTTTTGCCTGTACAAATCTGAATTGCATCTCGTCTAGATTTACCCGGTCCCTAATCAGTTGTGCAATAACTCTCTCTATTACTTTCAAGATCTGGTTCATTACCTTGATGCCTCTATCTAGTACGTCTCCTTTACACTTGTAGCAGTTGACAATGATGCTGCTGCACCTATCATTCAGTACGACACCATCTAGTATTTCTTCATTTACAATACACGTGGTTATGGCTCTTTCAGCTTCCAGACCTTTCTTCTCCATGTTGTCTTCTGTTTCCAAATTTGTCTAGCTCTGACAATGAGGTCGTTGACTACTAAATTCTGTTGGGAAGCACATTCCTCACCGAGGAAGGCTTTCGTCTTTACAACCATTCATTTATCACGTCCTCTGATAAGGATAAAATCTATCTGACTAGAATGCTCCCTGGATCTATAGGCGATCAGGTGGTTTTTATTCAAAATAATTAAAAAAACATTACACAACAGTGACAAAATTAGTGTATCCGGTTTAGAATATGTAGACCATATACCCGCATGCCATAGGAAGTGACTCAAAAATTGGTAGCTGTAAAACATTGCCTCAAAAAGTCCCATCCAAACCATGCCAGCATAGAACAGTCAATGGAAAATGATGTTGATTATACACTGTAAGTAGTTAGTATTGGCAGGCAATATCGGAAGTGACATGTGACTTAAGTACGTTAGAACTTCAGTAGAGTTGTTACAAAAGTAGCCACCTATGAGGAACAGAGGCCACTGGAGTTGTGGTAGAAAAAGCAGAGAGAAGTGAAAACATGTCTGTGACAGAGTTTGGAGTGTGTTCACTTTATTCCTCTCAGTTCAGTGTCTTTTTAGATTTATTACATTTGTGAATACGTTTATGGTTTAATAAATGACGATTTTGAGAGAATGATTTGTCACAGATATTACAATGATATCGTCTTCCTTCAGTGTGTCCAGCATGAATATGTTTCTGAGATGAAAGATTACTCAGGTGAGTGAATGTTTTATCACTGATATCACAAGGGTATGGTTTCTCTCCTGTGTGAATACGTTTATGGTTCAATAAATCACTACTTTGAGAGAATGATTTACCACAGATATCATACTGATATGGTTTCTCTCCTGTGTAAGAACGGATGAGTTGTATCAAAGCGCTACTACAAGAAAAGGTCTTACGACAGAAGTCACAATAGTACGGTTTCTTTCCTGTGTGAAGACGCTTATGTGTCCACAAACTACTGTTTCGAGAAAATGCTTTACCACAGATATCACATTGGTGTGGCTTCTATCCTGTGTGAATAGTTTGGTGTTTAGATAAAGTATGACTAGCTGTGAATGTTTTACCACAGATATTACAATGATGTTTTTCTCTAGTATGTCCAGTATGAATATGTTTATGAGATGAAAGAGAACTCGGGTCACAGAACGTTTTACCACATATAACACAATGATATGGCTTCTCTCCCGTGTGAATAAGTTTGTGTCTAGTTAAAATAATATTAGTAGAATAATATTTACCACAGATATCACAAGGGTATGGTTTATCTCCACTATGAATAGTTTTGTGTTGGGCTAAAGAACCAATAGTTGAGAATGACTTACCACAGATATCACAGTGATATGGTTTCTCTCCTGTGTGAATACGTTTATGGTTCAACAAATGACTGTTTCGAGAGAATGATTTACCACAGATATCACACCGGCATGGCTTCTCTCCTGTGTGAGAACGGGTGTGTATTTTCAAGGAACCACTATCAGAGAAGGTCTTACTACAGATATCACAGTGATGTGGTTTTAATCCTGTGTGAAGACGTTTATGCCTCAATAAATTACTATTTTGAGAAAATGCTTTACCACAGATATCGCATTGGTGTGGCTTCTCTCCTGTGTGAATATTTTGGTGGATAGACAAAGAATTACCAGTTGTTAATATTTTACCACAGATATTACAAGGATATTGTCTTTGTCCAGTATGAACACGTTTATGAGATGAAACAGAACTCAAGTGAGTGAATGTTTTACCACAGATATCACAATGGTATGGCTTCTCACCTGTGTGAATACGTTTGTGTGCGGTTAAACTACCATTAGTAGAAAAGTTGTTACCACAGATATCACAAGGATATAGTTTATCTCCAGTATGAACAAGTTTGTGTTTGGCTAAATCAGAACTAGTTGTGGCTGACTTACCACAGATATCACAACGAAATGGTTTCTCTCCAGTGTGAGTACGTTTGTGTATTGTTAAATGACCAGAAAAACTGAAGGCTTTACCACAGATATCACAGTGGTGTGGCTTCTCGCCTGTGTGGATACGTTTGTGTAGTAATAACTGTCTATTTAGACGGAATGTCTTACCACAAATATCACAGTGGTATGGCTTCACTCCTGTATGTATAAGTTTGTGGTTAGATAAATACTGACTCAGTGCAAAACTCTTACCACATGTCTCACATTTGTATGGTTTTTCTCCTGTATGAATATGTTTATGGTACGTTAAAGTGTTCTTACTGGAAAATGTTTTACCACAGATATCACATTCAAATGGTTGTTCTCCTGTGTGGGTATACTTGTGTCCAATTATTTGATGCTTTGTAGAAAATGTTTTACCACAAATATCACAATGGTATGGTTTCTCTCCTGTATGAATACGTTTGTGTGTAGTTATATAATATTTTTTTGAAAATGTTTTACCACAGATATCACAGTGGTATGGTTTTTCTCCTGTGTGACTACGAGAATGAGTTAATAAATTAATTCTCTGAGAGAAAGCTTTACCACAGATTTCACAATGGTATGGTTTTTCTCCAGTGTGAATATGTTTGTGTTTAGTTAAAGAAGAATTATCATAGAAGGTTTTCTCACAGAATTCACACTGGCATGGTTTTTCTCCAGTGTGACTACGTTTGTGTATAGTTAAAGAAGAATTACTAGGGCATATTTTACCACAGATATCACAACGGAATTGTCTTCTACCATTGTGAATATGTTTATGGCTTCGTAAAGAAGAATTAGAATGGAAAGATTGACCACAGGTAACACAATGGTATGCTTTTTTCTCCATCATTTCAAATATTCTTTACAAAACAGAAAATTACTTTTCTTCTTGAATTTTTCACAAAATATTTTCAAGACTATATTTTCTTCAACTGTTATCTTTGTGAAAGTCTGAAGATGTTTCAGTTGTAAAGAAACAGTTTCAGATAATCTGAAATATATAAAGAGAGAATAAAATATTAGGGATATTTTCACTGTTGACACATTATAAGTCATTAGAGAAAAGTGTCTTGACTACAGTCATGGTAATATATACATAACTAGCAGTGGTACCCTGCGTTGCACTGGATAAGGTATTTTGGAACGTGGGCCACCAAGACCTAATCGTGGAAAAACTGCATACCTGGACAATATGTAAAGAAAATAAACCGAATACTCTGATGGCGGGATAATCTTTAAGATTTTCCTCAATGAAGCAGGAAAAATACAGGTTTTCACCTAATGCGGGCCCTGGGGGATCCAGAAAATGTATTTTTTTTATGTGCATAATATGCCTTGAAATTTGGGGAGAATCGGCTAGATTTAATGCCTCAAAAAAGCCTTAAAAAGCTGAAAAAAATGAAGTTGTTCCCCTAATGCGGACCCTAGGCCATAAGAAAGTTGGATTTTCTTTGCTTACGGTATGAAGAAGAGACTGACTAATACATAGTTACAATTTCAAGGGAATCGGTCTGACGTAACGCCTCAGAAAAGCCCTAAAAATCTTTAAAAACACAGTTTTTCACTAATGCGGGGCCTAGGAGAAGAAAAAGTTGAGTACAACAAGCCAGATTCATGTGAAATTGATCTACCACCACCCACATTTCAATCTTCCGTTTCATTATTAATAGACTTTGAGAATTCCGCAAACATCAGTGCCTATATGTTTCTTTCGCTGACATAACGCAGTTTTTGACATGGACGACCACGCATCCCTATTGAAAATTCTCAGCCTCATCGGCACACCACCCTGCTCCAATGGTTCTATAGCAGTGCCAAGAGTTGCATGTGGATGAACGGGAAGGACTCCATCTGGGTCCCCGTCAACAGCAGTTTCAGAAAGGGCATGTTTGCCCCTAATCTCTTCAACGGTGAGATCGACTATCTTATGACCAAGGTCTGTGAACAAGTTTCTGGCATTGCTTTCACCAACTCGATCAAGCGGTTCAGGAAGAAATTGGCAAAGTTTGGCCTTCAGGTGAACTGGACGAAGAACCACACCCTCCCCTGCTTCATACTGGCCCCAGCATTGTGGAGTTCATCAGCTCCTACATTTACCTGGACTCCACAATCACCAACATTGGAGACCTGACCCCATATGCAGATGTGATCTAGCCATCGGGTTTATGCATTCCCTACAGAAGCCTCATACCACTGCTCTATGTTCTGGAAGACGAAGCTCCATATCTACAATGCTTCGGTCTGTTCACTATGGAACAGAAACGTAGCCCCTCACAAAAAGGATCAACAGTTGCATGCACACACACATATCAGCCTGCAACCCCCCTCTCTCAGAGACATCTGCTGCATGCGTTGGTACACATGTCGTCTGCCTTCTGCCAGATCATATTAGAAGTGCCTTACTCCCGTTTAATGCAGCAGCTGAGGGTTGGAAGAGGCCTGCACAAAATGGCTAGATGTGATTAAGGAAGATCTCCAGAAGCTCGACTTCATTTGGAGAATGAAGGGCTGGCACAGGACTGTCAGTGATGGAGAGTACCAAATACTAGTGCAAGGAGCTGCGGTGATCGGTGTCAGGGTTGTGGGGCTATGCACCAGTTCCAGCTCTCTGGAATCAGCTTCCTTTGTTTGCATAAACTGAACCGTGTCAAATTCTTATGTATAAATATATAAAGGGGCGGGTGGTTAGGGCACTCAATCACACAGCACAAAAGGGACTGGAATTTTCCCTCTAATAACTTTTCAGGCAAGTCAACAAAACAGGAGTATTACCGCTAGAATAACCGGGCAACCACGTGAACATCACTTAATACATTAAATAAGGTGAGAAACTAACAGTGACAAGAACCTCGTAGTCAGAGGTCTAGCTCACCAAATTAAATTAGAATGTGACAGGCTAAAAAAATAGTTTGCCGATAATTCCTGTTATTTTAGAATGATATAGGGTAGATCTATATTAAGATATCCCCACCGTTTTCAGTAGGAGATAATTTGTTTTTCCTTCGTGCTCTATCAATTGAACTTACCTCCCTAATGTTGTCATGAAGACTTTTTTCCCTGGAAAATGGAGGGCGGAAAGGGGTCTTCGAATTTATTACCATTACGTAGTTTTTCTTTACCATTTCAATCCCCGTGTTCTTGTTGGGGCTGGGAGAGGGCGTGTCTTACCTGCAAATAAGCTGCTAAGGACAGATCCGAGGGTTAACTTAACCCCCCTCGTATTCCGAGGGGAGGAGGCATTTATCCCTCGGATCTGTCCCTCTTCCGGAGTTTTCTTTGCCCATTCTACAAATTTAACCATCAAATGTCTGATATTTATATCATATCGTATATCTAAGATAATTAGGACGATACTAAACATAATATCATATATCTACGATAATTTGGAAGAGAATATAATATCCTATATATAGGACAATTGGGAAGAGAAAGGAGTTGGTTTGATAACATAATTGGCGGCCAATGTTGATAAAATAGAGTCGAGGTGGAACAAATGTAATTTTGTTAATTAAACAGATGTTCTCACGTTGATCGTTTGTAGATTATTTATTCATATATATTTATTTGTTGTAAGTTACACAGAATATCACCAACAATTCACGTTTATTAATAAAATTTCACAAATAAATTCTTTCAAAATTACTTACCTCTTCTTCGTATGTTCCTCCGATAGTTTTTCAATTCAAATATTTCTCTATTGTTAATCTCATATGTTCCGTGTGGGACAGATAATATATTTCAGATAAAGATACTTTATATCAGAAAGGTGAGAAGTGAAAAGATGTAAAATTTCAGACCAAAATATTTTGCCTGAGAATTAAGGAAATGTAATGGCGGGCGGAAGTAAATAAACATATAATTCCGCAGTAAATAAGGTGAGGGAGAAAAAAGAGAAAGGAGGAAAGTGTGAAGTAATAAGAAAGGAGAATCGTGTATGAAATGTAAGGGTGGAAAAGTGAGAGAGAGAGAAAAAGGGTAATTGCATAATGTAGTGGGAGAAAAGGATAGTTTGGTGTACCCAGAAACGAGTCAGACATGTGAAGATGTAAGGCAGAGAATTATGTAAATGGCGGTCGGGCGAAGGGTCTGGGTGGTGGTAAGAAACTCTTAGGAGAGCTGTGCTTCACAGACCCCACAAGCATGAGCTTCTGCCCTTAACTTCTTACGCTCTACAAGGGCCAGAGCGCATCATGGCTTCTGGGTGCTCTTCTGTTGGCATTTAGCCATTCTGTGTATTTAAACAGCATTGTGATTTTCTTAACAGGATCTAGCTGGTTCTCCTCTCCGTTGTCTCTGATTTCAAATTTATATTTAAACGTTTTCTTGATCTTGAACGTATTCATGGTGGCGGAGTGTCAACTATATCACCACCACCGCTACAAGACAGACGCACTCAGTTATTTCACCTAGTCTGTGTAAAATACAAACACTGTGCCCTCAAACGGGATGGAGGCCACTTTTGATCCACCTCATCCTGACTCGGAAGTAGGCATTTCTCAGTCTGTTGACCAAACTGGGGTATCCTTCGGTCTTGAACATATGTGCTTCTTCTATTCTACTTTTAAATGACATGGTCAGTTCAATCAAAATCAGCTGTTTTGATGAATTTGAATGGAATATGATATCCGGCCTCAAACCATTCTTTCTGATGATTTCTGTTTGCTTTGCTGACCCTAGGAGGCCTGATGTACACATCCAGCCAGTCATACGTACAATTCAGAAAACTTGATTCTTGTACCCTGTATGGCATAGCTGTTCCTAGCCTTCATTTGCTGCCTCCTGCCATATAGAATGATGTTGGAGATTCTCGTACAATGGGTTTTGTTTTTGTTGTACTTATGACATGTACGATTTCCTTAACTACTTAATTGTATCTCCACATGCATCTACCTTGGGCTAGTACTACTCTGCATGAGCTCAGAATGTGTTCCACCGTCTGTCTACCCTGGCAGAGTGTGTACTCGGGTCTATCTGATTAACCCCACTTCACTAAATTCATGTTCAAAATGATTCTGATTCTGCCTTATGCCACAAACCATCCAGACCCTGTTGGCTCTGCTGTACTGGCGTCTGGAATTCTCTAATTAGACCTCTCCTCATCTGTCCACTGACCTTTAACGACCATTCCATTTTTATACAGCCAGTCCTTGCCTATTGGCCTGAGTGCTTCTCATTATTTCTTTGATTGTAAGGGATTTTTTTTGTTTCAACCTCATTCTGGAAGATTCAACTACCTTAGTCAACTGTTCCAATACCCTACGTGTTTCATCTTCCTTTGTGGCAAGGACTGTAGTGTCGTCCATGAAGGCTTTTAGAGGATCCATTCGAAATCCCTCTCCAAGCACTGCTGTACCTGACCAACACATTGCTACCTTCAGGATGACCTCCATTGCCAACACAGTGTAGGTGAGATTGCCCATTCTTATGCCAACCTCCAACTTATACAGACTGCTGTGTACTCTTTAGTGGCGAAAGAATCACATGAGGAAACTGCAAACATACATTTGCAGCATCGCTCAGTTGATTATTCGGAACATGACTAGTTGAACCACCTTGGACAAATTATCAAGTCTTAATGGCAAGACATATTGAATCATTTACTTCTAATATAATCTTTCAACTATTTCTCTACATCTTCCTTCATCTCCCCCCATATACACTTTAACTCTATTGATTATTCTGAAGTTTAAGTTTCATTTTCAGTAATTGAAGTATTTTTCTCTTAATTTTATATTCTACATTTCAATAAGAAAAGTATTCAAATAATGAAACTGTCTTTTTCCTTTATGTTGCCATGATCTATTTACAAAAGACAGCAAACTCAGTCATGTAAGACAGCATCTCTAGTCTCATAGGGAGTACAACATAAATAGTTAACTGCAGAGGAAATATACTGGACAGTGATAAAAGTACATGCCCAGACTGCTATGCTGCATCACAGACTAAATAGAGTCACTGTATAGGAGGAACAAATGTAGTCATTCAACTGATTATGTTTGTTATAAATCTACTGGATTAGAATTGACCTACGGCTGCAACTGTTGCCTGTCAAGCAGTGCTGCCAAAGTTGGTACAATTTGACTTTTCTGTATATTTTGACTGTAACGGAATACTCCCATATTTTACCTGGCAAAGATTCGGAACCGAATCTGAGGGTTCTCACCTCTAAAACCACCTATTGTTGGGAGTTCCCACCATTGTCCTGTGAAGAGATAAACATATGATAAACTTATATGCCACTTGACCTGTGACCCCAGGTTCTTGACAGATGAAACACACATGGCTACTCATATACACATCCTTCTAGCTATAGGGTTATTATAAATACAAGTACTTAGTGTCCACCAGAGAGACTCTGAAGTAGCAGTCTGTGAGAGGTTAACAATGTAGCCATTCACTATCTACAGACCTTTTACTCTTTCTCTCTCCTAGCCTTACAGGCTCTCACATTTCATACCAGCTCAGCAGATTGACCAACTACAGGAGCAACGTAAACTAAGGATAAACAAACACACACACATAGTAGGTTTCATTATATATTTCACTACTACAATTTATCTATCCTTTCGGCTTCCTGTCATTTCACTTCTATTGTATCGTTTTATTGATACATGCATACACGCTAGCTCGAAGTAGTTAGTAAGAAAATAATGTAGTGATAATTGATGTCACAATTTTATTACTTAATATTCAATGTACCAATAAGTGAATTTTCATCCTGAAAAGAATACATCTATCCACTACATGGACCATATTTGGATATTTTAGTATGTTTTAGAAATTGTAGTTTGCAAATTTGGCTTGATATTCAAAAATCACCATTTAATGATTTACCATTCATCAGCTATAACGACTTTTTCGTCAAGAAGCCATCCATTAAATGTATTTGCCCATCAGATCTCACTTGACATCAATACATTTCTGTGTATTATTTCCAGTTGGTAGGCATCCATAATCTGTATTATCTTGGTAGCCAATAACACACTATTCAATCACAAACGATCAATGGACATTTTACTTGAATAAGGTCGACAAATGCCAGGTAGAGCGGGTTACTTTTAGCTTGGTACTTATCCTGTAACTGTCTCACAAAGCAGAGAGCATCTGCGATGCTTTTGCCTGTACAAATCCAAATTGCATCTCGTCTAGATTTACCCGGTCCCTAATCAGTTATGCAACAACTCTCTCTATTACTTTCAAGACCTGGTTCATTTCTGTGTATTATTTCAAATTGGTAGGCAACCATAATCTGTATTATCTTGGTAGCCAATAACACACTATTCAATCACAAATGATAAATGGACATTTTACTTGAATAATTACCACTGAGTGAGAATACACCTCCACTGCTAATTTGGTCACCCAGGTAGCAGAAGCTGTCTACTGTTACTTCTGAGCCTTCCCAGAATTTGATAACGTTTGTTTCCTATGGTCTTTTGCTGCTCATTGACCCAGTGCAACTGCTACATGTAAAGCCTACATTCTTAGCTAAACTTCTTCAGATCCCACTACATCTCTCGTATACCCAGTTTGCATTTGGGACAGATGGAATCCGTACCTACATATAAAGCAAGGCCATTTCCCTGACGAGATCACTGATCTGTTTTCTCTTCTACTTACTAGGACCTTAGTCTTTGTCAAGTAGACTTTAAGATCCCTTCTTTCAAGGCACTGCTTCCATGTTTCGAATTTCTTCTCTAGTTCCACTATAGATTCTACTATGTCTGTAAGATCATCCACATACAGGAGTTCCCATGGGCTGCCTGTCTTAAACTCCTTTAGCAGTTATTGGTTATAGATGTTATCGCCACTTTAGCAGGGTGGTAGAATCAGTGGTCGTTAGTTGCCAGTGTGGTAAGTGATAGTAGCCTCGTTGGATTATCTTGTTGACATAGACGTGAGGGAAGGTCCCTCGATCTATTTACCATCTATTTACAATATTCCTTTCGTCAGGTCGCCAATTCCGGCAGCATGGATTAAAGATGTTATTGAGACACGAGTAACATAATAACAACTTCAACCGCAGTAATTAGAGATGAAATGTTTGTTTATTTATATGGTTGAAGTTACAGATAAAAAGAGGTTACAAAAGGGAATGTGCCATTGCGCCGTTAAGCCGGCGAGGCTAGGGGTGCAATATCTCACTGCTACATTATGCGTGTTGCTGGCTTGAAGTTTCTGGTACAAGAGCGAGATTCTTCAAATCTTCGCGGGGAATTTCTTCCTCAGGGCGCGTAGGGATACATCCTCTTCTACTGGCGCTGATTGGCTGAACTGAGCCAAATCACGCACAGAGAGTGTATGTGAGCCCGCGGAATGTAGGTCACTACTCTCCTGTTACAGCCTGTAGTATGATAAACAGGAAAGGTCTAAGAACACAGCTCTGATGGACGCCATCCTGTACGCTAAATTTCTCACTAAATTCAGTGTTAATCCTAACTTTGCTAACTGCTCTCCTATACATGGCTTGTACTGCTTTCACAAGCAACTCATCTACTCCTAGTTTTCTAAGGGCCCACCAGAATACGGCACAGGTCACTCTGTCGAATACTTTTTCCAGGTCGACAAATGCCAGGTAGAGCGGCTTACTTTTAGCTTGTTACTTTTCCTGTAACTGTCTCACAAAGCAGAGAGCATCTGTGATGCTTTTGCCTGTACAAATCTGAATTGCATCTCGTCTAGATTTACCCGGTCCCTAATCAGTTGTGCAATAACTCTCTCTATTACTTTCAAGATCTGGTTCATTACCTTGATGCCTCTATCTAGTACGTCTCCTTTACACTTGTAGCAGTTGACAATGATGCTGCTGCACCTATCATTCAGTACGACACCATCTAGTATTTCTTCATTTACAATACACGTGGTTATGGCTCTTTCAGCTTCCAGACCTTTCTTCTCCATGTTGTCTTCTGTTTCCAAATTTGTCTAGCTCTGACAATGAGGTCGTTGACTACTAAATTCTGTTGGGAAGCACATTCCTCACCGAGGAAGGCTTTCGTCTTTACAACCATTCATTTATCACGTCCTCTGATAAGGATAAAATCTATCTGACTAGAATGCTCCCTGGATCTATAGGCGATCAGGTGGTTTTTATTCAAAATAATTAAAAAAACATTACACAACAGTGACAAAATTAGTGTATCCGGTTTAGAATATGTAGACCATATACCCGCATGCCATAGGAAGTGACTCAAAAATTGGTAGCTGTAAAACATTGCCTCAAAAAGTCCCATCCAAACCATGCCAGCATAGAACAGTCAATGGAAAATGATGTTGATTATACACTGTAAGTAGTTAGTATTGGCAGGCAATATCGGAAGTGACATGTGACTTAAGTACGTTAGAACTTCAGTAGAGTTGTTACAAAAGTAGCCACCTATGAGGAACAGAGGCCACTGGAGTTGTGGTAGAAAAAGCAGAGAGAAGTGAAAACATGTCTGTGACAGAGTTTGGAGTGTGTTCACTTTATTCCTCTCAGTTCAGTGTCTTTTTAGATTTATTACATTTGTGAATACGTTTATGGTTTAATAAATGACGATTTTGAGAGAATGATTTGTCACAGATATTACAATGATATCGTCTTCCTTCAGTGTGTCCAGCATGAATATGTTTCTGAGATGAAAGATTACTCAGGTGAGTGAATGTTTTATCACTGATATCACAAGGGTATGGTTTCTCTCCTGTGTGAATACGTTTATGGTTCAATAAATCACTACTTTGAGAGAATGATTTACCACAGATATCATACTGATATGGTTTCTCTCCTGTGTAAGAACGGATGAGTTGTATCAAAGCGCTACTACAAGAAAAGGTCTTACGACAGAAGTCACAATAGTACGGTTTCTTTCCTGTGTGAAGACGCTTATGTGTCCACAAACTACTGTTTCGAGAAAATGCTTTACCACAGATATCACATTGGTGTGGCTTCTATCCTGTGTGAATAGTTTGGTGTTTAGATAAAGTATGACTAGCTGTGAATGTTTTACCACAGATATTACAATGATGTTTTTCTCTAGTATGTCCAGTATGAATATGTTTATGAGATGAAAGAGAACTCGGGTCACAGAACGTTTTACCACATATAACACAATGATATGGCTTCTCTCCCGTGTGAATAAGTTTGTGTCTAGTTAAAATAATATTAGTAGAATAATATTTACCACAGATATCACAAGGGTATGGTTTATCTCCACTATGAATAGTTTTGTGTTGGGCTAAAGAACCAATAGTTGAGAATGACTTACCACAGATATCACAGTGATATGGTTTCTCTCCTGTGTGAATACGTTTATGGTTCAACAAATGACTGTTTCGAGAGAATGATTTACCACAGATATCACACCGGCATGGCTTCTCTCCTGTGTGAGAACGGGTGTGTATTTTCAAGGAACCACTATCAGAGAAGGTCTTACTACAGATATCACAGTGATGTGGTTTTAATCCTGTGTGAAGACGTTTATGCCTCAATAAATTACTATTTTGAGAAAATGCTTTACCACAGATATCGCATTGGTGTGGCTTCTCTCCTGTGTGAATATTTTGGTGGATAGACAAAGAATTACCAGTTGTTAATATTTTACCACAGATATTACAAGGATATTGTCTTTGTCCAGTATGAACACGTTTATGAGATGAAACAGAACTCAAGTGAGTGAATGTTTTACCACAGATATCACAATGGTATGGCTTCTCACCTGTGTGAATACGTTTGTGTGCGGTTAAACTACCATTAGTAGAAAAGTTGTTACCACAGATATCACAAGGATATAGTTTATCTCCAGTATGAACAAGTTTGTGTTTGGCTAAATCAGAACTAGTTGTGGCTGACTTACCACAGATATCACAACGAAATGGTTTCTCTCCAGTGTGAGTACGTTTGTGTATTGTTAAATGACCAGAAAAACTGAAGGCTTTACCACAGATATCACAGTGGTGTGGCTTCTCGCCTGTGTGGATACGTTTGTGTAGTAATAACTGTCTATTTAGACGGAATGTCTTACCACAAATATCACAGTGGTATGGCTTCACTCCTGTATGTATAAGTTTGTGGTTAGATAAATACTGACTCAGTGCAAAACTCTTACCACATGTCTCACATTTGTATGGTTTTTCTCCTGTATGAATATGTTTATGGTACGTTAAAGTGTTCTTACTGGAAAATGTTTTACCACAGATATCACATTCAAATGGTTGTTCTCCTGTGTGGGTATACTTGTGTCCAATTATTTGATGCTTTGTAGAAAATGTTTTACCACAAATATCACAATGGTATGGTTTCTCTCCTGTATGAATACGTTTGTGTGTAGTTATATAATATTTTTTTGAAAATGTTTTACCACAGATATCACAGTGGTATGGTTTTTCTCCTGTGTGACTACGAGAATGAGTTAATAAATTAATTCTCTGAGAGAAAGCTTTACCACAGATTTCACAATGGTATGGTTTTTCTCCAGTGTGAATATGTTTGTGTTTAGTTAAAGAAGAATTATCATAGAAGGTTTTCTCACAGAATTCACACTGGCATGGTTTTTCTCCAGTGTGACTACGTTTGTGTATAGTTAAAGAAGAATTACTAGGGCATATTTTACCACAGATATCACAACGGAATTGTCTTCTACCATTGTGAATATGTTTATGGCTTCGTAAAGAAGAATTAGAATGGAAAGATTGACCACAGGTAACACAATGGTATGCTTTTTTCTCCATCATTTCAAATATTCTTTACAAAACAGAAAATTACTTTTCTTCTTGAATTTTTCACAAAATATTTTCAAGACTATATTTTCTTCAACTGTTATCTTTGTGAAAGTCTGAAGATGTTTCAGTTGTAAAGAAACAGTTTCAGATAATCTGAAATATATAAAGAGAGAATAAAATATTAGGGATATTTTCACTGTTGACACATTATAAGTCATTAGAGAAAAGTGTCTTGACTACAGTCATGGTAATATATACATAACTAGCAGTGGTACCCTGCGTTGCACTGGATAAGGTATTTTGGAACGTGGGCCACCAAGACCTAATCGTGGAAAAACTGCATACCTGGACAATATGTAAAGAAAATAAACCGAATACTCTGATGGCGGGATAATCTTTAAGATTTTCCTCAATGAAGCAGGAAAAATACAGGTTTTCACCTAATGCGGGCCCTGGGGGATCCAGAAAATGTATTTTTTTTATGTGCATAATATGCCTTGAAATTTGGGGAGAATCGGCTAGATTTAATGCCTCAAAAAAGCCTTAAAAAGCTGAAAAAAATGAAGTTGTTCCCCTAATGCGGACCCTAGGCCATAAGAAAGTTGGATTTTCTTTGCTTACGGTATGAAGAAGAGACTGACTAATACATAGTTACAATTTCAAGGGAATCGGTCTGACGTAACGCCTCAGAAAAGCCCTAAAAATCTTTAAAAACACAGTTTTTCACTAATGCGGGGCCTAGGAGAAGAAAAAGTTGAGTACAACAAGCCAGATTCATGTGAAATTGATCTACCACCACCCACATTTCAATCTTCCGTTTCATTATTAATAGACTTTGAGAATTCCGCAAACATCAGTGCCTATATGTTTCTTTCGCTGACATAACGCAGTTTTTGACATGGACGACCACGCATCCCTATTGAAAATTCTCAGCCTCATCGGCACACCACCCTGCTCCAATGGTTCTATAGCAGTGCCAAGAGTTGCATGTGGATGAACGGGAAGGACTCCATCTGGGTCCCCGTCAACAGCAGTTTCAGAAAGGGCATGTTTGCCCCTAATCTCTTCAACGGTGAGATCGACTATCTTATGACCAAGGTCTGTGAACAAGTTTCTGGCATTGCTTTCACCAACTCGATCAAGCGGTTCAGGAAGAAATTGGCAAAGTTTGGCCTTCAGGTGAACTGGACGAAGAACCACACCCTCCCCTGCTTCATACTGGCCCCAGCATTGTGGAGTTCATCAGCTCCTACATTTACCTGGACTCCACAATCACCAACATTGGAGACCTGACCCCATATGCAGATGTGATCTAGCCATCGGGTTTATGCATTCCCTACAGAAGCCTCATACCACTGCTCTATGTTCTGGAAGACGAAGCTCCATATCTACAATGCTTCGGTCTGTTCACTATGGAACAGAAACGTAGCCCCTCACAAAAAGGATCAACAGTTGCATGCACACACACATATCAGCCTGCAACCCCCCTCTCTCAGAGACATCTGCTGCATGCGTTGGTACACATGTCGTCTGCCTTCTGCCAGATCATATTAGAAGTGCCTTACTCCCGTTTAATGCAGCAGCTGAGGGTTGGAAGAGGCCTGCACAAAATGGCTAGATGTGATTAAGGAAGATCTCCAGAAGCTCGACTTCATTTGGAGAATGAAGGGCTGGCACAGGACTGTCAGTGATGGAGAGTACCAAATACTAGTGCAAGGAGCTGCGGTGATCGGTGTCAGGGTTGTGGGGCTATGCACCAGTTCCAGCTCTCTGGAATCAGCTTCCTTTGTTTGCATAAACTGAACCGTGTCAAATTCTTATGTATAAATATATAAAGGGGCGGGTGGTTAGGGCACTCAATCACACAGCACAAAAGGGACTGGAATTTTCCCTCTAATAACTTTTCAGGCAAGTCAACAAAACAGGAGTATTACCGCTAGAATAACCGGGCAACCACGTGAACATCACTTAATACATTAAATAAGGTGAGAAACTAACAGTGACAAGAACCTCGTAGTCAGAGGTCTAGCTCACCAAATTAAATTAGAATGTGACAGGCTAAAAAAATAGTTTGCCGATAATTCCTGTTATTTTAGAATGATATAGGGTAGATCTATATTAAGATATCCCCACCGTTTTCAGTAGGAGATAATTTGTTTTTCCTTCGTGCTCTATCAATTGAACTTACCTCCCTAATGTTGTCATGAAGACTTTTTTCCCTGGAAAATGGAGGGCGGAAAGGGGTCTTCGAATTTATTACCATTACGTAGTTTTTCTTTACCATTTCAATCCCCGTGTTCTTGTTGGGGCTGGGAGAGGGCGTGTCTTACCTGCAAATAAGCTGCTAAGGACAGATCCGAGGGTTAACTTAACCCCCCTCGTATTCCGAGGGGAGGAGGCATTTATCCCTCGGATCTGTCCCTCTTCCGGAGTTTTCTTTGCCCATTCTACAAATTTAACCATCAAATGTCTGATATTTATATCATATCGTATATCTAAGATAATTAGGACGATACTAAACATAATATCATATATCTACGATAATTTGGAAGAGAATATAATATCCTATATATAGGACAATTGGGAAGAGAAAGGAGTTGGTTTGATAACATAATTGGCGGCCAATGTTGATAAAATAGAGTCGAGGTGGAACAAATGTAATTTTGTTAATTAAACAGATGTTCTCACGTTGATCGTTTGTAGATTATTTATTCATATATATTTATTTGTTGTAAGTTACACAGAATATCACCAACAATTCACGTTTATTAATAAAATTTCACAAATAAATTCTTTCAAAATTACTTACCTCTTCTTCGTATGTTCCTCCGATAGTTTTTCAATTCAAATATTTCTCTATTGTTAATCTCATATGTTCCGTGTGGGACAGATAATATATTTCAGATAAAGATACTTTATATCAGAAAGGTGAGAAGTGAAAAGATGTAAAATTTCAGACCAAAATATTTTGCCTGAGAATTAAGGAAATGTAATGGCGGGCGGAAGTAAATAAACATATAATTCCGCAGTAAATAAGGTGAGGGAGAAAAAAGAGAAAGGAGGAAAGTGTGAAGTAATAAGAAAGGAGAATCGTGTATGAAATGTAAGGGTGGAAAAGTGAGAGAGAGAGAAAAAGGGTAATTGCATAATGTAGTGGGAGAAAAGGATAGTTTGGTGTACCCAGAAACGAGTCAGACATGTGAAGATGTAAGGCAGAGAATTATGTAAATGGCGGTCGGGCGAAGGGTCTGGGTGGTGGTAAGAAACTCTTAGGAGAGCTGTGCTTCACAGACCCCACAAGCATGAGCTTCTGCCCTTAACTTCTTACGCTCTACAAGGGCCAGAGCGCATCATGGCTTCTGGGTGCTCTTCTGTTGGCATTTAGCCATTCTGTGTATTTAAACAGCATTGTGATTTTCTTAACAGGATCTAGCTGGTTCTCCTCTCCGTTGTCTCTGATTTCAAATTTATATTTAAACGTTTTCTTGATCTTGAACGTATTCATGGTGGCGGAGTGTCAACTATATCACCACCACCGCTACAAGACAGACGCACTCAGTTATTTCACCTAGTCTGTGTAAAATACAAACACTGTGCCCTCAAACGGGATGGAGGCCACTTTTGATCCACCTCATCCTGACTCGGAAGTAGGCATTTCTCAGTCTGTTGACCAAACTGGGGTATCCTTCGGTCTTGAACATATGTGCTTCTTCTATTCTACTTTTAAATGACATGGTCAGTTCAATCAAAATCAGCTGTTTTGATGAATTTGAATGGAATATGATATCCGGCCTCAAACCATTCTTTCTGATGATTTCTGTGTGCTTTGCTGACCCTAGGAGGCCTGATGTACACATCCAGCCAGTCATACGTACAATTCAGAAAACTTGATTCTTGTACCCTGTATGGCATAGCTGTTCCTAGCCTTCATTTGCTGCCCCCTGCCATATAGAATGATGTTGGAGATTCTCGTACGATGGGTTTTGTTTTTGTTGTACTTATGACATGTACGATTTCCTTAACTACTTAATTGTGTCTCCACATGCATCTACCTTGGGCTAGTACTACTCTGCATGAGCTCAGAATGTGTTCCACCGTCTGTCTACCCTGGCAGAGTGTGTACTCGGGTCTATCTGATTAACCCCACTTCACTAAATTCATGTTCAAAATGATTCTGATTCTGCCTTATGCCACAAACCATCCAGACACTGTTGGCTCTGCTGTACTGCCGTCTGGAATTCTCTAATTAGACCTCTCCTCATCTGTCCACTGACCTTTAACGACCATTCCATTTTTATACAGCCAGTCCTTGCCTATTGGCCTGAGTGCTTCTCATTATTTCTTTGATTGTAAGGGATTTTTTTGTTTCAACCTCATTCTGGAAGATTCAACTACCTTAGTCAACTGTTCCAATACCCTACGTGTTTCATCTTCCTTTGTGGCAAGGACTGTAGTGTCGTCCATGAAGGCTTTTAGAGGATCCATTCGAAATCCCTCTCCAAGCACTGCTGTACCTGACCAACACATTGCTACCTTCAGGATGACCTCCATTGCCAACACAGTGTAGGCGAGATTGCCCATTCTTATGCCAACCTCCAACTTATACAGACTGCTGTGTACTCTTTGGTGGCGAAAGAATCACATGAGGAAACTGCAAACATACATTTGCAGCATCGCTCAGTTGATTATTCGGAACATGACTAGTTGAACCACCTTGGACAAATTATCAAGTCTTAATGGCAAGACATATTGAATCATTTACTTCTAATATAATCTTTCAACTATTTCTCTACATCTTCCTTCATCTCCCCCCATATACACTTTAACTCTATTGATTATTCTGAAGTTTAAGTTTCATTTTCAGTAATTGAAGTATTTTTCTCTTAATTTTATATTCTACATTTCAATAAGAAAAGTATTCAAATAATGAAACTGTCTTTTTCCTTTATGTTGCCATGATCTATTTACAAAAGACAGCAAACTCAGTCATGTAAGACAGCATCTCTAGTCTCATAGGGAGTACAACATAAATAGTTAACTGCAGAGGAAATATACTGGACAGTGATAAAAGTACATGCCCAGACTGCTATGCTGCATCACAGACTAAATAGAGTCACTGTATAGGAGGAACAAATGTAGTCATTCAACTGATTATGTTTGTTATCAAACTACTGGATTAGAATTGACCTACGGCTGCAACTGTTGCCTGTCAAGCAGTGCTGCCAAAGTTGGTACAATTTGACTTTTCTGTATATTTTGACTGTAACGGAATACTCCCATATTTTACCTGGCAAAGATTCGGAACCGAATCTGAGGGTTCTCACCTCTAAAACCACCTATTGTTGGGAGTTCCCACCATTGTCCTGTGAAGAGATAAACATATGATAAACTTATATGCCACTTGACCTGTGACCCCAGGTTCTTGACAGATGAAACACACATGGCTACTCATATACACATCCTTCTAGCTATAGGGTTATTATAAATACAAGTACTTAGTATCCACCAGAGAGACTCTGAAGTAGCAATCTGTGAGAGGTTAACAATGTAGCCATTCACTATCTACAGACCTTTTTCTCTTTCTCTCTCCTAGCCTTACATGCTCTCACATTTCATACCAGCTCAGCAGATTGACCAACTACAGGAGCAACGTAAACTAAGGATAAACAAACACACACACATAGTAGGTTTCATTATATATTTCACTACTACAATTTATCTATCCTTTCGGCTTCCTGTCATTTCACTTCTATTGTATCGTTTTATTGATACATGCATACACGCTAGCTCGAAGTAGTTAGTAAGAAAATAATGTAGTGATAATTGATGTCACAATTTTATTACTTAATATTCAATGTACCAATAAGTGAATTTTCATCCTGAAAAGAATACATCTATCCACTACATGGACCATATTTGGATATTTTAGTATGTTTTAGAAATTGTAGTTTGCAAATTTGGCTTGATATTCAAAAATCAGCATTTAATGATTTACCATTCATCAGCTATAACGACTTTTTCGTCAAGAAGCCATCCATTAAATGTATTTGCCCATCAGATCTCACTTGACATCAATACATTTCTGTGTATTATTTCCAGTTGGTAGGCATCCATAATCTGTATTATCTTGGTAGCCAATAACACACTATTCAATCACAAACGATCAATGGACATTTTACTTGAATAAGGTCGACAAATGCCAGGTAGAGCGGGTTACTTTTAGCTTGGTACTTATCCTGTAACTGTCTCACAAAGCAGAGAGCATCTGCGATGCTTTTGCCTGTACAAATCCAAATTGCATCTCGTCTAGATTTACCCGGTCCCTAATCAGTTATGCAACAACTCTCTCTATTACTTTCAAGACCTGGTTCATTTCTGGGTATTATTTCAAATTGGTAGGCAACCATAATCTGTATTATCTTGGTAGCCAATAACACACTATTCAATCACAAATGATAAATGGACATTTTACTTGAATAATTACCACTGAGTGAGAATACACCTCCACTGCTAATTTGGTCACCCAGGTAGCAGAAGCTGTCTACTGTTACTTCTGAGCCTTCCCAGAATTTGATCACGTTTGTTTCCTATGGTCTTTTGCTGCTCATTGACCCAGTGCAACTGCTACATGTAAAGCCTACATTCTTAGCTAAACTTCTTCAGATCCCACTACATCTCTCGTATACCCAGTTTGCATTTGGGACAGATGGAATCCGTACCTACATATAAAGCAAGGCCATTTCCCTGACGAGATCACTGATCTGTTTTCTCTTCTACTTACTAGGACCTTAGTCTTTGTCAAG
Organism: Eledone cirrhosa; assembly: GCA_964016885.1. Taxonomy (NCBI): domain Eukaryota; kingdom Metazoa; phylum Mollusca; class Cephalopoda; order Octopoda; family Eledonidae; genus Eledone; species Eledone cirrhosa. The sequence continues at coordinate 338,321,118 of OZ024742.1, read as the reverse complement.
TAGACTTTAAGATCCCTTCTTTCAAGGCACTGCTTCCATGTTTCGAATTTCTTCTCTAGTTCCACTATAGATTCTACTATGTCTGTAAGATCATCCACATACAGGAGTTCCCATGAGCTGCCTGTCTTAAACTCCTTTAGCAGTTATTGGTTATAGATGTTATCGCCACTTTAGCAGGGTGGTAGAATCAGTGGTCGTTAGTTGCCAGTGTGGTAAGTGATAGTATCCTCGTTGGATTATCTTGTTGACATAGACGTGAGGGAAGGTCCCTCGATCTATTTACCATCTATTTACAATATTCCTTTTGTCAGGTCGCCAATTCCGGCAGCATGGATTAAAGATGTTATTGCGACACGAGTAACATAATAACGACTTCAACCGCAGTAATTAGAGATGAAATGTTTGTTTATTTATATGGTTGAAGTTACAGATAAAAAGAGGTTACAAAAGGGAATGTGCCATTGCGCCGTTAAGCCGGCGAGGCTAGGGGTGCAATATCTCACTGCTACATTATGCGTGTTGCTGGCTTGAAGTTTCTGGTACAAGAGCGAGATTCTTCAAATCTTCGCGGGGAATTTCTTCCTCAGGGCGCGTAGGGATACATCCTCTTCTACTGGCGCTGATTGGCTGAACTGAGCCAAATCACGCACAGAGAGTGTATGTGAGCCCGCGGAATGTAGGTCACTACTCTCCTGTTACAGCCTGTAGTATGATAAACAGGAAAGGTCTAAGAACACAGCTCTGATGGACGCCATCCTGTACGCTAAATTTCTCACTAAATTCAGTGTTAATCCTAACTTTGCTAACTGCTCTCCTATACATGGCTTGTACTGCTTTCACAAGCAACTCATCTACTCCTAGTTTTCTAAGGGCCCACCAGAATACGGCACAGGTCACTCTGTCGAATACTTTTTCCAGGTCGACAAATGCCAGGTAGAGCGGCTTACTTTTTGCTTGGTACTTATCCTGTAACTGTCTCACAAAGCAGAGAGCATCTGTGATGCTTTTGCCTGTACAAATCCGAATTGCATCTCGTCTAGATTTACCCGGTCCCTAATCAGTTGTGCAATAACTCTCTCTATTACTTTCAAGATCTGGTTCATTACCTTGATGCCTCTATCTAGTACGTCTCCTTTACACTTGTAGCAGTTGACAATGATGCTGCTGCACCTATCATTCAGTACGACACCATCTAGTATTTCTTCATTTACAATACACGTGGTTATGGCTCTTTCAGCTTCCAGACCTTTCTTCTCCATGTTGTCTTCTGTTTCCAAATTTGTCTAGCTCTGACAATGAGGTCGTTGACTACTAAATTCTGTTGGGAGGCACATTCCTCACCGAGGAAGGCTTTCGTGTTTACAACCATTCATTTATCACGTCCTCTGATAAGGATAAAATCTATCTGACTAGAATGCTCCCTGGATCTATAGGCGATCAGGTGGTTTTTATTCAAAATAATTAAAAAAACATTGCACAACAGTGACAAAATTAGTGTATCCGGTTTAGAATATGTAGACCATATACCCGCATGCCATAGGAAGTGACTCAAAAATTGGTAGCTGTAAAACATTGCCTCAAAAAGTCCCATCCAACCCATGCCAGCATAGAACAGTCAATGGAAAATGATGTTGATTATACACTGTAAGTAGTTAGTGTTGGCAGGCAATATCGGAAGTGACATATGACTTAAGTACGATAGAACTTCAGTAGAGTTGTTACAAAAGTAGCCACCTATGAGGAACAGAGGCCACTGGAGTTGTGGTAGAAAAAGCAGAGAGAAGTGAAAACATGTCTGTGACAGAGTTTGGAGTGTGTTGACTTTATTCCTCTCAGTTCAGTGTCTTTTTAGATTTATTACATTTGTGAATACGTTTATGGTTTAATAAATGACGATTTTGAGAGAATGATTTGTCACAGATATTACAATGATATTGTCTTCCTTCAGTGTGTCCAGCATGAATATGTTTCTGAGATGAAAGAGTACTCAGGTGAGTGAATGTTTTATCACAGATATCACAAGGGTATGGTTTCTCTCCTGTGTTAATACGTTTATGGTTCAATAAATCACTACTTTGAGAGAATGATTTACCACAGATATCATACTGATATGGTTTCTCTCCTGTGTAAGAACGGATGAGTTGTATCAAAGCGCTACTACAAGAAAAGGTCTTACGACAGAAGTCACAATGGTACGGTTTCTTTCCTGTGTGAAGACGCTTGTGTGTCCACAAACTACTGTTTCGAGAAAATGCTTTACCACAGATATCACATTGGTGTGGCTTCTATCCTGTGTGAATAGTTTGGTGTTTAGATAAAGTATGACTAGCTGTGAATGTTTTACCACAGATATTACAATGATGTTTTTCTCTAGTATGTCCAGTATGAATATGTTTATGTGATGAAAGAGAACTCGGGTCACAGAACGTTTTACCACATATAACACAATGATATGGCTTCTCTCCCGTGTGAATAAGTTTGTGTCTAGTTAAAATAATATTAGTAGAATAATATTTACCACAGATATCACAAGGGTATGGTTTATCTCCACTATGAATAGTTTTGTGTTGGGCTAAAGAACCAATAGTTGAGAATGACTTACCACAGATATCACAGTGATATGGTTTCTCTCCTGTGTGAATACGTTTATGGTTCAACAAATGACTGTTTCGAGAGAATGATTTACCACAGATATCACACCGGCATGGCTTCTCTCCTGTGTGAGAACGGGTGTGTATTTTCAAGGAACCACTATCAGAGAAGGTCTTACTACAGATATCACAGTGATGTGGTTTTAATCCTGTGTGAAGACGTTTATGCCTCAATAAATTACTATTTTGAGAAAATGCTTTACCACAGATATCGCATTGGTGTGGCTTCTCTCCTGTGTGAATATTTTGGTGGATAGACAAAGAATTACCAGTTGTTAATATTTTACCACAGATATTACAAGGATATTGTCTTTGTCCAGTATGAACACGTTTATGAGATGAAACAGAACTCGAGTGAGTGAATGTTTTACCACAGATATCACAATGGTATGGCTTCTCACCTGTGTGAATACGTTTGTGTGCGGTTAAACTACCATTAGTAGAAAAGTTGTTACCACAGATATCACAAGGATATAGTTTATCTCCAGTATGAACAAGTTTGTGTTTGGCTAAATCAGAACTAGTTGTGGCTGACTTACCACAGATATCACAACGAAATGGTTTCTCTCCAGTGTGAGTACGTTTGTGTATTGTTAAATGACCAGAAAAACTGAAGGCTTTACCACAGATATCACAGTGGTGTGGCTTCTCGCCTGTGTGGATACGTTTGTGTAGTAATAACTGTCTATTTAGACGGAATGTCTTACCACAAATATCACAGTGGTATGGCTTCACTCCTGTATGTATAAGTTTGTGGTTAGATAAATACTGACTCAGTGCAAAACTCTTACCACATGTCTCACATTTGTATGGTTTTTCTCCTGTATGAATATGTTTATGGTACGTTAAAGTGTTCTTACTGGAAAATGTTTTACCACAGATATCACATTCAAATGGTTGTTCTCCTGTGTGGGTATACTTGTGTCCAATTATTTGATGCTTTGTAGAAAATGTTTTACCACAAATATCACAATGGTATGGTTTCTCTCCTGTATGAATACGTTTGTGTGTAGTTATATAATATTTTTTTGAAAATGTTTTACCACAGATATCACAGTGGTATGGTTTTTCTCCTGTGTGACTACGAGAATGAGTTAATAAATTAATTCTCTGAGAGAAAGCTTTACCACAGATTTCACAATGGTATGGTTTTTCTCCAGTGTGAATATGTTTGTGTTTAGTTAAAGAAGAATTATCATAGAAGGTTTTCTCACAGAATTCACACTGGCATGGTTTTTCTCCAGTGTGACTACGTTTGTGTATAGTTAAAGAAGAATTACTAGGGCATATTTTACCACAGATATCACAACGGAATTGTCTTCTACCATTGTGAATATGTTTATGGCTTCGTAAAGAAGAATTAGAATGGAAAGATTGACCACAGGTAACACAATGGTATGCTTTTTTCTCCATCATTTCAAATATTCTTTACAAAACAGAAAATTACTTTTCTTCTTGAATTTTTCACAAAATATTTTCAAGACTATATTTTCTTCAACTGTTATCTTTGTGAAAGTCTGAAGATGTTTCAGTTGTAAAGAAACAGTTTCAGATAATCTGAAATATATAAAGAGAGAATAAAATATTAGGGATATTTTCACTGTTGACACATTATAAGTCATTAGAGAAAAGTGTCTTGACTACAGTCATGGTAATATATACATAACTAGCAGTGGTACCCTGCGTTGCACTGGATAAGGTATTTTGGAACGTGGGCCGCCAAGACCTAATCGTGGAAAAACTGCATACCTGGACAATATGTAAAGAAAATAAACCGAATACTCTGATGGCGGGATAATTTTTAAGATTTTCCTCAATGAAGCAGGAAAAATACAGGTTTTCACCTAATGCGGGCCCTGGGGGATCCAGAAAATGTATTTTTTTTATGTGCATAATATGCCTTGAAATTTGGGGAGAATCGGCTAGATTTAATGCCTCAAAAAAGCCTTAAAAAGCTGAAAAAAATGAAGTTGTTCCCCTAATGCGGACCCTAGGCCATAAGAAAGTTGGATTTTCTTTGCTTACGGTATGAAGAAGAGACTGACTAATACATAGTTACAATTTCAAGGGAATCGGTCTGACGTAACGCCTCAGAAAAGCCCTAAAAATCTTTAAAAACACAGTTTTTCACTAATGCGGGGCCTAGGAGAAGAAAAAGTTGAGTACAACAAGCCAGATTCATGTGAAATTGATCTACCACCACCCACATTTCAATCTTCCGTTTCATTATTAATAGACTTTGAGAATTCCGCAAACATCAGTGCCTATATGTTTCTTTCGCTGACATAACGCAGTTTTTGACATGGACGACCACGCATCCCTATTGAAAATTCTCAGCCTCATCGGCACACCACCCTGCTCCAATGGTTCTATAGCAGTGCCAAGAGTTGCATGTGGATGAACGGGAAGGACTCCATCTGGGTCCCCGTCAACAGCAGTTTCAGAAAGGGCATGTTTGCCCCTAATCTCTTCAACGGTGAGATCGACTATCTTATGACCAAGGTCTGTGAACAAGTTTCTGGCATTGCTTTCACCAACTCGATCAAGCGGTTCAGGAAGAAATTGGCAAAGTTTGGCCTTCAGGTGAACTGGACGAAGAACCACACCCTCCCCTGCTTCATACTGGCCCCAGCATTGTGGAGTTCATCAGCTCCTACATTTACCTGGACTCCACAATCACCAACATTGGAGACCTGACCCCATATGCAGATGTGATCTAGCCATCGGGTTTATGCATTCCCTACAGAAGCCTCATACCACTGCTCTATGTTCTGGAAGACGAAGCTCCATATCTACAATGCTTCGGTCTGTTCACTATGGAACAGAAACGTAGCCCCTCACAAAAAGGATCAACAGTTGCATGCACACACACATATCAGCCTGCAACCCCCCTCTCTCAGAGACATCTGCTGCATGCGTTGGTACACATGTCGTCTGCCTTCTGCCAGATCATATTAGAAGTGCCTTACTCCCGTTTAATGCAGCAGCTGAGGGTTGGAAGAGGCCTGCACAAAATGGCTAGATGTGATTAAGGAAGATCTCCAGAAGCTCGACTTCATTTGGAGAATGAAGGGCTGGCACAGGACTGTCAGTGATGGAGAGTACCAAATACTAGTGCAAGGAGCTGCGGTGATCGGTGTCAGGGTTGTGGGGCTATGCACCAGTTCCAGCTCTCTGGAATCAGCTTCCTTTGTTTGCATAAACTGAACCGTGTCAAATTCTTATGTATAAATATATAAAGGGGCGGGTGGTTAGGGCACTCAATCACACAGCACAAAAGGGACTGGAATTTTCCCTCTAATAACTTTTCAGGCAAGTCAACAAAACAGGAGTATTACCGCTAGAATAACCGGGCAACCACGTGAACATCACTTAATACATTAAATAAGGTGAGAAACTAACAGTGACAAGAACCTCGTAGTCAGAGGTCTAGCTCACCAAATTAAATTAGAATGTGACAGGCTAAAAAAATAGTTTGCCGATAATTCCTGTTATTTTAGAATGATATAGGGTAGATCTATATTAAGATATCCCCACCGTTTTCAGTAGGAGATAATTTGTTTTTCCTTCGTGCTCTATCAATTGAACTTACCTCCCTAATGTTGTCATGAAGACTTTTTTCCCTGGAAAATGGAGGGCGGAAAGGGGTCTTCGAATTTATTACCATTACGTAGTTTTTCTTTACCATTTCAATCCCCGTGTTCTTGTTGGGGCTGGGAGAGGGCGTGTCTTACCTGCAAATAAGCTGCTAAGGACAGATCCGAGGGTTAACTTAACCCCCCTCGTATTCCGAGGGGAGGAGGCATTTATCCCTCGGATCTGTCCCTCTTCCGGAGTTTTCTTTGCCCATTCTACAAATTTAACCATCAAATGTCTGATATTTATATCATATCGTATATCTAAGATAATTAGGACGATACTAAACATAATATCATATATCTACGATAATTTGGAAGAGAATATAATATCCTATAAATAGGACAATTGGGAAGGGAAAGGAGTTGGTTTAATAACATAATTGGCGGCCAATGTTGATAAAATAGAGTCGAGGTGGAACAAATGTAATTTTGTTAATTAAACAGATGTTCTCACGTTGATCGTTTGTAGATTATTTATTCATATATATTTATATGTTGTAAGTTACACAGAATATCACCAACAATTCACGTTTATTAATAAAATTTAAACAAATAAATTCTTTCAAAATTACTTACCTCTTCTTCGTATGTTCCTCCGATAGTTTTTCAATTCAAATATTTCTCTATTGTTAATCTCATATGTTCCGTGTGGGACAGATAATATATTTCAGATAAAGATACTTTATATCAGAAAGGTGAGAAGTGAAAAGATGTAAAATTTCAGACCAAAATATTTTGCCTGAGAATTAAGGAAATGTAATGGCGGGCGGAAGTAAATAAACATATAATTCCGCAGTAAATAAGGTGAGGGAGAAAAAAGAGAAAGGAGGAAAGTGTGAAGTAATAAGAAAGGAGAATCGTGTATGAAATGTAAGGGTGGAAAAGTGAGAGAGAGAGAAAAAGGGTAATTGCATAATGTAGTGGGAGAAAAGGATAGTTTGGTGTACCCAGAAACGAGTCAGACATGTGAAGATGTAAGGCAGAGAATTATGTAAATGGCGGTCGGGCGAAGGGTCTGGGTGGTGGTAAGAAACTCTTAGGAGAGCTGTGCTTCACAGACCCCACAAGCATGAGCTTCTGCCCTTAACTTCTTACGCTCTACAAGGGCCAGAGCGCATCATGGCTTCTGGGTGCTCTTCTGTTGGCATTTAGCCATTCTGTGTATTTAAACAGCATTGTGATTTTCTTAACAGGATCTAGCTGGTTCTCCTCTCCGTTGTCTCTGATTTCAAATTTATATTTAAACGTTTTCTTGATCTTGAACGTATTCATGGTGGCGGAGTGTCAACTATATCACCACCACCGCTACAAGACAGACGCACTCAGTTATTTCACCTAGTCTGTGTAAAATACAAACACTGTGCCCTCAAACGGGATGGAGGCCACTTTTGATCCACCTCATCCTGACTCGGAAGTAGGCATTTCTCAGTCTGTTGACCAAACTGGGGTATCCTTCGGTCTTGAACATATGTGCTTCTTCTATTCTACTTTTAAATGACATGGTCAGTTCAATCAAAATCAGCTGTTTTGATGAATTTGAATGGAATATGATATCCGGCCTCAAACCATTCTTTCTGATGATTTCTGTTTGCTTTGCTGACCCTAGGAGGCCTGATGTACACATCCAGCCAGTCATACGTACAATTCAGAAAACTTGATTCTTGTACCCTGTATGGCATAGCTGTTCCTAGCCTTCATTTGCTGCCTCCTGCCATATAGAATGATGTTGGAGATTCTCGTACGATGGGTTTTGTTTTTGTTGTACTTATGACATGTACGATTTCCTTAACTACTTAATTGTATCTCCACATGCATCAATCTTGCGCTCGTACTACTCTGCGTCAGCTCAAAATGTGTACCACCGTCTGTCTACCCTGGCAGAGTGTGTACTCGGGTCTATCTGATTAGCCCCACTTCACTAAATTCATATTCAAAATGGTTCTCAGAGATGCCTTATGCCACAAACCATCCAGCCCGTGTTGGCTTCTGGAATACTCTATTTTCTTCACCTCTAAAATTAGACCTCTCCTCATCTTTCCACTGGCCTCTAACGACCATTATGCTAGCATGGAAAATGGACGTTAAACGATGATGATGATGATATAGCCAGTCCTTTCCTATTGGCCTGAGTGCTTCTCATTATTTCTTTGATAAGGCGGTGGATTGGCAGTATCGGTAGAGAGTCGGACGCCATGCTTTCCAGCCTAGTTACGTCCCTTTACGATCTGAGTTCAAATCCCGCCGAGGTTGACTTTGCCTTTCATCCTTACGGGGTCGGTAAAATAAAGTACCAGTAATGCACTGTGTGATTGCTGGCCTTGTGCCTAAAGTAGAAACAATTATTTCTTTGATAGGCCGGTGGATTGGCAGTATTGGTAGAGAGTCGGACGCCATGCTTTTCCGCGTAGAGTTACGGCCCTTGCCATTCTGAGTTCAAAACCGGCCGAGGTTAACTTTGCTTTTCACCCTTACGGGGTCGATAACGTAAGGTATCAGTAATACAGTTGGTAATTGATGTCCTTATGCCTGACATAGAAACAATTTTTTCTTTGATTGTAAGGGATTTTTTTTTGTTTCAACCTCATTCTGGAAGATTCAACTACCTTAGTCAACTGTTCCAATACCCTACGTGTCTCATCTTCCTTTGTGGCAAGGACTGTAGTGTCGTCCATGAAGGCTTTTAGAGGATCCATTCGAAATCCCTCTCCAAGCACTGCTGTACCTGACCAACACATTGCTACCTTCAGGATGACCTCCATTGCCAACACAGTGTAGGTGAGATTGCCCATTCTTATGCCAACCTCCAACTTATACAGACTGCTGTGTACTCTTTGGTGGCGAAAGAATCACATGAGGAAACTGCAAACATACATTTGCAGCATCGCTCAGTTGATTATTCGGAACATGACTAGTTGAACCACCTTGGACAAATGATGATTTAAACAAGGTTTTGTAATTCAGATTGACAAATAACTATTTTTTAAAATTCAATAGATACCTTCAATTGTTTTTTTTCTTTTTGTCAATATCAAATTTGAGTCGGTATGAATTGTTTTGCCAAGAACTTATCAAACACGCTAAACCCACATTCTTGGGTATAACCCACTTTACCTAGATCAACTCCACTTGAATCAAAACTTCAATCAAGTCTTAATGGCAAGACATATTGAATCACTTACTTCTAATATAATCTTTCAACTATTTCTCTACATCTTCCTTCACCTCACCCCATACACACTTTAACTCTATTGATTATTCTGAAGTTTCATTTTCAGTAATTGAAGTATTTTTCTCTTAATTTATATTCTACATTTCAATAAGAAAAGTATTCAAAAAATGAAGCTATCATTTTCCTTCATGTTGCCATGATCTATTTACAAAAGACAGCAAACTAAAGACGCAGCCTTACAAACACAGCCATGTAAGACAGCTTCTCTAGTCTCATAGGGAGTACAACATAAATAGTTAACTGCAGAGGAAATATACTGGACAGTGATAAAGGTACATGCACAGACTGCTATGCTGCATCACAGACTAAATAGAGTCACTGTATAAGAGGAACAAATGTAGTCATTCAACTGATTGTTTGTTATCAAACTAGTGGATTAGAATTGACCTATGGCTACAACTGTAGACTGTCAAGCAGTGCTGCCAAAGTTGGTACAATTTGACTTTTCTGTATACTTGGACTGTAACGGAATACTCCTATATTTTACCTGGCGAAGATTCAACACCAAATCTGAGGGTTCTCACCTCTAAAACCACCTATTGTCCTGTGAAGAGATAAGCGTATATGCCACTTGACCTGTGACCCCAGATTCTCGACAGATGAAACACACATGGCTACTCATAAATCAGCTCATATACACATCCTTCTAGCTATAGGGTTATTATAAATACAAGTACTTAGTGTCCACCAGAGAGACTCCGAAGTAGCAGTCTGTGAGAGGTTAACAATGTAGCCATTCACTATCTACAGACCTTTTTCTCTTTCTCTCTCCTAGCCTTACATGCTCTCACATTTCATACCAGCTCAGCAGATTGACCAACTACAGGAGCAACGTAAACTAAGGATAAACAAACACACACACATAGTAGGTTTCATTATATATTTCACTACTACAATTTATCTATCCTTTCGGCTTCCTGTCATTTCACTTCTATTGTATCGTTTTATTGATACATGCATACACGCTAGCTCGAAGTAGTTAGTAAGAAAATAATGTAGTGATAATTGATGTCACAATTTTATTACTTAATATTCAATGTACCAATAAGTGAATTTTCATCCTGAAAAGAATACATCTATCCACTACATGGACCATATTTGGATATTTTAGTATGTTTTAGAAATTGTAGTTTGCAAATTTGGCTTGATATTCAAAAATCACCATTTAATGATTTACCATTCATCAGCTATAACGACTTTTTCGTCAAGAAGCCATCCATTAAATGTATTTGCCCATCAGATCTCACTTGACATCAATACATTTCTGTGTATTATTTCCAGTTGGTAGGCATCCATAATCTGTATTATCTTGGTAGCCAATAACACACTATTCAATCACAATCGATCAATGGACATTTTACTTGAATAATTTCCACTAAGTGAGAATACACCTCCGCTGCTAATTTGGTCGCCCAGGTAGCAGAAGCTGTCTACTGTAACATCTGAGCCTTCCCAGAAGGATCTCAGGTCTTTGTCAGGCACTGCTTCTATGTTTGGAATTTCTTCTCTAGTTCCACCATAGATTCTATGTCTGTAAAATCATCCACATACAGAAGTTCCCATGGGCTGCCTGTCTTATACTCCTGTTACAGCCTGTAGTATGATAAACAGGAAAGGTCTAAGAACACAGCTCTGATGGACGTCACCCTGTACGCTAAATTCCTCACTAAACTCAATGTTAATCCTAACTTTGCTAACTGCTCTCCTATACATAGCTTGTACTGCCTTCACAAACAACTCATATACTCCTTGTTTTCTAAGGGCCCACCAGATTACGGTACAGGTCACTCTGTCAAATGCTTTTTCCAGGTCGACAAATGCCAGGTAGATCGGCTTACTTTTAGCTTGGTACTTATCCTGTAACTGTCTCACAAAGCAGAGAGCATCTGTGATGCTTTTGCTTGTACAAATCTGAATTGCATCTCGTCTAGATTTACCCGGTCCCTAATCAGTTGTGCAATAACTCTCTCTATTACTTTCAAGATCTGGTTCATTACCTTGATGCCTCTATCTAGTAGGTCTCCTTTACACTTGTAGCAGTTGACAATGATGCTGCTGCACCTATCATTTAGTACGACACCATCTAGTATTTCTTCATTTACAATACACGTGGTTATGGCTCTTTCAGCTTCCAGACCTTTCTTCTCCATGTTGTCTTCTGTTTCCAAATTTGTCTAGCTCTGACAATGAGGTCGTTGACTACTAAATTCTGTTGGGAGGCACATTCTTCACCAGGGAAGGCTTTCATGTTTACAAACATTCATTTATCACGTCCTCTGATAAGGATAAAATCTATCTGACTAGAATGCTCCCTGGATCTATAGGCGATCAGGTGGTTTTTATTCAAAATAATTAAAAAAACATTACACAACAGTGACAAAATTAGTGTATCCGGTTTAGAATATGTAGTCCATATACCCGCATGACATAGGAAGTGACTGAAAGATTGGTAGCTGTGAAACATTGCCTCAAAATTTGCATCCAACCCATGCCAGCATAGAACAGTCAATGGAAAATGATGATTATACACTGTAAGTAGTTAGTGTTGGCAGGCAATATCGGAAGTGACATGTGACTTAAGTACGTTAGAACTTCAGTAGAGTTGTTACAAAAGTAGCCACCTATGAGGAACAGAGGCCACTGGAGTTGTGGTAGAAAAAGCAGACAGGAGTGAAAACATGTCTGTGACAGAGTTTGGAGTGTGTTGACTTTATTCCTCTCAGTTCAGTGTCTTTTTAGGTTTATTACCTTTGTGAATACGTTTATGGTTTAATAAATGACTATTTTGAGAGAATGATTTATCACAGATATTACAATGATATTGTCTTCCTTCAGTGTGTCCAGCATGAATATGTTTATGAGATGAAAGAGTACTCAGGAGAGTGAATGTTTTATCACAGATATCACAAGGGTATGGTTTATCTCCAGTATGAATAGGTTTGTGGTGGTCTAAAGAAGAACTATACGAGAATGACTTACCACAGACATCACAGTGATATGGTTTCTCTCCTGTGTGAATACGTTTATGGTTCAATAAATCACGACTTTGAGAAAATGATTTACCACAGATATCATACTGGTATGGTTTCTCTCCTGTGTAAGAACGGATGTGTTGTATCAAAGCGCTACTACAAGAAAAGGTCTTACGACAGAAGTCACAATGGTATGGTTTCTTTCCTGTGTGAAGACGTTTATGTGTCGACAAACTACTGTTTCGAAAAAATGCTTTACTACAGATATCACATTGGTGTGTCTTCTATCCTGTGTGAATAGTTTGGTGTTTAGATAAAGTATGACTAGCTGTGAATGTTTTACCACAGATATTACAATGATGTTTTTCTCTAGTATGTCCAGTATGAATATGTTTATGAGATGAAAGAGAACTCGGGTCACAGAACGTTTTACCACATATAACACAATGATATGGCTTCTTTCCCGTGTGAATAAGTTTGTGCCTAGTTAAAATAATATTAGTAGAATAATATTTACCACAGATATCACAAGGGTATGGTTTATCTCCACTATGAATAGTTTTGTGTTGGGCTAAAGAACCAATAGTTGAGAATGACTTACCACAGATATCACAGTGATATGGTTTCTCTCCTGTGTGAATACGTTTATGGGTCAACAAATGACATTTTTGAGACAATGATTTACCACAGATATCACACCGGTATGGCTTCTCTCCTGTGTGAGAACGGGTGTGTATTTTCAAGGAACCACTATCAGAGAAGGTCTTACTACAGATATCACAGTGATGTGGTTTTTCTCCTGTGTGAAGACGTTTATGCCTCAATAAATTACACTTCTCAGAAAATGCTTTACCACAGATATCGCATTGGTGTGGCTTCTCTCCTGTGTGAATATTTTGGTGGTTAGATAAAGAATTACCAGTTGTTAATATTTTACCACAGATATTACAAGGATATCGTCTTTGTCCAGTATGAATACGTTTATGAGATGAAACAGAACTCGAGTGAGTGAATGTTTTACCACAGATATCACAATGGTATGGCTTCTCACCTGTGTGAATACGTTTGTGTGCGGTTAAACTACGATTAGTAGAAAAGTTTTTCCCACAGATATCACAAGGATATGGTTTATCTCCAGTATGAACAAGTTTGTGTTTGGCTAAACCAGAACTAGTTGTGGCTGACTTACCACAGATATCACAACGAAATGGTTTCTCTCCAGTGTGAGTACGTTTGTGTAGAGTTAAATGACCAGAAAGACTGAAGGCTTTACCACAGATATCACAATCGTGTGGCTTCTCGCCTGTGTGAACACGTTTGTGTAGTAATAACTGTCTTTTTAGAAGGAATGTCTTACCACAAATATCACAGTGGTATGGCTTCTCTCCTGTATGTATAAGTTTGTGGTGAGATAAATACTGACTCAGTGCAAAACTCTTACCACATGTCTCACATTTGTATGGTTTTTCTCCCGTATGAATATGTTTATGGTACGTTAAAATGTTTTTTTTAGAAAATGTTTTACCACAAATATCGCATTCAAATGGTCGTTCTCCTGTGTGAGTATACTTGTGTACATTTAATTGACGCTTTGTAGAAAATGTTTTAGCACAAATATCACAATGGTATGGTTTCTCTCCTGTATGAATACGTTTGTGTGTAGGTATGTAATATTTTTGGGAAAATGTTTTACCACAGATATCACAGTGGTATGGTTTTTCTCCTGTGTGACTACGAGAATGAGTTAATAAATTACTTCTCTGAGAGAAAGCTTTACCACAGATTTTACAATGGTATGGCTTTTCTCCAGTGTGAATATGTTTGTGTTTAGCTAAAGAAGAATTATCATAGAAGGTTTTCTCACAGAATTCACACTGGCATGGTTTTTCTCCAGTGTGACTACGTTTGTGTATAGTTAAAGAAGAATTACTAGGGCATATTTTACCACAGATATCACAACGAAATTGTCTTCTTCCATTGTGAATATGTTTATGACTTTGTAAAGAAGAATTAGAATGGAAAGATTGACCACAGGTAACACAATGGTATGCTTTTTTCTCCATCATTTCAAACTTTACAAAACAGAAAATTACTTTTCTTCTTGAATTTTTCACAAAATATTTTCAAGACTATATTTTCTTCAACTGTTATCTTTGTGAAAGTCTGAAGATGTTTCAGTTGTAAAGAAATAGTTTCAGATAATCTGAAATATATAAAGAGAGAATAAAATATTAGGGATATTTTCACTGTTGACACATTATAAGTCATTAGAGAAAAGTGTCTTGACTACAGTCATGGTAATATATACATAACTAGCAGTGGTACCCTGCGTTGCACGGGATAAGGTATTTTGGAACGCGGGCCCCCAACAGACATAATCGTGCAAAAACTGCATGCCTGGACAATATGTAAAGAAAATAAACCGAATACTCTGATGGCTGGAGAATCTTTAAGATTTTCCTCAATGAAGCAGGACAAATGCAGGTTTTCACCTAATGCGGGCCCTGGGGGATCAAGAAAATGAATTTTTTTAATGTGAATAATATGCCTTAAAATTTTCTGGAAAATCGGCTAAGTTTTTCCACTAATGCGGGCCATAGGCCATACGAAAGTTGGATTTTCTGAACACAACGCAGTTTTCGACATAGTCGACCACGCATCCCTATTGAAAATTCTCAGCCTCTTCGGCACACCACCCTGCTCCAATGGTTCTATAGCAGTGCCAAGAGTTGCATGTGGATGAACGGGAAGGACTCCATCTGGGTCCCCGTCAACAGCAGTTTCAGAAAGGGCATGTTTGCCCCTGATCTCTTCAACGGTGACATCGACTATCTGATGCCCAAGGTCTGTGAACAAGTTTCTGGCATTGCTTTCTGGAACAACCTTATTCATCAACTCGATCAAGTGGTTCAGGAAGAAATTGGCAAAGTTTGGCCTTCAGGTGAACTGGGCGAAGAACCACACCCTCGACTTCACCTTGGAGAATGCAGAAAGGCTGGCACAGGACTGTCAGTGATGGAGAGTACCAAAAACTAGTGCAAGGAGCTGCGGTGATCGGTGTCAGGGTTGTGGGGCTATGAACCAGTTCCAGCTCCCTGGAATCAGCTTCCTTTGTTTGCATAAACTGAACCGTGTCAAATTCTTATGTATAAATGTAAAAAAAGGCGGGTGGTTAGGGCACTCAATCACACAGCACAAAAGGGACTGGAATTTTCCCTCTAATAACTTTTCAGGCAAGTCAACAAAACAGGAGTATTGCCGCTAGAATAACCGGGCACCCTCGTGAACATCACTTAATACATTAAATAAGGTGAGAAACTAACAGTGACAAGAACCTCGTAGTCAGAGGTCTAGCTCACCAAATTAAATTAGAATGTGACAGGCTAAAAAAATAGTTTGCCGATAATTCCTGTTATTTTAGAATGATATAGGGTAGATCTATATTAAGATATCCCCACCGTTTTCAGTAGGAGATAATTTGTTTTTCCTTCGTGCTCTATCAATTGAACTTACCTCCCTAATGTGGTCATGAAGACTTTTTTCCCTGGAAAATGGAGGGCGGAGAGGGGTCTTCGAACTTATTACCCTTACGTAGTTTTTCTTTATCATTTCAATCCCCGTGTTATTTTTGGGGGGTTGGGGGAGGAGGCGTGTCCTACCTGCACATAAGATGGTAAGGACAGATCCGAGGGATAACTTCACCTCCCCCCCCCCTCGTATTCCGAGGGGAGGGGGCATTTATCCCTCTCCCGGAGTTTTCTTTGCCCATTAACCGTAACTCGCCTGTAGTTTATACAAATTTAACTGACATCAAATGTCTAATATTTATATTATATTGTATATCGAAGATAATTAGGACGATACTAAACATAATATCATACATCTACGATAATTTGGAAGAGAATATAATATCCTATAAATATGACAATTGGGAAGGGAAAGGAGTTGGTTTAATAACATAATTGGCGGCCAATGTTGATAAAATAGAGTCGAGGTGGAACAAATGTAATTTTGTTAATTAAACAGATGTTGTCACGTTGATCGTTTGTAGATTATTTATTCATATATATTTATATGTCGTAAGTTACACAGAATATCATCAACAATTCACGTTTATTAATAAAATTTCACAAATAAATTCTTTCAAAATTACTTACCTCTTCTTCGTATGTTCCTCCGATAGTTTTTCAATTCAAATATTTCTCTATTGTTAATCTCATATGTTCCGTGTGGGACAGATAATATATTTCAGATAAAGATACTTTATATCAGAAAGGTGAGAAGTGAAAAGATGTAAAATTTCAGACCAAAATATTTTGACTGAGAATTAAGGAAAAGTAATGGCGGGCGGAAGTAAATAAACATATAATTCCGCAGTAAATAAGGTGAGGGAGAAAAAAGAGAAAGAGGGAAAGTGTGAAGTAATAAGAAAGGAGAATCGTGTATGAAATGAAATGGTGGAAAAGTGAGAAAGAGAAAGAGTAGTTGCATAACGTAGTGAGAGAAAAGGATACCGCGTTCAGTTCGGCCACATTAATGCGGTTGCAGTCGTCCTTCTTCCTAAGCTAGGCTGCATCCTCGGCCTCAACACCTCCTATCTCCAACGTGACACCCAGCGCTATGCTGCTGGCATCGCCCCATACGGTCCCGCTCTGCGATTTGGGAACGTACCAGCGTCCCCGCACTGGGTCGTCGGCCTTCACCCTCTCCACAATCTCCTGCATCATGGCCACCATCCTCTCTCCCACTCTGTGACCCCTCGCGCTCGTCTCTTGACATAGCTGCATGCCGTCCGGAGCCACCCAGCAATCGGGTAGTGACCCACAAACTTTCCACACACCGAGAAAAGCTCCCGCCTACTCATACTTGGGCCCAGTTCTGGAACTTCATTTCCCCTCTGGAATACCAAGACGCCTGTCCTGTCTCGCCGTAGCCTAAGTCCCAGCGCGGCTCCTCCCTCCAATGCTTCTGACAGCTTCGCAGCCAGTCCATACCCCTGTAAATGGCTCATGACCTCCGCCGCCGACACTACAGACTCGTCCACTAGGATGTCGTCAATGTAGGAATTAGCGGCCCTCTTCATCTTGTCGGCCTTTCCCAGAATGGTCTTGAGGACCGCCGCCATGATCTTCGGTGCGGAGCTCAGCCCGAAACTGAGCCTGATTAGGCAATATGTCCGGCCCTTATACCTGACCAGCTGATACTGCCAGAGATTCTCATCTATATGTAATTGCAAGTATGCCGACTTTAGATCTACGATTGCGGAACAACCCCCCCCCCCACCCCCCGTCATGCGTCTCCACTCACGCAGGGTTTCCCCACAGACATCCGTGACCTCGCCACCAATGTGGCATGACATGTGCTCGTTCAGCTCCCGAAAGTCCAGTACCAGCCTCACCTTGTTCTTCGTGGGTTGCGCCACCGCCATTAACGGCAATACTCCGCACTTCACCTCCTCTTTCCAGGGAAGCAGTATGCCCTCTTCAATCCATCTCTCTACCTCTCGTCCGAACTCGCTCCTAATGTTTCCCTTCAATGTGTGTTGATAGCAGCCCACTTTGGTCTTCAGTGATGGTGGTTCTCCCTTCCAGTACCACTCAACAACCCATCGCTGCCCATCAAACACGGCCTTGAAGTCTTTGTCCTGCAGTGTAAGCGGGGTATTTCTCCTCGTGGGCCTTCTGGTTCTCCTGTCACGTACTCACAGCGCCGCCAAACGACACACCGATGTTGTTCACTGTGATGCCTCCTAGACGGCCAATTGCGTCCATGCCCATATCCACGCCGATCCCATTCACCACGTTGTCAACTACGATGGCAGAAAGCCTTATTTTCCTTCCCCATCTCGCTGCGACCACGGCATTTAATTTTCCTGCCGTCGACTGCCCTTACGCTGCTCTTCCCTCTCCCCCTCTGTGCCACCCCCGCGTTGTCGTACAACCTGTGTCCACGAGGGCTCGCTGTGGTTTTCCCCTCACGAAGACATCCACCACGGGCAGCGCCTCTACTTGTAAGAGGCAACTACCGGCGCAGTAGTTCCCCTTGGATCGTTTCCCTGGTTGCAGTTAGTAGCGATGTGGCCTGGTCGCTTACACCGGTAGCATATTTCCTTGACTCTCTACAGTCTCTCGCCATGTGCCTCCCTTTCACCATTTCGCTGCCAGCTGTCTTGAGCCACTGTATGTGCTATCGCCGCGACACTCTGCTTGGCATCTTCTGCTATGATCCGGGCTTGCTCCACCAGTGAACGCATCTCCATTCCTTTGTAACCCGGGACTTGCTGCAGTTTCACCGCTATGTCGTCTGGAAATCCATTTATGAACGCCAACCGCACCGTGCGTTCGCATTCCACCTGATATCCAGCCAACATGGCCAATCGCCGTATTTCCGCTGCGAAAATGTCAACGCGTTCACCGTTCCATCTAATTCTTGCCAGCATAGCAAAAAAAGCTAACGGTCCCTCCGCGAACGCTTCCATCATGAGCCTCTCAATCTTTTGCGCATCCCTTTGGCTGTGTTCATCCAACTCAAGGAAGAGTACCAACGCGTCCCCCTCGAGCTACAGTGCCATGAGGCCAGCCACATCTATCTTCTGTAAGCTTGCGACTAGCCTGACTTTTCACAGCCAAGCGACAACATCGCCTTCACCAGTAAATGCCCTAATCGCTTCGCTCGTTCGTAGTCTCGTCACCATATCCTAATTTGTCTTGCGGTACGTAATAAAAAAAAAACAACAGACTCCTCTCTGTTTTTCCAGTAGCTTTGGTTTCTAGAAAGTTTTTTTTTTTTTTAAAAATCAGATCTCAGTTTCCAGTGCCGAAATAGTTTGTGGTTGGAAAAAGCTATCTCACTTACCGCTTTTCATAGGCGCTGCTAAATCCCATGGCTGGTTTCTCCTCTTCCACGTGCGTCCAACTCATTAACACCTGATCACCACTAGAGAGAGACCGACCTGCTGGCCCTTCCGGTCGAGCACCCTTCCGGCCAAGCACTCTTCCGGTCGAGCACTCCCCAGCTTCCGGCCACCGCACACCACACCATACCCACAATACGTACAATTCAGAAAACTCGATTCTTGTACCCTGTATGGCATAGCTGTTCCTAGCCTTCATTTGCTGCCCCCTGCCATATAGAATGATGTTGGAGATTCTCGTACAATGGGTTTTGTTTTTGTTGTACTTATGACATGTACGATTTCCTTAACTACTTAATTGTGTCTCCACATGCATCTACCTTGGGCTAGTACTACTCTGCATGAGCTCAGAATGTGTTCCACCGTCTGTCTACCCTGGCAGAGTGTGTACTCGGGTCTATCTGATTAGCCCCACTTCACTAAATTCATGTTCAAAATGATTCTGATTCTGCCTTATGCCACAAACCATCCAGACACTGTTGGCTCTGCTGTACTGCCGTCTGGAATTCTCTAATTAGACCTCTCCTCATCTGTCCACTGACCTTTAACGACCATTCCATTTTTATACAGCCAGTCCTTGCCTATTGGCCTGAGTGCTTCTCATTATTTCTTTGATTGTAAGGGATTTTTTTTGTTTCAACCTCATTCTGGAAGATTCAACTACCTTAGTCAACTGTTCCAATACCCTACGTATTTCATCTTCCTTTGTGGCAAGGACTGTAGTGTCGTCCATGAAGGCTTTTAGAGGATCCATTCGAAATCCCTCTCCAAGCACTGTTGTACCTAACCAACACATTGCTACCTTCAGGATGACCTCCATTGCCAACACAGTGTAGGTGAGATTGCCCATTCTTATGCCAACCTCCAACTTATACAGACTGCTGTGTACTCTTTGGTGGCGAAAGAATCACATGAGGAAACTGCAAACATACATTTGCAGCATCGCTCAGTTGATTATTCGGAACATGACTAGTTGAACCACCTTGGACAAATTATCAAGTCTTAATGGCAAGACATATTGAATCATTTACTTCTAATATAATCTTTCAACTATTTCTCTACATCTTCCTTCACCTCACCCCATACACACTTTAACTCTATTGATTATTCTGAAGTTTAAGTTTCATTTTCAGTAATTGAAGTATTTTTCTCTTAATTTTATATTCTACATTTCAATAAGAAAAGTATTCAAATAATGAAGCTATCCTTTTCCTTCATGTTTCCATGATCAATTTACAAAAGACAGCAAACTAAAGACGTAGCCTTACAAACGCAGCCATGTAAGACAGCATCTCTAGTCTCATAGGAGGTACAACATAAGTAGTTAACTGCAGAGGAAATATACTGGGCAGGGAAAAAAGTACATGCCCAGACTGCTATGCTGCATCAGAGTGTGCAGTATTGTTCTCAACTAAATAGAGTCACTGTATAAGAGGAACAACAAATGTAGTCATTCAACTGATTATATCATCATTAACGTTTTACGTCCGTTCTTCCACGCTAGCATGGGTTAGACGGGTTGTCCTGTTGTGGGCAGTAGCCGGTCGGTTGACCATGCCTTGCTCATACAGGAACTGATTCTGGCTTGATTTCTACAGCTGGATGCCCTTCCTAACGCCCACCTCATTTACAGTGAGTGCTTGGTGCTTTATTTCCATGGCGCCTACACATCCACTTTACAGTGTGGGATTGGTGCTTTTTTGCCATGGCATCTCAATGACCACTTTGCAGTGGGAGGGTGTGGGGGCATATTGTCTGTATGCTTCAGCTTCGGCTTGTACCCGTGAGAGGTGAAATTGGGTATGGTTGGCTTTTATCACCTCATCCCAGGTCTTCTTGGGCCACCCCACTCCGCGGTTTCCATCAAAAACTACTGGATTAGAATTGACCTACGGCTACAATGGTAGACTCAAGCAGTGCTGCCAAAGTTGGTACAATTTGGCTTTTCTGTATACTTGGACTGTAACGGAATACTCCTATATTTTACCTGGCGAAGATTCAAAACCAAATCTGAGGGTTCTCACCTCTAAAACCACCTATTGTTGGGAGTTCCCACCACTGTCCTGTCAAGAGACAACTATGATAAACATATAAACCACATGACTTGTGACTCCAGGTTCTTGACAAATGAAACACACATGGCTACTCATAAATCAACTCATATACACATCCTTCTAGCTATAGGGTTATTATAAATACAAGTACTTAGTGTTCACCAGAGAGACTCCGAAGTAGCAGTCTGTGAGAGGTTAACAATGTAGCCATTCACTATCTACAGACCTTTTACTCTTTCTCTGACAATGAGGTCGTTGACTACTAGATTCTGTTGGGAGGCACATTCCTCACCAGGGAAGGCTTTCGTGTTTACAACCATTCATTTATCACGTCCTCTGGTAAGGATAAAATCTATCTGACTAGAATGCTCCCTGGATCTATAGGCGATCAGGCGGTTTTTATTCAAAATAATTAAAAAACATTGCACAACAGTGACAAAATTAGTGTATCCGGTTTAGAATATGTAGACCATATACCCGCATGCCATAGGAAGTGACTGAAAGATTGGTAGCTGTAAAACATTGCCTCAAAATGTCCCATCCATCCCATGCCAGTATAGAACAGTCAATGGAAAATGATGTTGATTATGCAGTGTAAGTAGGTAGTGTTGGCAGGCAATATCGGAAGTGACATATGACTTAAGTACGTTAGGAGAACTTCAGTAGAGTTGTTACAAAAGTAGCCACCTATGAGGAACAGAGGCCACTGGAGTTGTGGTAGAAAAAGCAGAGAGAAGTGAAAACATGTCTGTGACAGAGTTTGGAGTGTGTTCACTTTATTCCTCTCAGTTCAGTGTCTTTTTAGGTTTATTACCTTTGTGAATACGTTTATGGTTTAATAAATTACTATTTTGAGAGAATGATTTATCACAGATATTACAATGATATTGTCTTCCTTCAGTGTGTCCAGCATGAATATGTTTATGAGATGAAAGAGTACTCAGGTGAGTGAATGTTTTACCACAGAAATCACAAGGGTATAGTTTATCTCCAGTATGAATAGGTTTGTGTTTGGCTAATGAAGAACTATACGAGAATGACTTACCACAGATATCACAGTGATATGGTTTCTCTCCTGTGTGAATACGTTTATGGTTCAATAAATGACTACTTTGAGGGAATGATTTACCACAGATATCACACTGGCATGGTTTCTCTCCTGTATGAGAATGGATGTGTTGTATCAAAGCGCTACTACAAGAAAAGGTCTTACGACAGAAGTCACAATGGTATGGTTTCTTTCCTGTGTGAAGACGTTTATGTGTCGACAAACTACTTTTTCGAGAAAATGCTTTACCACAGATATCACATTGGTGTGGCTTCTCTCCTGTGTGAATAGTTTGGTGTTTAGATAAAGAATTACCAGTTGTTAATATGTTAATTGTTAGTAAGTCCAGTATGAATATGTTTATGAGATGAAAGAGAACTCGGGTCACAGAACGTTTTACCACATATAACACAATGATATGGCTTCTCTCCCGTGTGAATAAGTTTGTGTCTAGTTAAAATAATATTAGTAGAATAATATTTACCACAGATATCACAAGGGTATGGTTTATCTCCACTATGAATAGTTTTGTGTTGGGCTAAAGAACCAATAGTTGAGAATGACTTACCACAGATATCACAGTGATATGGTTTCTCTCCTGTGTGAATACGTTTATGGGTCAACAAATGACTGCTTTGAGAGAATGATTTACCACAGATATTACACCAGTATGGCTTCTCTCCTGTGTGAGTACGGGTGTGTATTTTCAAGGAAGCACTATCAGAGAAGGTCTTACTACAGATATCACAGTGATGTGGTTTTTCTCCTGTGTGAAGACGTTTATGCCTCAATAAATTACACTTCTCAGAAAATGCTTTACCACAGATATCGCATTGGTGTGGCTTCTCTCCTGTGTGAATATTTTGGTGGTTAGATAAAGAATTACCAGTTGTGAATGTTTTACCACAGATATTACAAGGATATTGTCTTTGTCCAGTATGAATACGTTTATGAGATGAAACAGAACTCGAGTCAGTGAATGTTTTACCACAGATATCACAATGGTATGGCTTCTCTCCTGTGTGAATACGTTTGTGTCTGGTTAAATCTCCATTAGTAGAAAAGTTTTTACCACAGATATCACAAGGATATGGTTTATCTCCAGTATGAACAAGTTTGTGTTTGGCTAAATTAAAACTGTTTGTGGATGACTTACCACAGATATCACAATGAAATGGTTTCTCTCCAGTGTGAGTACGTTTGTGTAGAGTTAAATGACCAGAAAGTCTAAAGGCTTTACCACAAATATCACAGTGGTGTGGTTTCTCGCCTGTGTGGATACGTTTGTGTAGTAATAACTGTCTATTTAGACGGAATGTCTTACCACAAATATCACAGTGGTATGGCTTCTCTCCTGTATGTATAAGTTTGTGGTTAGATAAATATTGACTCAGTGCAAAACTCTTACCACATGTCTCACATTTGTATGGTTTTTCTCCAGTGTGAATACGAGAATGAGTTAATAAACTTCCTTTCTGAGAGAAAGCTTTACCACAGATCTCACAATGGTATGGTTTTTCTCCAGTGTGAATATGTTTGTGTTCAGTTAAAGAAGATTTAGCAGACAATGTTTTACCACAGATATCACAATGGTATGGTTTCTCTCCTGTATGAATACGTTTGTGTGTAGTTATATAATATTTTTTGGAAAATGTTTTACCACAGATATCACAGTGGTATGGTTTTTCTCCTGTGTGACTACGAGAATGAGTTAATAAATTATTTCTCCTACAGAAAGTTTTACCACAGATTTCACAACGGTATGGTTTTTCTCCAGTGTGAATACGTTTGTGCATAGTTAAAGAAGAATTATCATAGAAGGTTTTCTCACACATCTGACACTGGTATGGTTTTTCTCCAGTGTGACTACGTTTGTGTATAGTTAAAGAAGAATTACTAGGACATATTTTACCACAGATATCACAACGGAATTGTCTTCTACCAGTGTGAATATGTTTATGGCTTCGTAAAGAAGAATTAGAATGGAAAGATTGACCACAGGTAACACAATGGTATGCTTTTTTCTCCATCATTTCAAATATTCTTTACAAAACAGAAAATTACTTTTCTTCTTGAATTTTTCACAAAATATTTTCAAGATTATATTTTCTTCAACTGTTATCTTTGTGAAAGTCTGCAGATGTTTCAGTTGTAAAGAAACAGCTTCAGATAATCTGAAATATTTAAAGAGAGAATAAAATATTAGGGATATTTTCATTGTTGACACATTATAAGTCATTAGAGAAAAGTCATGGTAATATATACATAATAAGTCATGGTAATATATACATAATAAGTCAGATATAGGAATATATATGACAGTATGACTGATATTAGAAATATATACATAATAAATATATAGTAAGTCAGATACTGGAAATATATACACATAGTAAGTCAGAAATAGGAATATGTCATATATAATAAATATACAGTCTGACCTGGGGATACCAACAACAAAAAAAAACACACAGACCACGCTATAATATAACCGTGTAGGTAACACGGTAAAAACCTCGCAGTCCACACTGTAAACGTGGTTGGTGTTAGGAAGGGCACCCAGACGTAGAAAACCCGCCAGACAGTACTATACGAGCAGGACAACAAATCTTGCCTCAAGTGGGAAAACTCCCGTCCAAACCCATGCAAGCGTGGAAGATGGACGTTAAACGATGATGATGATGATGATGAATAAATAAATAGTAAGTCAGATACTGGAAATATATACACATAGTAAGTCAGAAATAGGAATATGTCATATATAATAAATATACACACAGTCTGACCTGGGGATAACCAACGAAATGGTCTCTCATTTTCTTTAAGTTAAAGAACCAAAAATACAGACGGAATTACGAACTGTTGTATTCCGTACAATTGCAAACAAATCCCTGAGCGCGTCATGTTGGATGACCGTACCCACCTCAACATTATTGTGGAGGGTAGGCGGCCCTCCTGTTACCTCTGTGGCAATAGAGGTCACCTGAGGGCTGCCTGTCCCCAGCTCACACCGAAAAACCATTGCTACCAACACCCCAACAACAACAAAAACAACCACAACAACAACAACACCACCACAACAACAACAAACACGTGAAAAAACAACGCAGAACACTGTCCCACCCAACCCCTCCTCACCCAAAACAAATACAAAAACACACACCGCAAACACTACCAGAAAATATACCCCTCCCACCCAACAATGAAGACGAACACCTTTCGTCGCAAGACGAAAAAGATCCCTTCCAAATAGTAAAAAGAAAGAAGAGGAGGCGCACCACAGACACTTATTAACATTAACCCTCCCCAAGAGAAAACAAACTATATACAAACCACCCCTCCCTGTCACACAACACTAACTGCTACGCAAAAAAGACTTTACAATATACATACATGAACACAGACAACAAAGAACTAATGAACACAATTTCGTCAAACCCTTCGGTCCAAACTGAAGGGCCCAACTTTCTAACTGCTGTGGGACTACCTCATTTACAAATGATTAATGTCCCAATGACTTATACAAAACGTTGAAAATAAATTTCACGGAG
This sequence comes from Eledone cirrhosa, assembly GCA_964016885.1. NCBI lineage: Eukaryota > Metazoa > Mollusca > Cephalopoda > Octopoda > Eledonidae > Eledone > Eledone cirrhosa. Next base: position 338,295,062 of record OZ024742.1, on the reverse strand, counting down.
GACGTGGCCCGCCCCCCTGCTCCAAGCCAATCAACCACGTCCTCCTAAAAAACTTCCACAAACCACCACCCCACCCAACAATCCAGCGTCTGGAGTCTTTTCTAGGGACGTCCCGTTCGCTGCTTTTAGTGGGGGACTGGAATGGTATCCTGGATGCACGTTGGGACTATGCAGGGGCATGTCCCGATAGAGAGGGGTGCAACAGCCTCAAGGCCGATTTGACCTGGCCGATAGATTTCGACTAGATTTTCCGACGGTGCCAACCTGATCTTGGTCAAATCGCAGCGGTCAATCTAGATCGTACCTAGATAGGTTCTTAGTTAGAAATAAGGACTGGGACTTTTTAAGTTGTCCAGAAATGCTCATGGTTGGCTATTCAGACCACAAGTTGGTGACCTGCATGGTCAACCTTGATAGAATGCATAGACAGGGCCCCGGTTACTGGAAGCTGAACTTGTCCTTACCGGCAAGTAAAGCTTACAGGGACCCGATTAGTACGTTAGTTAAGGAGCGGTTGACTGGAGCGATCGTCAACAGCAGGTGGTGGGTATCTCTAAAGAGAGAGATTAGATTAGTCTCGATAGAATTTAGTAAGGTTCTAGCTGCGGATAGGAATAGGAAGGAAAGGGAGCTGATAGATAGAGTAGAAGAGGCAATTAGAAGCGGCGACGTGGCCAGAGTGCTAGCGTCGAGAACGGCTTTGAGCCAGTTTTTCGACACGAAGCACGAAGGCTGCGTTGTCCTAAGTAAAATACGTGCTCTAGGGAACGAGGGGACCAAAGCTGTTAGCTGGGCCCGCGTGACAGAAGCCAAGAGTGGAACTAAATCCACCATCCGGTCTTTGCGAGACCAGGATGGACGGGCGATCCTTGAACCTAAGCAGATGTGTGAGGCCTTTCAAAGGCACTTTGCCCGATTGTTCGGAAGGGGCGGGCAGCGGGTTGGGGAAGTGGACTTCGGTCTATACCTCGACGGCCTGACGCGTTTTTCGGACAAGGAGGCGAAGTCCTGCGAGGAGCCAATTTCTGCCGCTGAGGTAGAGGATGTGCTGAGCCAATGCGGCAAACGCAAATCCCCGGGTCTCGATGGTCTTCCATACGAACTATATCTAGCTATGCCGGACTTGTTCCCCGATCTCCTCGAGGCGGTCTACTGCAACTGGCAACAGAACGGGAGAATTCCCTGTTCTGTGACCAAGGGCATTGTCACGCTAGTGAGGAAGGACGAGAACAAGGGGGACGAAATAAGTAACTTCAGGCCCATAACTCTGCTAAATACAGAGTTACAGATTTTGGCCAAGGTGCTAGCAAAGAGGTTGGTGTTTGTCGTGGGCAACCTGGTGGGAGATGCGCAGACATGTGCTATCCCGTCCAGGTCCATCCATGACAACCTCCACCTCATGCGATACATCATAGAGAGGGTTGGTGCTTTCAGCATCAATTCTCCGGTAGAAATTCGCAAGGAAACTGCTCTCAAAACGATAGTTTTTAGGACAGTTTCCAATTCTACCCGAAAACCAGTCCAATTGTCACAGAAAGAAATTGAACTGGTTTTCAAAAATTCAATGAATGATATTGCATTCATTCAAAGAAGTAAACTTTTTGGGAATATTTCGGTACTCATGAAGGATCAATTGACGGCCCAAAATTACTCTGTGTCGCCAATTGTATCCAACCTGTACACCTTTTTCCCTACATACATGGGAAAAAGGACACAAAAGATCAAAATCACGAGTGTCACACCAAAGGTGAAAATATGGTGGATACTGTGCAGCTTCATCAATTTTGATAAAGACAGAATACTGTCAGTAGGAAAGTCCCCCAGAGATGTATTCAATGAGACTAGCGTTGAAGTTCTGGTGCAAATGAGCCCAGAGCGAATAGCTATGATCCCACAACGTGTACTCCGGGACGGACTCACCTACATAAACTTTTCGGTTGAGGGTAGGCGGCCTTCATGTTACCATTGCTTTAGCAGGGATCACCTGAGGGCTTCCTGTCCTAAATTAATGAGTAAAAAAAAGGCTCTTCTGCCGACACCCATCAAAACAACACAACCACTAACACCACCACCACAACAACAACACCAACACGCAAAATCACATACAGACACAACAGCTCGCTAAGACATACCCCTCCCCAATCACACAGACGATACAACAGATGAGGCTATCTCGCCATCACCCAGTGAAGACGAGGGAGAACCCCATCGCTCGAAAAGAAAGAAAAGACATCACAAAAGCAAAAAACCAGCAAACACTACCACAAACATACAACCACCAACACAAACAAAACCCCCACCTCCTGAAAACAAAATACCTACAACAAAACGAAAGCACACACAAGAACTACAGACAAAAACAAACACAACACAAGAAAATTACACTTACACTTACATAAACACTGAAAACAAAACACTAATGGAGACCATCACGCCCACTCTATTAAAAATAACAAAAAACTGAACCTAAAACTGATTAGAGTCCCTATACAAACTTATAGATCCCTAAAAGAAACATTTGAAAAGGATGTGGGGAATTCCTGCGTGAAACCACTTAACCGCATCCTTCTCAAATGTATCTCAACCCCAGACACCCCCATCCCACCAGACCCCACCCCACCGGAAACCACCACCCACACAGACAACCCCTCCAACACCCCCATGGAAATCGTGCAACCTGGTCCCCAGGAGACGAAGGGTGAGTGATCTCTTTTCCTCTTTTAACTTTTCAGCACCAACATGGCCAATATAAGAGTTGGATGTGTGAACGTACGCGGCCTGGGGATGCCCTGGAAACAGGGCAAACTCTTAAACGACCTCAGGTCGCACAGTATGGATGTGGTAGCCATTTGCGAGTCCAGGATCCACAGCGAGCGACAGCTGGCCCCCATCTTCAACCGGGGGGTGGGGGTGGAGTTGCCGTTTTGCTGCGGAAACACCTGGGCCTCGTAACACAGACGGTACATCTGGACCCGGAGGGTCGACTGGTGGTCCTAGATGTTGACGGTAGTGAAGGTGGAGCCTTCAGGCTGGTGGCTGCATATGCCCCATCCGGGATACCATGGCCAGACTTCTTCAAACGTCTAGAGACTTTTCTGGGAACGTCCCGCTCCTTGCTTTTAGTGGGAGACTGGAATGGAATCCTAGATGCACGTTGGGACTATGTGGGAGCATGTCCCGATAAAGGGGGGGGGGGGTGTAAAAAGGCTATGGATTTTGGTCCATACCTCGACGGCCTACCGCGACTCTCGGACAGCGAGGCAAAGTTCTGCGAAAAGCCGATTTCAGCCGCTGAGATAGGGGACGCGCTGAACCAATGAGGCAGGCTTCGGACCCGTGTTCAGGGGCTTGGTTGCTGCAATGCACAACAGCAACATCTGCTCAAGGGTCAAGATGAACGGCTACCTCTCGGAGCCGTTCCATATTACGCGATCCATTCGACAGAGATGCCCTCTCTCCTCCCTTCTTTACGTACTGACTCTCGAGCAACTACTGCGCAAGTTGGAGCTATTGCAGGGCATCCCTCTGGAACCGAGACTGCGGAAAGCGGCGTCGGCCTATGCCAACGACGTGACAGTAATAGTGTCGAGCGCCTCGCAAATTTAGGAAGTCAGCACCTTACTAAAGGAATACGAAAGTTTCACAGGAGCGAAGCTGAACCGGGACAAGTCCATCGGTTTGCAACTCGGATCGTGGAGAGGCAAACCAATGCCTTCCGATGGCGTCGTCGGACGCTGGACGGAAGGACCGGTAAAGCTGCTCGGGGTCTGGTTTGGTCCGGACCTCCAGGTGGAGAAGAACTGGAACAAAGTGACGGCCAAGGTGTTTGCACTCACCCAGAAGGGGCCGAGTGCAAACTATCCTTGAAAGGTCGAGTGGAGGTGGCGAACACTTTTATAGCGTCCGCCATCTACCGCTTGACCGTCGTGCCTTATCCAGCCAAAGCACTCTCCAAAATGGAGCGAGCGCTATTCCAATTCCTTTGGAAGAGGCGGGCTCCTTTGGTGAGAAGATCCATCTGCTGCCAACACCCTTCTAACGGAGGGCTGGGGATGCCGTGGTTGACGATGCACAAACACGCGCTCAGGCTGCGGAATCTCTACGTATTCCTCACCGGACAACCGGTGTGAGCCCTGTTCGTGAGGCGAGCCTTCCCACGACTCGTCTCGCTGACCGAGCTGCAGTCCTGGGTCAAGCAAAGGACGAGGAAAATGGGCGACTGGCACATCGAATGTGCACAGGCGCTCATAGCCCTCTGGCAGGCGGACCCGGCGATCAGTGGAGACTCCACTTCGTCATTCTATAGAGGGTTGATCTGCAGCAAGTGCGACGACGCGCTCCGTGAAACTCTAGGCATAGAGGAAGATGAACTGGCCAGTCTGTTCGGTAGGACCTTCCCCCCGGGACCGATGGACAACTTCCAAAAGTCCCTGGCCTGGCAGTGCTACCGAGGAGCTCTACCAGTTCGAGACAAGCTCTACAGACATGGGCGCCCGGGCAGGGACCCTGCAAAAAAGATCTGTCTGAGGTGCGTGCGTAACGAAGAAACCGTCACGCACGCATCCATACACAGCTCGGGCGTCACTGACCTGTGGGGCTATGTAGAACGACTATTGTCGCGGGTGGGACCAATCCGGTTGACCACTGAGTCCATTGTCATGATCAAACAGCCACCCTCCTTCAAAAACGAAGGAGAGGCGGTTTTCCTTTGTGTGATAGCTATGGCGAAAGAGGTTGTATGGTGGACAAGGTTGAAAGGACTGAGGTCAGACACCTTTCTCTCCGGCCAACAACTGATTCTTTTTTTCAAATACCACTTTGGAAGAAGAATCAGGATGGAGAGAGAGGGCTGTAGCCCAGCAAGTTTTATGAAAGGTGGGTGAAAGTGGCGAGAATGGCCCGAATGAATGGGCCTTCTCTCTATATCAGCCTGTAGGTTGAGGAAAAGGAGGAGGAGAGGAAAGGAGTACAAACTCTTCGTACTCCTGGAGATGAGGGTTGCACATTTTTTCGGGGGTATGTGTTACCCATATGAACTGTCTCCCCCTATTGGGGAAAATCAATTAATTTTTTAAATTGCATTTGTGATAACATTTTACACGTTTTTATTGTATCTAAACTTCCCCCTTTGTATTTGTCCCCTTCTTTTGTGCCCCTGTGGCTAATAAAGAAACATATCTATCTATCTATCTATCTCTTCAACAGGGGCCTCAAACATGTGGCCTGCGAACTACTTTTCTATGGCCCATGGTAGAACCAATATATCAGATTGCATTATAACTGGTGAAAATAAGCCGGTGAGCTGGAATCGTTAGCACATCTGGCGAAATGCTTAACGGTACTTCTTCCGTTTTCACATTCTGAGTTCAAATTCCGCCAATCTCAATTTTGCCTTTCATCCTTTTGGGGTTGATAAATTAAGTACCAGTTGTGAACTGCGAACATGTGGTTGGGAAGCAAGCTTCTTATCACACTGCATATATATATATATACAAAAATGTGAGGTGTTCAGGATTGCTAGGCAATGTGTCAAGGAAAACCGTGATATTGTCGGGGAGAAGTGTGTCCTTAATGATGACGGTGTACTTGCCATCACTGACGCTGATAAGAAGGTAGCTTGGAAGTGTCACTACGAAAGGCTACTAAATGAGGAGACTAAATGGGAGAAAGACAGTCTCCCCCACATCGATCCAATAGAGGGACCAGCAGTGCAAGTTGAAGGTAGTATAATAAGTAAGGCAATCAAAGATATGAAGACGGGTAAGGCGGCTGGGCCTTCGGAAATAGTTGCTGAAATGCTGAAAGCATCTGGAACGGTGGGACACACTATGGTCACCCAGATAGTAAACCAAGTCATACAGAATGGGGTCGTTCCGAAGGACTGGCGTAGCAGCATCATCATTAACTGCTACAAGGGTAAAGGAGATGCCGTAGATAGGGTAACTATAGAGGCATTAAATTAATCGACCAGGTCATGAAGGTCACAGAAAAAGTAATAGCGCAACTAATCAGAGAGCGAATTGGTCTATATAAAATGCAGTTCGGGTTTGTGTCAGGTAAAAGTACCACAGACGCTCTTTTCATTGTACGACAACTACAGGAGAAGTACCAAGCTAAAAGTAAACCCCTATACTTAGCTTTTGTTGACTTGGAGAAAGCTTTTGACAGAGTCCCCCACTCCATTATCTGGTGGGCTCTTAGAAAACTAGGTGTTGATGAATGGCTTGTGAGACCTATACAAGCTATGTATAAAGAAACAGTCAGCAAGGTTAGAATTAACAACGAATATAGTGAAGAGTTTAGCGTAAAAGTTGGTGTTCAGTTGGGGCTCCGTTCTTAGCCCCCTACTATTTATTATTGCTCTTCAGGCTATAACAGAGGAGTTCAAGACCGACTGCCCATGGGAACTCCTATACGCAGATGATCTAATGCTCATAGCTGAATCAATGGCTGAACTAGAGAAGAAATTCCAAACATGGAAGCATGGCCTAGAATCAGAAGGCCTTAAAATTAACCTGTCTAAGACTAAAGTTCTAGTTTGTAGGAAGGAAAATAGGGCACCGGTCCCATCTGGGAAATGGCCATGCTCAGTGTGTAGGAAAGGAGTAGGCAGAAACTCCATTTTATGTCCTAAATGCAAAGTATGGGTGCATAAAAGATGTAGTGGGATCACAAGTAAGCTAACTAAGAATATAGATTTTATATGTGGCCGGTGCTCTGGTACAATAAGTAGCAGCAAGTGCCCACAAATACTAGCTCATTCCATTGCACAGATGGTTCTATAGAAATAGTGGACACCTTCCGTTACCTAGGTGACAAAATCAGCAGTGGTGGAGGGTGCTCTGAAAATACAGGGATAGAAAAAGTTCAGAGAGCTTATTCCACTATTGGCCGCTAAAGGGTTCTCACCTTAACCGATTGCTGCTTTCTCACTGCGCATATATATATATATATATGGTATTAAATGAACAATGAATATAAAAGGAACCAAGTCAAGTTACTTTATAACTTTGTTGTTTTTATTTTCATTGTTAATTTAATACCTAATTTCTGACTGTATCTAAAGAATTACGCTGATATATCGAAAACACTCCCTGATGACTAATCTATGAGCCTGTAAAGTTTCATGAAAATCAGTCGTAAGATATAGGCCCCTATAGGTAATACACAGACACACACATACTTAATTTTATATACATACAGATTAAATTAACAATGAATATAAAAGGAACCAAGTCAAGTTACTTTATAACTTTGTTGTTTTTATTTTCATTGTTAATTTAATACCTAATATCTGACTGTATCTAAAGAATTAACTCAGTGAAACACAGAACTTCTCTATGGATTTTACTGGATTACATTGAGTTCTATCTACAGTACGGACCCTACCACCAGAGGTAGACCACACAGAAAAAGAAAAATATCCCTTTGTTCATTATTAATTAGCATTGTTGTTTTTACTGTTTTTATATGAATTTGTTGTCGTTTAGTTACACGTGAAGGTGTGTGGCTGATTGGTTAGAGAACTGGATTTGCAATAGTGAGGTTGTCAGTTTGATTCCTGGACCGGGTGAGACACTTTATTTCACGGAGCTCCTTCTACCCGGAGTTGCAACCGATAGTTAGTATTAGCAATTGGAAAGACTAATGGAAACATTGTTTCCTCGGTCCGATTTGACGAAAGTCGATCAATAAATTTTTATTTTTTATTTATCTTTTAGTTACATGTTTCCTGGTCCACATGTACTTATCACCTTAACCGATTGCTGCTTTGTCCATTCCTCATCCCAGCCACTCATCACTCCAGCCATCACACACTATTCATTCTGCTTCATTCACCCCACCCCCAACTCCCACCCATCCCCCTATCCATCCACTCAGCACCGCATTGTTCTATTCAACTCATTCATTATTTCATTTGATTCTTGTCTTGTTCTTGTCCTTATCCATTCATTGTCCAATGTCTCGTTCACTGTTTCCTCCTCTGTTCATTGACCAATATCTCGTTCACTTTTCCCCTCATCTATTCACTGCCCAGTCTCATATTCACCTTTTTCCTCATCTGTTCATCGGCCAGTCTCTCATTCACCTTTTCCCCCATCTGTTCATCGTCCAATGTCTCGTTCACTATTTTTACTCATCCATTCACTGTTTTGCTGTTACAGCATTCGTTTCATCATCATCACCATTTTACGTCCGCTTTTCTCTGCTTGGGAATTGATTCTGGTTTGATTTCTACAGCTGGATGCGCTTCCTAACACCAACCTGATTTACAGTGAGTGCTGGGTGCTTTTTTTTTCAACCGGGCACTGCCCATAATAGGACAACCCGTCTAACCCATACTAGCATGGAAGAATGGACGTAAAACGGTAATGATGATGTGTGTGTATATTATCTCTCTATATATAAAACGGAAGATGTCTGTCTGTGTTGTGTATGATTTTTATGCATTTCCACATTACTCTACCGATTTTTTTTCCAATGTGCTCCAAATTAACCAACGCTGGTCAACGCATAATAAAGTTTGGCAAATATGTCCTGCTTCTATGAAAAAAATCGATAAAACTAAATACATGCTGTAACCCTCTCTCTTACACGTTAGTCACTCTCACTACTACCCTCAACAATCTATGAAACTACATACATGTTGCAACTCTCTTTAAAAGGTTCATCCCTCCCTCTACTCCCCTATCACCATTACATTTTAGAACAGCGACAAAACTTCTTTTCAAGGAATGCAAAACAAACTTTGAAAACTAAGCAACACATCGATTTATACAACAAACAGCTTCACTCTCTCTACAATAGATTATTCCTCCTCTCTATAATTCAACTGCTTTACTCTCTTCATGCTTCGAGGTTTAACACACCTCCTTATGGTTTCTTAGCTTCACTCTCTCCGTCGCTCTTCCCTCTCTCTATAATAGATCATTCCCCCTCTTCGTTCAGGAACGCGAAGTAAACTTTGATAACTAAGCAACACATCACACTAAATACATATTCCTCTCTCAATGTTACATTCTACATCAAATAACAAATATTCAAAAGCAACAGATGAATTTATAAAACAACAAACGTAATCATAACGACGCTTAAGCATTCATTTACTTGAATCTCAACAAAGACATATTTTGTTGTAATTTTTTTTCTTTGTTGTTCGGAACACGAGACTAAAAAATTAGAAAACTTTTTTCAGGAACGTCCGATTGCAATGATTTTTTTTTCCAGTTTGCTCCAAAATATCGCCCCTGTTTATGCTCTTTTGTGCTATAACTCAGACGGGCTTGGCTTACAGGTTTGACCTACTATTTGACGTGCATTCTTCATACAACTTACTTAATACTCACTTTCTACGTATTCACTGTTCAGTTGAAATTTTTCGCTACTCCCCCTTCGCACCCAGCGGCATCAGGGTCACCATCTTGCAACTTTGGTCTGCTAAATTCGCTATTGGAATTCCGCAAACATCGGGACCTATATGTTTCTTTCGCGGAACACAACGCAGTTTTCGACATAGTCGACCACGCATCCCTCTTGAAAATTCTCACCCTCATCGGCACACCACCCTGCTCCAACGATTCTATAGCAGTGCCAAGAGTTGCATGTGGATGAACGAGAAGGACTCCATCTGGGTCCCCATCAACAGCAGTTTCAGAAAGGGCATGTTTGCCCCTGATCTCTTCAACGGTGACATCGACTATCTGATGACCAAGGTCTGTGAACGAGTTTCTGCCATTGCTTTCTGGAACAACCTTATTCACCAACTCGATCAACCATCTCTGGAAGGAATTGGCAAAGTTTGGCCTTCAGGTTAAGTGGGCGAAGACCCGCATCTTCCCCTGCTTCATACTGGCCCCAGCATTGAGGAGTTCATCAGCTCCTCCATTTACCTGGACTCCACAATCACCAACATTGAAGACCCGACTCCATTGATATCAACTGCAGATGTGATCTAACCATCGGGTTTATGCATTCCCTACAGAAGCCTCATACCACTGCTCTATGTTCTGGAAGACGAAGCTCCATATCTACAATGCTTCGGTCTGTTCACTATGGAACAGAAACGTGGCCCCTCACAAAAAGGATCAACAGTTGCATGCGCACAGACATTAGCCTGCAACCCCCCTCTCTCAGAGACATCTGCTGCATGCGTTGGTACACATGTCGTCTGCCTTCTGCCAGATCATACTAGAAGTGCCTTACTCTCGTTTGATGCAGCAGCTGAGGGTTGGAAGAGGCCTGCACAAAATGGTTAGATGTGATTAAGGAAGATCTCCAGAAGCTCGACTTCACCTTGGAGAATGCAGAAAGGCTGACACGGGACTGTAAGTGATGGAGGGCACAGAAGATCTGTGACAATGAATTCATTGCAGTACCAAAAACTAGTGCAAGGAGCTGCGGTGATCGGTGTCAGGGTTGTGGGGCTATGCACCAGTTCCAGTTCTCTGGAATCAGCTTCCTTTGTTTGCATAAACAGAACTGTGTCAAATTCTCATGTATAAATATATAAAGGGGCGGGTGGTTAGGGCACTCAATCACACAGCACAAAAGGGACTGGAATTTTCCCTCTAATAACTTTTCAGGCAAGTCAACAAAACAGGAGTATTGCCGCTAGAATAACCGGGCACCCTCGTGAACATCACTTAATACATTAAATAAGGTGAGCCACTAACAGTGACAAGAACCTCGTAGTCAGAGGACTAGCTCACCAAATTAAATTAGAATGTGACAGGCTAAAAAAATAGTTTGCCGATAATTCCTGTTATTTTAGAATGATATAGGGTAGATCTATATAAAGATAACCCCACCGATTTCAGTAGATTTTTTTTTTCTTCGTGCTCTATCAATTGAACTTACCCCCCTAATGTGGTCATGAAGACTTTTTTCCCTGGAGGGCGGAGAGGAGTCTTCGAACTTATTACCTTTACGTAGTTTTTCTTTACCATTCCAATCCCCATGGTTTTTTTTTTAGGCGGGGGAGGCATGTCCTACCTGCAAATAAGCTGCTAAGGACAGATCCGAGGGGATATTGCCCCCCCCCCCGTTTTTCCGGGGGGGGGGGGCATTTATCACTCGGATCTGTCCCTCTCTCGGAGTTTTCTTTGCCCATTAACCCTAACTCGCCTGTAGTTTATACAAATTTAGCTGATATCAAATGTCTGATATTTATATCATATCGTATATCTAAGATAATTAGGACGATACTAAATATAATATCATATATCTACGATAATTTGGAACAGACTATATTTTTCGCCACGTATGGACATGAGGGGGGAAAAAAAACTAACAAATCGACGTTGGATGACAGTAAGTACATCCAAACTCTATAAAACAGCAACATACACACATATCTATATGTAGCATACACATATATACACACAAAGTGAAAATATATACCACTATTTAGTGTGAGAGACTATAATGAAAGTATCGTAAACTCCAGTAAAACCACTCACTTCATTTCTGTTTAAAATCTATTCCCCGTGCTTACATGGGTTATATATATATATATTAGAAAGTGAGGTTTTTATACAAAATGAAAAATAACCGAGGTGTCATACACGAGTGAAAGTATAAAGAAAAAAGGATGAAATCGAAAATGCAACCGGAGTCTTATTTTAAAAAATATATATATATTTATTTGGTTCCTTTACCGGTTTCGCAGTTCTTCTGCTTTTCAAAAGTAGAGCTGAGATGGAGGGTCCGTGGTTTTTCTCACATCCCTATATATATATATATTCAAGTATGAGGTTCACCACTGGATAGAGCTGGTCAATTCCGTATGGTCAATCTTAATGTAATAATATGAAGAGTACTCAACGTAAAGCAGTTCAACCGTCTTCGTTTTTGTAGTTGGTGGTGCTAGTACGGAGTTAAATATTATAAAATGACAGGAGGCTGGACTTGTGTAAATCTTTGAAAGGTTTATTATACTATGATCATTTCAATGACCGGGTTCCGTATGAATCCGGTGACTTGAGGGCGACCGGCAAAAGTGGAAGATGCTAGATGTCGGTCGTCCTCCGGTCTTTGATTTTCAGCCCCATGGATTTTATCTATTACATTCATTTATTATATTTCGAATACCTATGATATCACCAAATTCATACGGAACCCGGTCATTGAAATGATCATAGTATAATAAACCTTTCAAGGATTTACACAAGTCCAGCCTCCTGTCATTTTATTATAATATATATATATATATACACATACTTTTTTTTTTTAGTTATACATACATGCGCAGATCCTTTTGTACACACACACACAATATTTAGGAAAACGCAAACAAAAAATACATAATACATACTGAAATATGAAGATGACATCAAGCTGTACCTTGAAATCAAAAGGACAGATCCTGAAATCTATAACTCTTTCTTACAATCAGACCTGGACACAATGCAGCAATGGATCACAGACTGGCAACTGAAGCTGGCTGTGGACAAGTGTACCACCATGCATTTTGGGAGGAAAAATCCAGCGTCCACATACTCCCTCCACAACACTGATATCAAGAAGTCCTCTTGTGAACGTGACCTGGGTATTACTGTCAGCAGCGATTTGCATTGGACAAAGCACATCTCTAAAATTGTCAAGAAGGCCGAGGGTGTCTTGGCATCACTCAGCAAGACCTTTGTTAGCCGCTCTCCAGCCATTTATTTGAAGCTGTATACAGCTATGGTACGACCATAGCTACCATACTCTGAACGCCTTGCTTCCCTGGGCATGGATTCATTGAAGTTCCGACGTCTGGCAACTGACTTGGTAAACACCCACAAAGTTATTAACCATCTCGCCAACAACAACCCTGAGCACCCTTTTGATCTCCATGTGTCTAACACACGTGGACATGCCTACAAAGACAGGAAACAGCACAGCTCCCATGACTTTCGGAAACATGGAACAAACTGCCTCCGTAAGCTGTTAATTACTGAGACACTGCATCCTGAAAAACCCCTCATGCTTCCCGAAATTCGCCAAAAACTACACCTGATGTCCCCCTTCCATACACATGCACACGTGTATATCATGACTCGTGCACTGTTCATTTTCCAGACGTTTGTACATTACCCTATGTACTATACATACACTTTTGATGAGTTGTAGTGCACCTGAGCACTGTACACAATATTTTCATTATTATTATAGAATATAATATCCTATAAATAGGACAATTGGGAAGAGAAAGGAGTTGGTTTGATAACATAATTGGCGGCCAATGTTGATAAAATAGAGTCGAGATGGAACAAATATAATTTTGTTAATGAAACTGATGTTGTCACGTTGATCCTTTGTAGATTATTTATTCATATATATTTATATGTTGTAAGTTACACAGAATATCACCAACAATTCACGTTTATTAATAAAATTTCACAAACAACTTCTTTCAAAATTACTTACCTCTTCTTCGTATGTTCCTCCGATAGTTTTTCAATTCAAATATTTCTCTATTGTTAATCTCATATGTTCCGTGTGGGACAGATAATATATTTCAGATAAAGATACTTTATATGAGAAGGGAAAAAATGTAAAATTTTAGACCAAAATATTTTGACTGAGATTTAAGGAAATGTAATGGCGGGCGGAAGTAAATAAACATATAATTCCGCAGTAAATAAGGTGAGGGAGAAAAAAAGAGAAAGGGGGAAAGTATGAAGTAATAAGAAAGGAGAATCGTGTATGAAATGTAAGGGTGGAAAAGTGAGAGTGAGAAAAAGAGTAATTGCATAATGTAGTGGGAGAAAAGGATAGTTTGGTGTACCAAGAAACGAGAGTCAGACATGTGAAGATGTAAGGCAGAGAATTATGTAAATGGGGGTCGGGCGAAGGGTCTGGGTGGTGGTAAGAAACTCTTAGGAGAGTAGGTCTTCACAGACCCCACGAACATGAGCTTCTGCTCTTAACTTCTTACGCTCTAGAAGGTCCAGACCGCATCCAAGTCATAGCTCCTGGGTGCCCTTCTGTTGGCCTTTAGCCATTCTGGGTGCCCTTCTGTTGGCCTTTAGCCATTCTGGTATCGAAGACTTTCTGTGTATTTAAACCGCATTGTGATTTTGTTAACAGGATCAGTTCTCTCCGTTGCCTCTGATTTCAAATTTATGTTTAAACGTTTTCTTGAACTTGGAAATATAGCGTAGCTCATGGTGGCGGAGAGTCAACAGTATCACCGTCGCCGCCACCACTACAAAACACGACGCACTCAGTTATTTCACTTAGTCTGTGTAAAATACAAACACTAGGGCAGAGAATTATGTAAATGACAGTCGGGCGAAGGTGATGGGTGGTGGTAAGAAACTCTTAGGAGAGCTGGAGAGAAAGTAGGTCTTCACAGACACCACGAGCATGAGCTTCCGCCCTTAACTTCTTACGCTCTAGAAGGGCCAGACCGCATCATGGCTCCTGGGTGCCCTTCTTTGGCATTTAGCCATTGTGGTAGCGAAGACCTTCTGTGTATTTAAACAGCATTGTGATTTTCTTAACAGAATCTCGCTGGTTCTCCTCTCCGTTGCCGCCGATTTCAAACTTATATTTAAACATTTTCTTGATCTTGAACGTATTCATGGTGGCGGAGTGTCAACAGTATCACCGCCTCCGCCACCGCTACAAGACAGACGCACTCAGTTATTTCACCTAGTCTGCGTAAAATACAAACACTGTGCCCTCAAACGGGATAGAGGCCGCTTTTGATCCACCTCATCCTGACTCGGAAGTAGGCATTTCTCAGTCTGTTGACCAAACTGGTGTATCCTTCGGTCTTGAACATATGTGCTTCTTCTATTCTACTTTTAAATGACATGGTCAGTTCAATCAAAATCAGCTAATTTGATGAATTTAAATGGAATATGATATCCGGCCTCAAACCATTCTTTCTGATGATTTCTGTTTGCTTTGCTGACCCTAGGAGGCCTGATGTACACATCCAGCCAGTCATACGTACAATTCAGAAAACTTGATTCTTGTACCCTGTATGGCATAGCTGTTCCTAGCCTTCATTTGCTGCCTCCTGCCATATAGAATGATGTTGGAGATTCTCGTACGATGGGTTTTGTTTTTGTTGTACTTATGACATGTACGATTTCCTTAACTACTTAATTGTGTCTCCACATGCATCTACCTTGGGCTAGTGCTACTCTGCATGAGCTCAGAATGTGTTCCACTGTCTGTCTACCCTGGCAGAGTGTGTACTCGGGTCTATCTGATTAGCCCCACTTCACTAAATTCATGTTCAAAATGATTCTGATTCTGCCTTATGCCACAAACCATCCAGACACTGTTGGCTCTGCTGTACTGCCGCCTGGAATTCTCTAATTAGACCTCTCCTCATCTGTCCACTGGCCCCTAATGACCATTCCATTTTTATACAGCCAGTCCTTGCCTATTGGCCTGAGTGCTTCTCATTATTTCTTTGATTGTAAGGGATTTTTTTTGTTTCAACCTCATTCTGGAAGATTCAACTACCTTAGTCAACTGTTCCAATACCCTACGTATTTCATCTTCCTTTGTGGCAAGGACTGTAGCGTCGTCCATGAAGGCTTTTAGAGGGTCCATTCGAAATCCCTCTCCAAGCACTGTTGTACCTGACCAACACATTGCTACCTTCAGGATGACCTCCATTGCCAACACAGTGTAGGTGAGATTGCCCATTCTTATGCCAACCTCCAACTTATACAGACTGCTGTGTACTCTTTGGTGGCGAAAGAATCACATGAGGAAACTGCAAACATACATTTGCAGCATCGCTCAGTTGATTATTCGGAACATGACTAGTTGAACCACCTTGGACAAATTATCAAGTCTTAATGGCAAGACATATTGAATCATTTACTTCTAATATAATCTTTCAACTATTTCTCTACATCTTCCTTCATCTCACCCCATACACACTTTAACTCTATTGATTATTCTGAAGTTTAAGTTTCATTTTCAGTAATTGAAGTATTTTTCTCTTAATTTTATATTCTACATTTCAATAAGAAAAGTATTCAAATAATGAAACTGTCTTTTTCCTTTATGTTGCCATGATCTATTTACAAAAGACAGCAAACTCAGTCATGTAAGACAGCATCTCTAGTCTCATAGGGAGTACAACATAAATAGTTAACTGCAGAGGAAATATACTGGACAGTGAAAAAGGTACATGCACAGACTGCTATGCTGCATCACAGACGAAATAGAGTCACTGTATAAGAGGAACAAATGTAGTCATTCAACTGATTATGTTTGTTATAAAACTACTGGATTAGAATTGACCTACGGCTACAACTGTAGACTGTCAAGCAGTGCTGCCAAAGTTGGTACAATTTGACTTTTCTGTATATTTGGACTGTAACGGAATACTCCTATATTTTACCTGGCAAAGATTCGGAACCGAATCTGAGGGTTCTCACCTCTAAAACCACCTATTGTTGGGAGTTCCCACCATTGTCCTGTGAAGAGATAAACATATGATAAACTTATATGCCACTTGACCTGTGACCCCAGGTTCTTGACAGATGAAACACACATGGCTACTCATAAATCAACTCATATACACATCCTTCTAGCTATAGGGTTATTATAAATACAAGTACTTAGTGTCCACCAGAGAGACTTTGAAGTAGCAGTCTGTGAGAGGTTAACAATGTAGCCATTCACTATCTACAGACCTTTTACTCTTTCTCTCTCCTAGCCTTACATGCTCTCACATTTCATACCAGCTCAGCAGATTGACCAACTACAGGAGCAACGTAAACTAAGGATAAACAAACACACACACATAGTAGGTTTCATTATATATTTCACTACTACAATTTATCTATCCTTTCGGCTTCCTGTCATTTCACTTCTATTGTATCGTTTTATTGATACATGCATACACGCTAGCTCGAAGTAGTTAGTAAGAAAATAATGTAGTGATAATTGATGTCACAATTTTATTACTTAATATTCAATGTACCAATAAGTGAATTTTCATCCTGAAAAGAATACATCTATCCACTACATGGACCATATTTGGATATTTTAGTATGTTTTAGAAATTGTAGTTTGCAAATTTGGCTTGATATTCAAAAATCACCATTTAATGATTTACCACTCATCAGCTATAACGACTTTTTCGTCAAGAAGCCATCCATTAAATGTATTTGCCCATCAGATCTCACTTGACATCAATACATTTCTGTGTATTATTTCCAGTTGGTAGGCATCCATAATCTGTATTATCTTGGTAGCCAATAACACACTATTCAATCACAAACGATCAATGGACATTTTACTTGAATAAGGTCGACAAATGCCAGGTAGAGCGGGTTACTTTTAGCTTGGTACTTATCCTGTAACTGTCTCACAAAGCAGAGAGCATCTGCGATGCTTTTGCCTGTACAAATCCAAATTGAATCCCGTCTAGATTTACCCGGTCCCTAATCAGTTATGCAACAACTCTCTCTATTACTTTCAAGACCTGGTTCATTTCTGTGTATTATTTCAAATTGGTAGGCAACCATAATCTGTATTATCTTGGTAGCCAATAACACACTATTCAATCACAAATGATAAATGGACATTTTACTTGAATAATTACCACTGAGTGAGAATACACCTCCACTGCTAATTTGGTCACCCAGGTAGCAGAAGCTGTCTACTGTTACTTCTGAGCCTTCCCAGAATTTGATAACGTTTGTTTCCTATGGTCTTTTGCTGCTCATTGACCCAGTGCAACTGCTACATGTAAAGCCTACATTCTTAGCTAAACTTCTTCAGATCCCACTACATCTCTCGTATACCCAGTTTGCATTTGGGACAGATGGAATCCGTACCTACATATAAAGCAAGGCCATTTCCCTGACGAGATCACTGATCTGTTTTCTCTTCTACTTACTAGGACCTTAGTCTTTGTCAAGTAGACTTTAAGATCCCTTCTTTCAAGGCACTGCTTCCATGTTTCGAATTTCTTCTCTAGTTCCACTATAGATTCTGCTATGTCTGTAAGATCATCCACATACAGGAGTTCCCATGGGCTGCCTGTCTTAAACTCCTGTTACAGCCTGTTGTATGATAAACAGGAAAGGTCTAAGAACACAGCTCTGATGGACGCCATCCTGTACGCTAAATTTCTCACTAAATTCAGTGTTAATCCTAACTTTGCTAACTGCTCTCCTATACATGGCTTGTACTGCTTTCACAAGCAACTCATCTACTCCTAGTTTTCTAAGGGCCCACCAGAATACGGCACAGGTCACACTGTCGAATACTTTTTCCAGGTAGAGCGGCTTACTTTTAGCTTGTTACTTTTCCTGTAACTGTCTCACAAAGGAGAGAGCATCTGTGATGCTTTTGCCTGTACAAATCTGAATTGCATCTCGTCTAGATTTACCCGGTCGCTAATCAGTTGTGCAATAACTCTCTCTATTACTTTCAAGATCTGGTTCATTACCTTGATGCCTCTATCTAGTACGTCTCCTTTACACTTGTAGCAGTTGACAATGATGCTGCTGCACCTATCATTCAGTACGACACCATCTAGTATTTCTTCATTTACAATACACGTGGTTATGGCTCTTTCAGCTTCCAGACCTTTCTACTCCATGTTGTCTTCTGTTTCCAAATTTGTCTAGCTCTGACAATGAGGTCGTTGACTACTAAATTCTGTTGGGAGGCACATTCCTCACCGAGGAAGGCTTTCATGTTTACAAACATTCATTTATCACGTCCTCTGATAAGGATAAAATCTATCTGACTAGAATGGTCCCTGGATCTATAGGCGATCAGGTGGTTTTTATTCAAAATAATTAAAAAAACATTACACAACAGTGACAAAATTAGTGTATCCGGTTTAGAATATGTAGACCATATACCCGCATGCCATAGGAAGTGACTCAAAGATTGGTAGCTGTAAAACATTGCCTCATAAAGTCCCATCCAACCCATGCCAGCATAGAACAGTCAATGGAAAATGATGTTGATTATACACTGTAAGTAGTTAGAACTTCAGTAGAGTTGTTACAAAAGTAGCCACCTATGAGGAACAGAGGCCACTGGAGTTGTGGTAGAAAAAGCAGAGAGAAGTGAAAACATGTCTGTGACAGAGTTTGGAGTGTGTTGACTTTATTCCTCTCAGTTCAGTGTCTTTTTAGATTTATTACATTTGTGAATACGTTTATGGTTTAATAAATGACGATTTTGAGAGAATGATTTGTCACAGATATTACAATGATATCGTCTTCCTTCAGTGTGTCCAGCATGAATATGTTTCTGAGATGAAAGAGTACTCAGGTGAGTGAATGTTTTATCACTGATATCACAAGGGTATGGTTTCTCTCCTGTGTGAATACG
The DNA here is from genome assembly GCA_964016885.1 of Eledone cirrhosa. Taxonomy (NCBI): domain Eukaryota; kingdom Metazoa; phylum Mollusca; class Cephalopoda; order Octopoda; family Eledonidae; genus Eledone; species Eledone cirrhosa. The sequence goes on along the minus strand of OZ024742.1, from coordinate 338,275,742 downwards.
TTTATGGTTCAATAAATCACTACTTTGAGAGAATGATTTACCACAGATATCATACTGATATGGTTTCTCTCCTGTGTAAGAACGGATGAGTTGTATCAAAGCGCTACTACAAGAAAAGGTCTTACGACAGAAGTCACAATGGTACAGTTTCTTTCCTGTGTGAAGACGCTTATGTGTCCACAAACTACTGTTTCGAGAAAATGCTTTACCACAGATATCACATTGGTGTGGCTTCTATCCTGTGTGAATAGTTTGGTGTTTAGATAAAGTATGACTAGCTGTGAATGTTTTACCACAGATATTACAATGATGTTTTTCTCTAGTATGTCCAGTATGAATATGTTTATGAGATGAAAGAGAACTCGGGTCACAGAACGTTTTACCACATATAACACAATGATATGGCTTCTCTCCCGTGTGAATAAGTTTGTGTCTAGTTAAAATAATATTAGTAGAATAATATTTACCACAGATATCACAAGGGTATGGTTTATCTCCACTATGAATAGTTTTGTGTTGGGCTAAAGAACCAATAGTTGAGAATGACTTACCACAGATATCACAGTGATATGGTTTCTCTCCTGTGTGAATACGTTTATGGTTCAACAAATGACTGTTTCGAGAGAATGATTTACCACAGATATCACACCGGCATGGCTTCTCTCCTGTGTGAGAACGGGTGTGTATTTTCAAGGAACCACTATCAGAGAAGGTCTTACTACAGATATCACAGTGATGTGGTTTTAATCCTGTGTGAAGACGTTTATGCCTCAATAAATTACTATTTTGAGAAAATGCTTTACCACAGATATCGCATTGGTGTGGCTTCTCTCCTGTGTGAATATTTTGGTGGATAGACAAAGAATTACCAGTTGTTAATATTTTACCACAGATATTACAAGGATATCGTCTTTGTCCAGTATGAACACGTTTATGAGATGAAACAGAACTCGAGTGAGTGAATGTTTTACCACAGATATCACAATGGTATGGCTTCTCACCTGTGTGAATACGTTTGTGTGCGGTTAAACTACCATTAGTAGAAAAGTTGTTACCACAGATATCACAAGGATATAGTTTATCTCCAGTATGAACAAGTTTGTGTTTGGCTAAATCAGAACTAGTTGTGGCTGACTTACCACAGATATCACAACGAAATGGTTTCTCTCCAGTGTGAGTACGTTTGTGTATTGTTAAATGACCAGAAAAACTGAAGGCTTTACCACAGATATCACAGTGGTGTGGCTTCTCGCCTGTGTGGATACGTTTGTGTAGTAATAACTGTCTATTTAGACGGAATGTCTTACCACAAATATCACAGTGGTATGGCTTCTCTCCTGTATGTATAAGTTTGTGGTTAGATAAATACTGACTCAGTGCAAAACTCTTACCACATGTCTCACATTTGTATGGTTTTTCTCCTGTATGAATATGTTTATGGTACGTTAAAGTGTTCTTACTGGAAAATGTTTTACCACAGATATCACATTCAAATGGTTGTTCTCCTGTGTGGGTATACTTGTGTCCAATTATTTGATGCTTTGTAGAAAATGTTTTACCACAAATATCACAATGGTATGGTTTCTCTCCTGTATGAATACGTTTGTGTGTAGTTATATAATATTTTTTTGAAAATGTTTTACCACAGATATCACAGTGGTATGGTTTTTCTCCTGTGTGACTACGAGAATGAGTTAATAAATTAATTCTCTGAGAGAAAGCTTTACCACAGATTTCACAATGGTATGGTTTTTCTCCAGTGTGAATATGTTTGTGTTTAGTTAAAGAAGAATTATCATAGAAGGTTTTCTCACAGAATTCACACTGGCATGGTTTTTCTCCAGTGTGACTACGTTTGTGTATAGTTAAAGAAGAATTACTAGGGCATATTTTACCACAGATATCACAACGGAATTGTCTTCTACCATTGTGAATATGTTTATGGCTTCGTAAAGAAGAATTAGAATGGAAAGATTGACCACAGGTAACACAATGGTATGCTTTTTTCTCCATCATTTCAAATATTCTTTACAAAACAGAAAATTACTTTTCTTCTTGAATTTTTCACAAAATATTTTCAAGACTATATTTTCTTCAACTGTTATCTTTGTGAAAGTCTGAAGATGTTTCAGTTGTAAAGAAACAGTTTCAGATAATCTGAAATATATAAAGAGAGAATAAAATATTAGGGATATTTTCACTGTTGACACATTATAAGTCATTAGAGAAAAGTGTCTTGACTACAGTCATGATAATATATACATAATAAATCAGATATAGGAATATATATGACTGTATACAGCTATGGTGCGACCACACTTGGAAATCGCATCATCAGTCTGGAACCCCTATCTTGCTCGGAACATTGACCTCCTGGAAACTGTTCAGAGACGTGTAACCAAGCGCATACCCTCCATCAGACACCTACCATACTCTGAACGCCTTGCTTCCCTGGGCATGGATTCATTGAAGCTCCGACGTCTGGCAATGGACTTGGTGAATACCTACAGAGTTTTTAACCATCTCGCCAACTGCAACCCTGAGCGCCTCTTTGATCTCCATGTGTCTAACACACGTGGACATGCCTACAAGATAAGAAAACAGCACAGCTCCCATGACTTTCGCAGACATTTTTTCACGCTCAGAGTTGATGAAGCATGGAACAAACTGCCTGCGTCAATTGTTAGCTGCCGAGACACTGCATCCTTTAAGGCACTCATGCTTCCCGAAATACGCCAAAACTACACCTGATGTGCCCCTTCCATACACATGCACACATGTGTGTATCATGACTCGTGCACTGTTCATTTTACTGATGATTGTGCATTGCCCTATGTACTGTACATGCACTTTTTTGATGGGTTGTGGTGCACCTGGGCACTGTGCACAATATTTCATTATTGTTATTATATCATGACTCATACACTGTTTATTTTCCTGACATTTGTACATTATTCTATGTACTATACATGCACCTTTGATGAGTTGTAGTGCACCTGAGCACTGTACACAATAATTTTATTATTATTATTATTTATATAGGATATATATACAGTATGTCTGATATAGGATATATATACAGTATGACTGATATTGGTAATATATACATAATAAGTTAGATATAGGAATATATATGACAGTATGACTAATATAGGATATATATACAGTATGACTGATATTGGAAATATATACACAATAAATATATAGTAAGTAAGATACTGGAAATATATACACATAGTAAGTCAGAAATAGGAATATGTCATATATAATACATATACACACAGTCTGAAGGGCATCCAGCCGTAGGAAACCTGCCAGACAGTACTATACGAGCAGGACAACAAATCTTGCCTCAAGTGGGAAAACTCCCGTCCAAACCCATGCAAGCGTGGAAGATGGACGTTAAACGATGATGATGATGATGAATAAATAAATAGTAAGTCAGATACTGGAAATATATACACATAGTAAGTCAGAAATAGGAATATGTCATATATAATACATATACACACAGTCTGACCTGGGGATACCAACGAAATGGTCTCTCGTTTTCTTTAAATTAACTAAAAGTTCTTTTATGTAACATGTTTAACTACAAACTAAAAATAAATAATGAACTATCACTTTTATCAAGAAAGGAAACAGATTAGTGATAGAAATAAGTAGACATGAATGGGAATGGAAGAAAGGAAAGAAGGTATAGGTAGAAATAAGAATTTATGTAGATCTAAATCACAGGTTCTCAACCCATTTGGGGCAAACACCCCCTTTTACCACTCGAAATCACGAAACGCGCCACCCTATTTTTCCATTTTTCAATATACTACTGATTTTGATATCAGTAGATTACTGGACCAAATCAAGTTATGTTAGAATCTCTAAAAAATACTCGCACAAATTAAATACAAAAAAGTCCAAAGAAAAGCAAAGTATTTCAAATTATATATTTTTGAAAAATAGACATGAATGTTCTCAAAGGCTTGATCTCAGTCGAAAAAGCTTTTTTTTTTTAAATTCTATATCTCACTGTTAGCTGTTGCAATATTTTGAGTAGATAGACAATTCTACAATTCAAACCGTAAACTCAAAATACCAAAGATACAAAATATTACTTTTCTCTGGAATCACAAACTCAAGGCAAAAATAGTACCTTGCAAAATAAAGTACCTCGATCACAAACTTAGTTGCAACGAATGAATTGAGATGCTTGGTGACAGTGAACAATCAATATCTGTATCCCTTTATATATATATATATATATATATATATACACAAAAAAAAATACATAGTAAAACCTACTACAGCCAGTAGGCATCCCTAACAAAATACACCCCCATCCCACCACCCACACCACCCCCTCCTATGTAAAGTTATGTTGGTGCCACAACATCCAGGCCGAAACAAATGAGATCGTGTAGGTGTCACGATAAAAAAACACAGTCCACGCTGTAATGTGGCCGTGTAGGCAACACGGTAAAAACCTCCCAGTCCCACACTGTAAATGTGGTTGGTGTTAGGAAGGGCATCCAACTGTAGAAAACCTGCCAGACAGTCCTATGCGAGCAAGACAATCACTCTTGCCTCAAGTGGGAATACCCCCGTCCAAACCCATGCAAGCGTGGAACACGGACGTTAAACGTTGATGATGATGATGATGATGATACACACATAGATAGATACACACACACATAAACTTGTGTGTGTGCGTCTTATTTTTGCTACAGAAAGAATTTTGTCTCCAGTTTTTATTGCTGGGTCAAAGGCCACTGTTCTTTTCAACATGACAACACTATATATATAAATGAACAGAGAAAGAGGGAGAGACAGACAGAGTAGGAAATGTGTGTGTGTGTTTGATACACGTCTATCCATCTCTTCAACAGGAGCCTCAAACATGTGGCCTGCAAACTACTTTTCTATGGCCCATGGTAGAACCAATATATCAGATTGCATTATAACTGGTGAAAATAAGCCGGTGAGCTGGAATCGTTAGCACATCTGGCGAAATGCTTAACGGTACTTCTTCCGTTTTCACATTCTGAGTTCAAATTCCGCCAATCTCAATTTTGCCTTTCATCCTTTTGGGGTCGATAAATTAAGTACCAGTTGTGAACTGTAATCGATGTAATCGACAGGACCCTAAACCCCAAATTTCATGCCTTGTGCCTATAGTAGAAATGATTATAACTGGTGAAAATCATCACCCACCACCACGTTTGGCCCACTGTGCCTCTCCTACAGGACGTAATGGCCCTTTTGTGTCCTTGAGTTTGAGACCCCTCTTCTACACACACACACATCTATATATACACTTTCTTTTTGTGTCTCTGGAATAAGCCCATGCTGGAGCATCACCTTGGTAAGTTATTGGGACGTCAACAAACAAACAAGCATTGGTGGGAGGGCAAACACAAATGCAAAGACACACACAGACATACATACGACAGGCTTCTTTTAGTGTCGGTCTATCAAATCCACTCACAGGGCTTTGGTCGGCCCGGGCAGTGGGACTGAACCCAGAAACATGTGGTTGGGAAGCAGGCTGCTTGTCACAATGCGTATATATATATATATATGGTACTAGCAGCAGTACTCAGCGTTGCCTGGATAGGTAAAATAATATCGCCTTTGATGAAAAGGTGTTGATCTTAGCGACTGCTTCTCAATGACTTATCTATGGCCACACACAGTTGCCCCTGAACTTTAAATGTAGGCATGAAACTGTCTTCCTTAACAATGTTTTCTCCAAACGATGTTATCTGAAAGGCGCAGTTTTATTTCCGGATATTTTCAAGGAAGTGCCTAGATTCCGCTGTTTCACCTGCCAGATACGTCTTCAATGGCTCAAGGAGGAAAGGTAAGCTGACCTTTCCATTCACGCAGCACATCCCAGATGGTTCACCTGGCCACATTGACATTGTAGTAGGTGCAAATGGTGGACATATGGCCAATGATCACGTCAGCAACGCCTTAAGTAGCCATCGCGAACTGGAAGGCCTTGAAAGACATTTCTGGAAAGGCTTCTTTAATGATTACTCTGCAACCGGTCAAGCCTTTCAGATGATGTCTCCGTAGCCCGTGCAGTGGCCGTCGACATTGAGTTTCCTCTTTGTCTGCGAACACGATGACCCTCATTTTCAGAAGCTCGTGCACTGGCCTATAAGGATGTTTTTTTTGGTAAGAAGAGAATTTTGACTCCAGATTTTATGACTTAGGGAGATTAACTACCACAGTTTTTCAACCTCATAAACAACAATGCTGGCCTGTGTGTGTATATATGTGTATGTATGTACATACGTATGCATGTGTGTGTATGTTCATATGTATGTATAAGTATACACCCACACCTTTAATCACCATTGCTTCTTTTTCTTGTCATTTCTGTTGAAATTGTACTTGTAACTGTTGTCATACTTGACGCTGGCCTTATTCTCATTTTCTTTGATTTCTTTTATTTATCTCCCTAGGGAATTCGTTGACAAGATTCTTTTATTTATTTTCTTTGTTTTCTTCATTCAAATGCATTCACACCAGCTGTCTCAGAAATGTACAAATATGGCTTATAAAGTTTACCAAAGGAAAGAGCCTTCCAGCGCCCCCATCGTTGAGAACCTTTCATCTAAATAGCCAAATTTCTTAAACAACAGTCACAAAACAATATTCCACTGGATTTCAGTATCTTCTATATATAATCAAAAAAGATCAGATCTGATTGTACAGAACTTGTTTGTTAGTTTTGGGATTGTCTTAAGGTGATTCTTTTTACCAATCTTTATTTTAGCCTAGTATAAACATCCACCCCACCACATAAACCCTGTTTAATTATTTTAGTCATTATTAAATCCTAATGTATCAAGAGAATTATTATAATCAGTATTCCTATATTGCCATACTTAGGATATAAAATTCATAAGACAGAAATAAACAGTACCTGATTGATCTGTATCTGTAAATTCCTAACTGTTTATTAGTATAATGATCTAACATCCATTTCTCTACTACCAAGAGTTGGACAGCTTTTCACAAACTGAGTCACTACTGAAGTACTTCTACTGAGCTCCCAGACAGGCCAGGTGTCTACATCTCACCCAAGTACATTTTATCATGGCTCCAGGACTAGGGAGGTTGTCCTGTCTTGGACACAAGAGGGACCTCCTAAACCTTTGTTTAGCCAGCTTTTTACAGCTGGATACCCTTCATATCACCAACCACATTACAGTAAATACTGGGTGAGTTTATCATGTAGATCACCAACACTAGGGAGGTTTTCGTGCCCTTCACAACTGAAGGATCCTTTCATCCCTTTCTTAGGCAAGCACTCACGTTTGAGGCATTTAATAAAATAACTGAAACAAAAAACAAATATTACAAACACTTTTTTGTACATAGGACTGATGTTTTCTAATTACATTGACTACAAAATTGTATTCAACAAGATGGAGAAACACTTTGGAGTAACAGGCATATTCAAATGACTAAAGTCCTATTTATCAGACAGACTGAACAATGGTAATGTGTTACTATATAACTTACCTTAATATCAAATAAAACTGCAATTGATTTAGAATACAACAGCTAGGATATTTGTTAGAAATAAATAAAGTCATACTTCTGAGTTTATTATGACTCTTCACTGGCTTCCTATAAAAGCCTAAATAATATTTTAAATCCTTCTGATAACATTCAAAGTTGTACACGATCTTACTCTTGAATATTTCAGTGAAATGCTTCATGAAAAGTTACCAGTGGGGCAATTTTTAAATTGCCACATTTGAGTTTATTTTTCATACCCGGTGGGAGGTTCCAGAGAAATGATGAAATGCGATGTGTCAGTTTGACAGCAGCACCATCATCAAACTCTTCTGCAGAGGACGAACAACGAACCCTCAACCTGTAACGACACTGACCAAAAGAAACTGGACTGCTGCAGTCAGCAATACCCACTAATTGCTGGCTGCGACACTGAAGTTGAAGTTGCAGGCAGACTCTGCCACCAGTTCCACCTTGATTCATCCTGCCTCTATGATCCAAACATCATGTCTACATTGATGTGTTTTATCACCTATCACTTCAGGGCCAAGGACAAGACTGCAAACTGGAAGATCTTCAAATCAAGCATCAACCCGTCTGCGTGTGTCACCCTGGTAAACTCAACACCTCTTCCGAAACTGGCCGCGATTTCACTGCTAGAGATAATCAACTGACATCACATACCCACCTGCATAGCAACATGAGTGCCGCCGGCTCAACCAGATATACAACAAGATCATCACAGATAACTGGGAGAAGTTCTCAGAGAAAGAAGACACATGCTTGGTGACAGAGGCAAGGAACAACAACCTCAGTCACACACTTCGCATTGCCCATGCTGGTCACCAGATAAAGACAGCTCTGGTAATGAATACTAACCTCAACATTATCACTACAGAAACTGCCCATCTAGAATCCTGGAAAGAGCACTTCAGCTTTCTTCATTACCTAACCATCCCAATCGTTCCCAGCCTAGCCATCATCGAAAAAGACAGCTACAAGCAATGACACTTGCTGTCTCGATCCTGTCCCCCGTGACAAAGTCAGTTCCGTCCAGAAGAAGCTCAACAACCATAAACCCCTTGGAATCTGCTGTGGAGATGTTGAAGGAGGATGGAGATAATGAACCAGTGAGTCACACGCATCATCAACTATATATAGGTGTCGGAGCAGCTCACAAATGACTGGACAGTGGGGCATCATCCTCCTGTTCTGCAAATGGAAGGGTGACAAACTCATCTGTAACAACCACAGGGGCATCACACTCTTCCCTAACATGAGGAAGCTCTTTACCAAGATCCTTCTCATAGAAGCAGACGTCACCTACAATAAGCCAGATTCATGCCAAATTGATCTACCACCGACCCACATTTCAATCCTACGTTTCATTATTAATAGACGTTGGGAATTCCACAAACATCGGGACCTATATGTTTCTTTCGCTGACACAACGCAGTTTTCGACATAGTCGACCACGCATCCCTATTGAAAATTCTCAGCCTCTTCGGCACACCACCCTGCTCCAATGGTTCTATAGCAGTGCCAAGATTTGCATGTGGATGAACGGGAAGGACTCCATCTGGGTCCCCGTCAACAGCAGTTTCAGAAAGGGCATGTTTGCCCCTGATCTCTTCAACGGTGATATCGACTATCTGATGACCAAGGTCTGTGAACAAGTTTCTGCCATTGCTTTCTGGAACAACCTTATTCACCAACTCGATCAACCAGCTCAGGAAGGAATTGGCAAAGTTTGGCCTTCAGGTGACCTGGGCGAAGACCCACACCCTCCCCTGCTTCATACTGGCCCCAGCATTGTGGAGTTCATCAGCTCCTCCATTTACCTGGACTCCACAATCACCAACATTGGAGACCTGACCCCATTGATATCAACTGCAGATGTGATCTCGCCATCGGGTTTATGCATTCCCTACAGAAGCCTCTTTCATACCACTGCTCTATGTTTTGGAAGATGAAGCTCCATATCTACAATGCTTTGGTCTGTTCACTATGGAACAGAAACGTAGTCCCTCACAAAAAGGATCAACAGTTGCATGCACACACACATTAGCCTGCAATCCCCCTCTCTGAGACATCTGCTGCATGCGTTGGTACACACGTTGTCTGTCTTCTGCCAGATCATATTAGAAGTGCCTTACTCTCGTTTACTGCAGCAGCTGAGGGTTGGAAGAGGCCTGCACAAAATGGCTAGATGTGATTAAGGAAGATCTCCAGAAGCTCGACTTCACCTTGGAGAATGCAGAAGGCACGGGACTGTCAGTGATGGAGGGCACAGAAGATGTGTGACAATGGACTCATTGCGGTACCAAAAACTAGTGCAAGGAACTGCAGTGATCGGTGTCAGGGTTGTGGGGCTATGCACCAGTTCCAGCTTTCTTTGTTTGCATAAACTGAACCGTGTCAAATTCTCATGTATAAATATATAAAGGGGCGGGTGGTTAGGGCACTCAATCACACAGCACAAAAGGGACTGAAATTTTCCCTCTAATAACTTTTCAGGCAAGTCAACAAAACAGGAGTATTGCCGCTAGAATAACCGGGCACCTTTGTGAACATCACTTAATACATTAAATAAGGTGAGCCATTAACAGTGACAAGAACCTCGTAGTCAGAGGACTAGCTCACCAAATTAAATTAAAACGTGACAGGCTAAAAAAATAGTTTGCCGATAATTCCTGTTATTTTAGAATGATATAGGGTAAATCTATATAAAGATAACCCCACCGATTTCAGTAGGAGATCATTTTTTTTTTCCTTTGTGCTCTCTCAATTGAACTTTCCTCCCTAATGTGGTCAGTGGTCATGAAGACTTTTTTCCCTGGAAAATGGAGGGCGAAGAGGAGTCTTCGAACTTATTACCCTTATGTAGCTTTTCTTTACCATTTCAATCCCTGTGGGGGTCTTTTTTTTGGGGGGGGGGGGGGGGGGAGCGTGTCTTCCTGAAAATAAGCAGCCAAGGACAGATCCGAGGGATAACTGCACCCCGCCTCGTATTCCGAGGGGGGGGGGGGGGTTATCCCTCGGATCTGTTCCTCTCCCGGAGTTTTCTTTGCCCATTAAGGGGCGAAACCCATACACAAATCGCCACGCCAAACGTCAAAATGACGTTTTGGACGTGACCCACCCACCCAGTACCGAAAACGTCAAGCGTGACAAAGATGAAAAACACTCATAAAAACCTTCAATTGACTTAGGGTTAAAAATTAGGGATGTTAACAGTCTTCTTTTGTCGATAAGAAGTTATCACACACACACACGTTATCAATGGTGAAAAAAAGCTCCATAAAGTTGAACAATGCTTATAAATTAATTTATCTCAAATGACTTTTAGAATTAGGGGGCAAAGCTAATTTTATGGAATTTAAAGCGAGTTTCCGGGGGGGGGGGGGGGGGAAACAAATTTCAGGGGCAGGGGGCACATAAGTATAAATAAAATGGCAGAATACGTTGGCTGTTGACAGAGCGCGTGTTGGGGGTGAGTCAAAATTCTTAATTTATGATTATACGCAAAACGTCACAAGAAACTACCATGCTATTAGCTGTCAGAAGTGAAAGTTTCGTCAACCTTCTCAATTTAAACATCGTTTATTTCCGCATTACCACGCGTTATTTTAATAAAGCATATCGATGTAAGTGGATACTTAAATGAAAATATAGGTGGCCCTTAAAAGGGCCAAATTAGAAAACAAATTTAAGTTAATTAGAAAACAAGTCATGGTTATCAAATAAATTGGATTTAATCATTTATATTTTCGTAGTCATGATTATCAATGTAGAAAACAAGTCATTTTCACCCACAGTGAAATTACTTCTGACAGCTAATACCATGAACTTAAATGAATTTTCACCAACAGTGGAGTTACTTCTGACAGCTAATGCCATGAACTATATTTTCATAGTCATTGTTATCAATGTAGAAAACAAGTCATTTTCACCAACAGTGGAGTTAACTTAAATGAAAATATAGGTGACCCTTAAAAGGGCAAAATTAGAAAACAAATATATGGTTATCAAATTTTTTTCACCAACCCTATACATGAAATTGAGAACCATGACTATGAAAATATAAATCAAATTTATTTGATAACCAAGACTTGTTTTCTAATTAACTTAAATTTGTTTTCTAATTTGGCACTTTTAAGGGCCACCTATATTTTCATTTAAGTAACTCCACTTGCATCGATATGCTTTATTAAAATAACGCGTGGTAATACGGAAATAAAAGATGTTTACGAATGAGAAGATTGACGAAACTTTCACTTCTGACAGTTAATAGCATGGTAGTGCCCAAACTTTTCTCAAAACCCACCCAAAACGTCATTTTGACGTTTTGCGTGGCAATTGGAGTATGGACGTCGCCCCTAGCCCATTAACCCTAACTCGCCTGTAGTTTATACAAATTTAACTGACATCAAATGTCTGATATTTATATCATATTGTATATCTAAGATAATTAGGACGATACTAAACATAATATCATATATATAATTTGGAAGAGAATATAATATCCTATATATAAGACAATTGGGAAGGGAAAGGAGTTGATTTGATAACATAATTGGCGGCCAATGTTGATAAAATAGAGTCGAGGTGGAACAAATATAATTTTGTTAATTAAACAGATGTTGTCACGTTGATCGTTTGTAGATTATTTATTCATATATATTTATATGTTGTAAGTTACACAGAATATCACCAACAATTCACGTTTATTAATAAAATTTAAAAAACAAATTCTTTCAAAATTACTAACCTCTTCTTCGTATGTTCCTCCGATAGTTTTTCAATTCAAATATTTCACTATTGTTAATCTCATATGTTCCGTGTGGGACAGATAATATATTTCAGATAAAGATACTTTATATCAGAAAGGTGAGAAGTGAAAAGATGTAAAATTTCAGACCAAAATATTTTGACTGAGAATTAAGGAAATGTAATGGCGGGCGGAAGTAAATAAACATATAATTCCGCAGTAAATAAGGTGAGGGAGAAAAAAAGAGAAAGAGGGAAAGTGTGAAGTAATAAGAAAGGAGAATCGTGTATGAAATGAAAGGGTGGAAAAGTGAGAGAGAGAGAAAGAGTAATTGCATAATGTAGTGGGAGAAAAGGATAGTTTGGTGTACCCAGAAACGAGAGTCAGACATGTGAAGATGTAAGGCAGAGCATTATGTAAATGGGGGTCGGCGGCAGGGTCTGGGTGGTGGTAAGAAACTCTTAGGAGGGCAGGTCTTCACAGACCCCACGAGCATGAGTTTCTGCCCTTAACTTCTTTAGCGCTAGAAGGTCCAGACCGCATCCAAGTCATGGCTCCTGGGTACCCTTCTGGTATTGAAGACTGTGTATTTAGACCGCATTGTGATTTCGTTAACAGGATCTAGCTGGTTCTCTGATTTCAAATTTATGTTTAAACGTTTTCTTGATTTTGGAAAAGTAACGGTGGTAATCATGGTGGCGGAGAGTCAACAGTATCACCGCCTCCGCCACCACTAGAAGACTCAGTTATTTCACTTAGTCTGTGTAAAAAACAAACACTGTGCCCTCAAACGGGATGGAGGCCGCTTTTGATCCTCCTCATGCTGACTCGGAAGTCGGCATTTCTCAGTCTGTTGACCAAACTGGCGTATCCTTCGGTCTTGAACATATGTGCTTCTTCTATTCTACTTTTAAATGACATGGTCAGTTCAATCAAAATCAGCTGCTTTGATGAATTTGAATGGAATATGATATCCGGCCTCAAACCATTCTTTCTGATGATTTCTGTTTGCTTTGCTGACCCTAGGAGGCCTGATGTACACATCCAGCCAGTCATACGTACAATTCAGAAAACTTGATTCTTGTACCCTGTATGGCATAGCTGTTCCTAGCCTTCATTTGCTGCCTCCTGCCATATAGAATGATGTTGGAGATTCTCGTACAATGGGTTTTGTTTTTGTTGTACTTATGACGTACGATTTCCTTAACTACTTAATTGTGTCTCCACATGCATCTACCTTGGGCTAGTACTACTCTGCATGAGCTCAGAATGTGTACCACCGTCTGTCTACCCTGACAGAGTGTGTACTCGGAGCTATCTTATTAGCCCCACTTAACTAAATTCATATTCGAAATGATTCTGAAAGATGCCTTATGCCACAAACCATCCAGACCCTGTTGGCTCTGCTGTACTGCCTTCTGGAATTCTCTATTTTCTTCATCTCTAAATTTAGACATCTCCTCATCTTTCCACTGGCCTCTAGCGACCATTCCATTTTTATACAGCCAGTCCTTGCCTCTCATTATTTCTTTGATTGTAAGGGATTTTTTTTGTTTTAACCTCATTCTGGAAGATTCAACTACCTTAGTCAACTGTTCCAATACCCTACGTGTTTCATCTTCCTTTGTGGCAAGGACTGTAGTGTCATCCATGAAGGCTTTTAGAGGATCCATTCGAAATCCCTCTCCAAGCACTGCTGTACCTGACCAACACATTGCTACCTTCAGGATGACCTCCATTGCCAACACAGTGTAGGCGAGATTGCCCATTCTTATGCCAACCTCCAACTTATACAGACTGCTGTGTACTCTTTGGTGGCGAAAGAATCACATGAGGAAACTGCAAACATACATTTGCAGCATCGCTCAGTTGATTATTCGGAACATGACTAGTTGAACCACCTTGGACAAATTATCAAATCTTAATGGCAAGACATATTGAATCATTTACTTCTAATATAATCTTTCAATTATTTCTCTACATCTTCCTTCACCTCACCCCATACACACTTTAACTCTATTGATTATTCTGAAGTTTAAGTTTCATTTTCAGTAATTGAAGTATTTTTCTCTTAATTTTATATTCTACATTTCAATAAGAAAAGTATTCAAATAATGAAACTGTCTTTTTCCTTCATGTTTCCATGATCTATTTACAAAAGACAGCAAACTAAAGACGCAGCCTTACAAACGCAGCCATGTAAGACAGCATCTCTAGTCTCATAAGGGGTACAACATAAGTAGTTAACTGCAGAGGAAATATACTGGACAGTGATAAAAGTACATGCCCAGACTGCTATGCTGCATCACAGAGTGTGCAGTATTGTTCTCAGCTAAATAGAGTCACTGTATAAGAGGAACAACAAATGTAGTCATTCAACTGATTATATCATCATTAACGTTTTACGTCCATTCTTCCATGCTAGCATGGGTTAGACAGATTGTCCTGTTGTGGGCAGTAGGTGGTCGGTTGACCATGCCTTGCTCATACAGGAACTGATTCTGGCTTGATTTCTACAGCTGGATGCCCTTCCTAACACCAACCTCATTTACAATGAGTGCTGGGTGCTTTTTTTCCGTGGCGCCTACATGTCCACTTTACAGTGTGGGCTGGGTGCTTTTTTGCCATGGCATCTCCACGACCACTTTGCAGTGGGAGGGTGTGGAGGCACATTGTCTATATGCTTCAGCTTCGGCTTGTATCCGTGGGGAGTCTTCTGTATCATTGCGTGATGCCAGAGGTCATGGTCGTGTGTCATCGCCTTTGAGAGGTGTAATTGGGTAAGGTTGGCTTTTATCACCTCATCCCAGGTCTTCTTGGGCCACCCAAATCCGCGGTTTCCATCGAAAACTACTGGATTAGAATTGACCTACGGCTACAATGGTAGACTCAAGCAGTGCTGCCAAAGTTGGTACAATTTGGCTTTTCTGTATATTTGGACTGTAACGGAATACTCCTATATTTTACCTGGCGAAGATTCAAAACCAAATCTGAGGGTTCTCACCTCTAAAACCACCTATTGTTGGGAGTTCCCACCATTGTCCTGTCAAGAGACAACTATGATAAACATATATACCACTTGACCTGTGACCCCAGGTTCTTGACAAATGAAACACACATGGCTACTCATAAATCAACTCATATACACATCCTTCTAGCTATAGGGTTATTATAAATACAAGTACTTAGTGTTCACCAGAGAGACTCCGAAGTAGCAGTCTGTGAGAGGTTAACAATGTAGCCATTCACTATCTACAGACCTTTTACTCTTTCTCTGACAATGAGGTCGCTGACTACTAGATGCCGTTGGGAGGCACATTCCTCACCAGGGAAGGCTTTCGTGTTTACAACCATTCATTTATCACGTCCTCTGGTAAGGATAAAATCTATCTGACTAGAATGCTCCCTGGATCTATAGGCGATCAGGTGGTTTTTATTCAAAATAATTAAAAATACATTACACAACAGTGACAAAATTAGTGTATCCGGTTTAGAATATGTAGACCATATACCCGCATGCCATAAGAAGTGACTGAAAGATTGGTAGCTGTAAAACATTGCCTCAAAAAGTCCCATCCAACCCATGCCAGCATAGAACAGTCAATGGAAAATGATGTTGATTATGCAGTGTAAGTAGGTAGTGTTGGCAGGCAATAACGGAAGTGACATGTGACTTAAGTACGTTAGGAGAACTTCAGTAGAGTTGTTACAAAAGTAGCCACCTATGAGGAACAGAGGCCACTGGAGTTGTGGTAGAAAAAGCAGAGAGAAATGAAAACATGTCTGTGACAGAGTTTGGAGTGTGTTGACTTTATTCCTCTCAGTTCAGTGTCTTTTTAGGTTTATTACATTTGTGAATATGTTTATGGTTTAATGACTATTTTGAGAGAATGATTTATCACAGATATTACAATGATATTGTCTTCCTTTAGTGTGTCCAGCATGAATATGTTTATGAGATGAAAGAGTACTCAGGTGAGTGAATGTTTTATCACAGATATCACAAGGGTATGGTTTATCTCCTGTATGAATAGGTTTGTGTTTGGCTAATGAAGAACTATACGAGAATGACTTACCACAGATATCACAGTGATATGGTTTCTCTCCTGTGTAAGAACGGATGAGTTGTATCAAAGTGCTACTACAAGAAAAGGTCTTACGACAGAAGTCACAATGGTACGGTTTCTTTCCTGTGTGATGACGCTTAAGTGTCCACAAACTACTGCTTCGAGAAAATGCTTTACCACAGATATCACATTGGTGTGGCTTCTCTCCTGTGTGAATAGTTTTGTGTTTAGATAAAGTATGACTAGCTGTGAATGTTTTACCACAGATATTACAATGATGTTTTTCTCTAGTATGTCCAGTATGAGTATGTTTATGAGATGAGAGAGAACTCGGGTCACAGAACGTTTTACCACATATAACACAATGATATGGCTTCTCTCCCGTGTGAATAAGTTTGTGCCTAGTTAAAATAATATTAGTAGAATAATATTTACCACAGATATCACAAGGGTATGGTTTATCTCCACTATGAATAGTTTTGTGTTGGGCTAAAGAAGCAATAGTTGAGAATGACTTACCACAGATATCACAGTGATATGGTTTCTCTCCTGTGTGAATACGTTTATGGTTCAACAAATGACTGTTTAGAGAGAATGATTTACCACAGATATTACACCGGCATGGCTTCTCTCCTGTGTGAGAACGGGTGTGTATTTTCAAGGAACCACTATCAGAGAAGGTCTTACTACAGATATCACAGTGATGTGGTTTTTCTCCTGTGTGAAGACGTTTATGCCTCAATAAATTACTATTTTGAGAAAATGCTTTACCACAGATATCGCATTGGTGTGGCTTCTCTCCTGTGTGAATAGTTTGGTGGTTAGATAAAGAATTACCAGTTGTTAATATTTTACCATAGATATTACAAGGATATCGTCTTTGTCCAGTATGAATACGTTTATGAGATGAAACAGAACTCGAGTGAGTGAATGTTTTACCACAGATATCACAATGGCTTCTCTCCTGTGTGAATATGTTTGTGTGCGGTTAAATCACCATTACTAGAAAAGTTTTTACCACAGATATCACAAGGATATGGTTTATCTCCAGTATGAACAAGTTTGTGTTTGGCTAAATCAGAACTATTTGTGGATGACTTACCACAGATATCACAACGAAATGGTTTCTCTCCAGTGTGAGTATGTTTGTGTAGAGTTAAATGACCAGAAATTCTGAAGGCTTTACCATAAATATCACAGTGGTGTGGCTTCTCATCTGTGTGAATACGTTTGTGTCGTGATAACTCTCTATTTCGAGAGAATGCTTTACAGAAAGTAGCACAATAGTACGGCTTCTCTCCTGTATGTATAAGTTTGTGGTTAGATAAATACTGACTCAGTGCAAAACTTTTACCACATGTACCACATTTGTATGGTTTTTCTCCAGTGTGAATATGTTTATGGTACGTTAAAGTGTTTTTTTTAGAAAATGTTTTATCACAAATATCGCATTCAAATGGTTGTTCTCCTGTGTGGGTATACTTGTGTACAATTAATTGACGCTTTGTAAAAAATGTTTTACCACAAATATCACAATGGTATGGTTTCTCTCCTGTATGAATACGTTTGTGTGTAGTTATATAATATTTAACGGAAAATGTTTTACCATAGATATCACAGTGGTATGGTTTTTCTCCTATGTGACTACGAGAATGAGTTAATAAAATATTTCTCTTAGAGAAAGTTTTACCACAGATTTCATAACGGTATGGTTTTTCTCCAGTGTGAATACGTTTGTGCATAGTTAAAGAAGAATTATCATAGGTTTTCTCACACATCTCACACTGGTATGGTTTTTCTCCAGTGTGACTACGTTTGTGTATAGTTAAAGAAGAATTACTAGGACATATTTTACCACAGATATCACAGAATTGTCTTCTACCAGTGTGAATACGTTTATGGCTTCGTAAAGAAGAATTAGAATGGAAAGATTGACCACAGGTAACACAATGGTATGCTTTTTTCTCCATCATTTCAAATATTCTTTACAAAACAGAAAATTACTTTTCTTCTTGAATTTTTCACAAAATATTTTCAAGACCATATTTTCTTCAACTGTTATCTCTGTGAAAGTCTGAAGATGTTTCAGTTGTAAAGAAATCGTTTCAGAGAATCTGAAATATATAAAGAGAGAATAAAATATTAGGGATATTTTCAATGTTCACATTAGATATAGGAATATATATGACAGTATGACTGATATAGTATGACTGATATTGGAAATATATACATAATAAATAATAGTATAATAATAGTATAATAAGTAAGGCAATCAAAGACATGAAGACGGGTAAGGCGGCTGGGCCTTCGGAAATAGTTGCTGAAATGCTGAAAGCATCTGGAACGGTGGGACACACTATGGTCACCCGGATAGTAAACCAAGTCATACAGAATGGGGCCGTTCCGAAGGACTGGCGTAGCAGCATCATCATTAACTGCTACAAGGGCAAAGGAGATGCCCTAGATAGGAGTAACTATAGAGGCATTAAATTAATCGACCAGGTCATGAATGTCACACAAAAAGTAATATCGCAACTAATCAGAGAACGAATTGATCTATCTGAAATGTAGTTCGGGTTTGTGTCAGGTAAAAGTACCACAGACACTCTTTTCATTGTACGACAACTACAGGAGAAGTACCTAGCTAAAAGTAAACCCCTATACTTAGCTTTTGTTGACTTGGAGAAAGCCTTTGACAGAGTCTCTCGCTCCATTATCGGGTGTGCGCTTAGAAAACTAGGTGTTGATGAATGGCTTGTGAGACCTATACAAGCCATGTATAAAGAAAGAGTAAGCAAGGTTAGAATTAACAACGAATATAGTGAAGAGTTTAGCGTAAAAGTTGGTGTTCATCAGGGCTCCGTTCTTAGCCCCCCCTACTATTTATTATTGCCCTTCAGGCTATAACAGAGGAGTTCAAGACCGGCTGCCCATGGGAACTCCTATATGCAGATGATTTAACGCTCATAGCTGAATCAACGGCTGAACTAGAGAAGAAATTCCAAACATGGAAGCATGGCCTAGAATCAAAAGGCCTTAAAATTAACCTGTCTAAGACTAAAGTTCTAGATTGTAGGAAGGAAAATAGGGAACCGGTCCCATCTGGGAAATGGCCATGCTCAGTGTGTAGGAAAGGAGTAGGCAGAAACTCCATTTTATGTCCCAAATGCAAAGTATGGGTGCATAAAAGATGTAGTGGGATCACAGGTAAGCTAACTAAGAATATAGATTTTATATGTGGCCACAGAATACTAGCTCATTCTATTGCACAGATGGTTCTATAGAAATAGTGGACACCTTCCGTTACCTGGGTGACAAAATCAGCATTAGTGGAGGGTGCTCTGAAAGTACAGTAGCTAGAGTCAGAACGGGTTGGAAAAAGTTCAGAGAGCTTATACCACTATTGGCCACTAAAGGGTTCTCTCTAAAAATGAAAGGCAGGCTGTATGATGCCTGCATACGAACAGCAATGTTACATGGCAGTGAGACCTGGGCATTGTGTGCAGAGGATATACACAGACTGGAGAGGAACGAAGCTTGCATTCTCCGCTGGATGTGTAATAGTAATATACGTGAACGGCAAAGCATAAACGAACTAAGGGAGAAATTAGGAATAAGAGGGATCAGATGTTGTTTATTCGAGAGAAGACTACGTTGGTACGGTCACGTGATGCGCATGAAATAGGACAGCTGTATAAAAAAGTGCAGGGCGATAAAAATAGACGGTAGCCACGGAGTAGGCAGACCCAGAAAAACCTGGGATGACTTCATAAATTCTGACCTCACACACTTACACCTCTCCAAGATAATGTTACTGGACCGAGATCTTTGGCGCTACACAGTAATACAGAAGACCCGCCTTACCTAAGTACAAAGCGAAACCTACAGTCAAGTAGGCACCTCTAACAAAATACACCTCCGTCCCACTACCCCCACCCCCTTAAATGTGAAGTTATGTTGGTACCACAACATCCAGACCGAAACAAATGAGGTCGTGTAGGTGTCACAAAACAAAAAACACAGTCCACGCTGTAATGTGGCCGTGTAGGTAACACGGTAAAAACCTCCCAGTCCACACTGTAAACGTGGTTGGTGTTGGGAAGGGCACCCAGCCGTAGAAAACCCGCCAGACGTGTAGGCGTCACGACAAAAAAAAAACACACACACAGTCCACGCTGTAATATGGCCGTGTAGGTAACACGGTAAAAACCTCCCAGTCCACACTGTAAACGTGGTTGGTGTTAGGAAGGGCATCCAGCTGTAGAAAACCCGCCAGACAGTACTATACGAGCAGGACAACAAATCTTGCCTCAAGTGGGAAAACTCCCGTCCAAACCCATGCAAGCGTGGAAGATGGACGTTAAACGATGATGATGATGATGATGAATAAATAAATAGTAAGTCAGATACTGGAAATATATACACATAGTAAGTCAGAAATAGGAATATGTCACATATAATAAATATACACACAGTCTGACCTGGGGATACCAACGAAATGGTCTCTCATTTTCTTTAAATTAACTAAAAGTTCTTTTATGTAACATGTTTAACTACAAACTAAAAATAAATAATGAACTATCACTTTTATCAAGAAAGAAAACAGATTAGTGATAGAAATAAGTAGACATGAATGGGAATGGAAGAAAGGAAAGAAGGTATAGGTAGAAATAAGAATTTTTGTAGATCTAAATCACAGGTTCTCAACCCATTTGCCCCTCGAAATCACGAAACGCCCCCAACCCCCATTTTTCCATATAGTACTGATTTTGATATCAGTAGATTACTCGACCAAAGCAAGTTATGTTAGAATCTTTAAAAAGTACTCGTACAAATTAAATACAAAAAAAGTCTCAGTCCAAAACAAAAGCAAACTATTTCAAATTATATATTTTTGAAAAATAGACATGAATGTTCTCAAAGACTTTATCCCAGTAGAAAAAGCTTTTTTTTTTAAATTCTATATCTCACTGTTAGCTGTTGCAATATTTTGAGTAGATAGACAATTCTACAACTCAAACCGTAAAGTCAAAATACCAAAGATGCAAAATATGAAGAATTTCTTACCTTTCTCTGGAATCACAAACTCAAGGGAAAAATAGTATCTTGCAAAATAAAATACCTCGATCACAAATTTAATTGCAACGAATAAATTGATGCTTGGTGACACTTAACAAATAATATCTGTATCCCTTATATATGTATACATAGATAGATACACACACATAAACTTGTGTGTGTGCACCTTATTTTTGCTACAGAAAGAATTTTTGTCTCCAGTTTTTATTGCTGGGTCAAGGGCCACTGCTCTTTTCAACATGACAACACTATATATATATATCTATACTATAAAGCTGACGGGCGTATGTAAGTAACAAACTTTCCGCCAAACGGCTGGACCAAACGGCACCAAATTTGCACCATAGATATAACTTTTTCCAAGTAAGAAAGTGAGAGTATTTTTGTCTACTGAATTTTGTTAAAAGATTAAAGACATTATTTAAATACTCACTTCTTTAAAATTTTCAAATGTCAACACTTCCGGTTATACAACGTTTTTCGAAATATTTACTTGTGTCCACAGATTGATCTTTTTAGTTTCAGAGATCCCATTAAGGGTGAAAGCAGCGATTCTTTTCTTAAACTTTAATCTGTTATTTTAATAATATATATATATAATTATATATTCGTGTACAGTTATTTTTGCATACACAAAAACAAAATATAAACAAACGTATTTATTTCACGAAAGCACAGACGGCTTATTATCATTGCTACTACCGAGATGCCACCCAAAAAGTCATAGCCTGGCCGCAAGATCAGATTTTCCAGAAGAAAAAATGTTACTAGAGCAACAGAGAGACTAAGCTTCGCGATTACCATCAACAAAGCTCAGGGTCAAACCCTAAAAGTGGCTCTTTCATCTGGGAAAACCATGGTCATGTGTATGTAGGATGCTCTAGGTTGAGCTCGCCAAACAATCTCTTCATCTTTGCTCTCGAGGGCCGAACAAAAAAATATTGTATACTTTGAGGCTCTAACAATGTAATTTATGTATTTTCTGTTACTTGGAATTTCCATTATGGTTGTACAAATTATTGTAAAGTTTGTTAAAAAATTTGTTCTATGTTCAACCTTTATTGTTGTAACTAGCAATTTTCTTTAACGTACTAGCTGAGAAAAGAAACCTACAATGAAAGAACATCTTAAAGTTTACCCAAGCCAAATGTATTTATTCACATTTCTATCTGCAGGTTCTTAGCAAGCTTACTGGCGCTTTAGTATGGTATTCAATTCTCATATCGTTTTTGATTGATATGGTGCATATATCGCAGCTATTCATATGTTTTAAACATTAGATAACGATTGCTGATGTATATTGTACGACAGAATTAGCTGAAAAATATTTTGAATGAACAAATAAAAGAGATATAAAAGAGAAATGTTTGTTGGTTGGTTCCTTCGCGCATCACACGAAAAGAAACTGAAAGTGACAATCAGAAAGTACGTACAGGATTGGGATAAGAGTATATCCAGGAAAGTTTATTGATACTAATTTTATAACACCAAAGAAGAAAGACATACCACATATGCTAACCAACCTGACTGCTATTTCTAGCAGGTTGGGCATCAACCATAAGGGATTCTCTCTGCGAGTTTGTTGTCAGTGATGATCGTGTTTTGCGGCCTGTCTCCGAACACACATATACACACACACATATATATATATATACACAAACATACACACACACACACACTGTAAACAAGACAATGCATTCAATACAGACGTTTTCTCTTCTGCCAGTCTTCTCTTATCATTTGTTAACCTTGGTGAAGCTGGGTCCCTCAGCTAGTATATATATATATAAATGAATAGAGAAAGGGGGAGAAACAGAGAGAGTAGGAAATGTGTGTGTGTGTGTGTTTGGTACACGTCTATACTATAGACGCGTATAACATCGGCTCCTGCCTTTTTGAATTTTTACCCATTGACAGTAAGTGTTTGTCTCTTTATTGTGTTGTCTTCGTGCCTTTTAACCACCCGGCTAGGTCTGTAGACGGGTGGTTATCGTATTTTTACCCCTTTTGGGGGTAAAAACTACTCCAAAAATTTTTTGCTGACTCACATGGTAAAAATTGACGCCATGTCTGCAGCACGTGTGGACGATAACGCCACGCTCACTAAGGAAGAAGAGAGAAAGAAGCAAGCGGTACAAAGCGTTTTGCTTTCTCGCGTCAATGTTTTAAAAGACTTTGTAAAAGGCGATATGCCGGACAAACAATTAAATACGGGTGCAAACCCAATTAATTACAACAAAAACACTAACAATGACAAAACCAACACACCAAATGAGAAAGACAACAACAACAAAAATGAAAATAACACAAACTACGAGAAACAGAACAACGAAAACAAAATATCTTTTGCACAGACTGCTAAAATATCAGTCACCTATGTGCTTGAAGATATAACAAATGCAAAAGAAATGCTTGAAAAAGCAAAAAAATATGTATCGTTTGGCGAAATTCAGTTGGTCCTGAAAGAGGCGATTAAAGACATAATTTTCATACAAAAGGATAAACTCTATGGGAGTTTATCCATATTGATGAAAGACGAATTGGCGGCGAAAAAATACTCTGTGTCGCCAATTCGTTCCACACATTACACCTTTTCCCCCACCTACATGGGTAAAAAAACCCAAAGAATTTGGATAACCACCATCACCCCAAACATAAACTACTGGTGGTTACTAACTGGTTTCCTCAACTTAGACGAGGACAACTTTATATCAATAGGGAAGGCATCCGGCGACGCGTTCAGTGGAACGAGCATTGAAGTTCTGACCCAAATAAGGCCAGAACGTATCGCCCAAATCCCTGAGCGCGTCATGCTGGATGACCGTACCCACCTCAACATTATTGTGGAGGGTAGGCGTCCCTCCTGTTACCTCTGTGGCAATAGAGGTCACCTGAGGGCTGCCTGTCCCCAGCTCACACCGAAAAAAACATTGCTACCAACACCCCAACAACAACAACAAAAACAACCACCCCAACAACAAAAACCAACACCACCACCACCACAACAACAACAAACACGTGAAAAAACAACACAGAACACTGTCCCACCCAACCCCTCCTCACCCAAAACAAATACAAAAACACACCGCAAACACTACCAGAAAATATACCCCTCCCACCCAACAAGGAAGACGAACCCCTTTCGTCGCAAGACGAAAAAGATCCCTTCCAAATAGTAAAAAGAAAGAAGAGGAGGCGCACCACAGACACTTATTAACATTAACCCTCCCCAAGAGAAAACAAGCTATATACAAACCACCCCTCCTTGTCACACAACACTAACTGCTACGCAAAAAAGACTTTACAATATACATACATGAACACAGACAACAAAGAACTAATGAACACAATTTCGTCCAAACTGAAGGGCCCAACTTTCTAACTGCCGTGGGACTACCTCATTTACAAATGATTAACGTCCCAATGAACTTATACAAAACGTTGAAAATAAATTTCACGGAGGACGTGCCCCCCCCCCCTGCTCCAAGCCAATCAACCACGTCCTCCTAAACAATTTCCACACCTCCTACCCAGACACCCACTCAACCACAAACACCCCAACTCCACAACACACTGATGCCCCTACACTTCCACAAACCACCATTCCACCCAACAACCCATTCCCAACCCTCATGGAAATTGAGCGGCCCGCTCCCCGGGACGCAGAGAGGTAAGTGCCTTTTCTCCTGACCACCAACATGGCTGTGCTGAGATTAGGGTGTCTAAATGCGCGTGGCCTGGGCTCACCTTGGAAGCAAGCAATGCTTCTAAATGACCTCAGGGCACGATCTATAAATGTGATGGTTATCTGCAAGGCCCGGATCAGCAGCATGCAACAGCTAGCCCCCACCTTTGATGACTTTGAGATGCACGCATCTCTCTGTCAGCTCGGAGGTGGGGGTGGGGTTGTGGTTCTGCTGCAAAAGCATCTGGGTCTCGCCACACAGATAGTTCACTTGGACCCAGGGGGTCGACAGGTGGTGCGGGACCTTGGCAGTGGTGAAGGTGGAGCCTTTAGGCTGGTAGCCGCATATGCCCCTTTTGGGACAGAGCGGCCCGACTTTTTCCAGTGTCTGGAGTCTTTTCTAGGGACGTCCCGTTCCCTGCTTTTAGTGGGGGACTGGAATGGTATCCTGGATGCACGTTGGGACTATGCAGAGGCATGTCCCGATAGAGAGTGGTGCAACAGCCTCAAGGCCGATTTGACCTGGCCGATAGATTTCGACTAGATTTTCCGACGGTGCCAACCTGGTCTTGGTCAAATCGCAGCGGTCAATCTAGATCGTACCTAGATAGGTTCTTAGTTAGAAATAAGGACTGGGACTTTTTAAGTTGTCCAGAAATGCTCATGGTTGGCTATTCAGACCACAAGTTGGTGACCTGCATGGTCAACCTTGATAGAACGCATAGACAGGGCCCCGGTTACTGGAAGCTGAACTTGTCCTTACCGGCAAGTAAAGCTTACAGGGACCCGATTAGTACGTTAGTTAAGGAGCGGTTGACTGGAGCGATCGTCAACAGCAGGTGGTGGGTATCTCTAAAGAGAGAGATTAGATTAGTCTCGATAGAATTTCGTAAGGTTCTAGCTGCGGATAGGAATAGGAAGGAAAGGGATCTGATAGATAGAGTAGAAGAGGCAATTAGAAGCGGCGACGTGGCCAGAGTGCTAGCGTCGAGAACGGCTTTGAGCCAGTTTTTCGACACGAAGCACGAAGGCTGCGTTGTCCGAAGTAAAATACGTGTTCTAGGGAACGAGGGGACCAAAGCTGTTAGCTGGGCCCGCGTGTCAGAGGCCAACAGTGGAACTAAATCCACCATCCGGTCTTTGCGAGACCGGGATGGACGGGCGATCCTTAAACCTAAGCAGATGTGTGAGGTCTTTCAAAGGCACTTTGCCCGATTGTTCGGAAGGGGCGGGCAGCCGGTTGGGAAAGTGGACTTCGGTCCATACCTCGACGGCCTGACGCGTCTTTCGGACAAGGAGGCGAAGTCCTGCGAGGAGCCGATTTCTGCCGCTGAGATAGAGGACGTGCTGAGCCAATGCGGCAAACTCAAATCCCCGGGTCTCGATGGTCTTCCATACGAACTATATCTAGCTATGCCGGACTTGTTCCCCGATCTCCTCGAGGCGGTCTACTGCAACTGGCAACAGAACGGGAGAATTCATTGTTCTGTGACCAAGGGCATTGTCACGCTAGTGAGGAAGGACGAGAACAAGGGGGACGAAATAAGTAACTTCAGGCCCATAACTCTGCTAAATACAGAGTTACAGATTTTGGCCAAGGTGCTAGCAAAGAGGTTGGCGCTTGTCGTGGGAAACCTGGTGGGAGATGCGCAGACATGTGCTATCCCGTCCAGGTCCATCCATGACAACCTCCACCTCGTGCGATACATCATAGAGAGGGTTGGGAACGAAACCGGCTTTGGTGGGGCTCTGATCAACTTGGATCAATGTAAGGCGTTCGATAGGGTCGACCATGGTTACCTGGATGCGGTGCTAGCGGCGGCAGGCTTCGGACCCGTTTTAAGGGGCTGGATCACTGCTATGCACACCAGCCGCATCTGCTCTAGAGTCAAGGTGAACGGCTACCTCTCGGAGCCGTTCGAAATTGCGCGGTCCATCCGACAAGGGTGCCCTCTCTCCTCCCTTCCGTATGTATTGACTCTCGAGCCACTACTGCAGTGGTTGGAGTTGTTGCAGGGCATCCCTTTGGAACCGGGATTGCGGAAAGCGGTGTCGGCCGATGACGTGACAGTAATGGTGGGCCTCCGAAATCGGGGCGATCGGCACCTTACTGGAGGAGTACGAAAGGTTCACAGGGGCTAAGCTGAACCGGAACAAGTCGATCGGTTTGCAACTCGGCACGTGGAGGGGCAAATCGATGCCCTCCGATGGCGTCGTCGGATGCTGGACGGAGGGCCCAGTGAAGTTGCTCGGGGTCTGGTTCGGACCAGACCTCCAGGTGGAGAAGAACTGGGGTGAGGTTACGAACAGGGTGTTTGCACTGACCCAGAAGTGGGCCAGTTGCAAACTGTCCCTGAAAGGTCGGGCGGAGGTGGCGAACGCCTATATAGCGTCCGTCATCTACTACCGCCTGACCGTCGTGCCTTGCCCAAGGGAAACCCTCGCCAAGATGGAGCGCGCACTCTTCCAATTCCTTTGGAAGAAGCGGGCTCCTTTGGTGAGGAGATCCATCTGCTGTCAACACCCTTCGAAAGGAGGGCTGGGGATGCCGTCGCTAATGATGCGTAAACACGCATTAAGGCTACGGCACCTCCACGTATTCCTCACCGGTCAACCGGTGTGGGCCTCGTTTGTGAGACGAACCTTTCCCAGACTCGTCTCACTCACCGAGCTGCAATCCTGGGTCAAGCAAAGACCGAGAAAACTGGGCGCCTGGCACACTGAGTGTGCCCAGGTGCTCACCGCCCTCTGGCAGGCGGACCCGGTTATCAGTGGAGACTCCACCGCGACATTCTATAGAGGGCTGGTACGCAGCAGGTGCGACGACGCCCTCGGAGAAGCCCTAGACATGGAGGAAGACGAACTGGCCATCCTGGGACCTATGGACATTCAGCCCGGGACCTATGGACAACTTCCAGAAGTCCCTGGCCTGGCAGTGTACCGAGGGGCTCTTCCCGTTTGAGAAAAGCTCTACAGACACGGGCGCCCGGGTAGGGAACCCACCAAAAAGATCTGTCCCAGATGCGTGTGCGACGAGGAAACTGTTGCACACGCATTGGTACACTGCTCGGGCGTAGCCGATCTGTGGGGCTATGTCGAACGACTGCTGTCACGGGTGGGACCGATCCGGTTGACAACCGAGACCATTGTAACGATTAAACCGCCTCCCCTCTTCAAAAACGAAGGAGAGGTGGTGTTTCTGTGTGTAATAGCCATGGGAAAGAGTTTGTATGGTGGACGCGTCTGAAAGGACTGAGGTCAGGCACCTTTCTCTCTGGCCAACAACTGGTCCGTTTCTTCCGATATCATTTCGGAAGAAGGATCAGGATGGAGAGAGAGGTGCTCCACCCCAGTCGTTTTTATGAAAGGTGGGTGAAAGTGGCGAGAATGGCCCGTGTGAATGGGCCTTCTCTTTACATCAGCCTGTAGGTGGAAAAGAGGAAGGAACGAGGGAGCACCCTCTCTCTGTGCTCCTGAGGAGAAGGGGTTGCACACTTTTTTCGGGGGTGTGTGCGACCCCCCAAACGCCCCCTCCCTATTGAGGACTTTATTGTTAATTTTATATTTGTTATTTGTTTTCTTTACTCGACTTTTTGTGTAACCCCCCGTCCCCCCATTGTACTTGTCCCACTTTTTGATGCCCTGGTGGCAAATAAAAAGAAACATATCTATCTCTCTATCTATCTATCTATCTATCTCTCTACCAGACGTGTGTAACTTCGCGGAGAAGTTTCCGTTATTTTATGTAAGAAAAAAACGTGAGTTTTCAGTTAAATTTTATATTACCGTGTAACTTGATGCCCCGTCTTCAGGTGGTGGGTCAACTCATTTTCGCCCCTACAGGGGCTCAATATTCGTTTGAAAAATTTTTTCTCCATCGAATTTTGGAAAAAATATCGTAGGAAGTTTGATTACGTTATGAACGCTGCGTTCAACGATAATGGTGGTGGAGAGTCGGTAAGACTACATAGCTCGCAGTCAAAATCGTCTTCTTCCCTAGATACTATGGAGATGGAAAGACGAAATGAAAATGTAAAAACAAATTCATATCCAAACAACACAAATGACACCAAACAGTTCAATGACAACAAAAATAACAACAACACCAATAATGATGATAAAAACAACAATGACAACAACAACAAGGAAAAAAATAAAGACAACACCAATAACACCAGCATAAAAGACAACAACAACACCAACACCAAGGAAAGTACGAATAATATCAACATCAGTGACAACAACAATAATGACAACACCACCAACACGGATAATTCCACAAAGAAACAAAAATCTCCTTTGCACAGACAGTTCAGAAAAAGGAGGAACTGACATATCTCGACATAACAAATGCCGAACAACTTTTAAAGGACGCTAGGAGATATCTCACTTTCGAAAAAAATGGTGCTTTCAGCATCAATTCTCCGGTAGAAATTCGCAAGGAAACTGCTCTCAAAACGATAGTTTTTAGGACAGTTTCCAATTCTACCCGAAAACCAGTCCAATTGTCACAGAAAGAAATTGAACTGGTTTTCAAAAATTCAATGAATGATATTGCATTCATTCAAAGAAGCAAACTCTTTGCGAGTATTTCGGTACTCATGAAGGATCAATTGACGGCCCAAAATTACTCTGTGTCGCCAATTGTATCCAACCTGTATACCTTTTTCCCTACATACATGGGAAAAAGGACACAAAAGATCAAAATTACGAGTGTCACACCAAAGGTGAACATATGGTGGATACTGTGCGGCTTCATCAATTTTGATGAAGACAGAATACTGTCGGTAGGAAAGTCCCCCAGAGATGTATTCAATGGGACTAGCGTTGAAGTTCTGGTGCAAATGAGCCCAGAGCGAATAGCTATGATCCCACAACGTGTACTCCTGGACGGACTCACCTACATAAACTTTTCGGTTGAGGCTAGGCGGCCTTCATGTTACCATTGCTTTAGCAGAGGTCACCTGAGGGCTTCCTGTCCTAAATTAATGAGTAAAAAAAGGCTCTTCTGCCGACACCCATCAAAACAACACAACCACCAACACCACCACAACAACACAACCACCAACACCACCACAACAACAACACCAACACACAAAAATAACCACAACAAACACAGTCCCACCCAACCCTACTCCACCTAAAAGTTTTAGGTGGAGTAGGGTTGGGTGGGACTGCAAAATCACATACAGACACAACAGCTCCCCAAGACATACCCCTCCCCAATCACACAGACGATACAACAGATGAGGCTATCTCGCCATCACCCAGTGAAGACGAGGGAGAACCCCATCGCTCGAAAAGAAAGAAAAGACATCACAAAAGCAAAAAACCAGCAAACACTACCACAAACATACAACCACCAACACAAACAACAAAAACATCACAAACAAAACCCCCACCTCCTGAAAACAAAATACCTACAACAAAACGAAAGCACACACAAGAACTACAGACAAAAACAAACACAACACAAGAAAATTACACTTACACTTACATAAACACTGAAAACAAAACACTAATGGAGACCATCACGAACGACCCTTCGGTGAAAACCGAAGGGAAAACTTTCGCCCACTCTATTAAAAATAAAAAAAAACTGAACCTAAAACTGATTAGGGTCCCTATATAAACTTATAGGTCCCTAAAAGAAACATTTGAAAAGGATGTGGGGAATTCCTGCGTGAAACCACTTAACCGCGTCCTTCTCAAATGTCTCCCCACCCCAGATAACATCTCCGTCCCCACCCTGTCGGAAACCACCACCCATCCAGACAACCCCTCCAACACCCCCATGGAAATCATACAGCCTGGTCCCCAGGAGACGAAGGGTGAGTGACCACTTTTCCTCTTAACTTTTCAGCACCAACATGGCCAATATAAGAGTTGGATGTGTGAACGTACGCGGCCTGGGGATGCCCTGGAAACAGGGCAAACTCTTAAACGACCTCAGGTCGCACAGTATGGATGTGGTAGCCATTTGCGAGTCCAGGATCCACAGCGAGCGACAGCTGGCCCCCATCTTCGATGACTTTGACATCTACGCACCTCTCTGTCAACCGGGGAGGTGGGGGCGGAGTTGCCGTTTTTGCTGCGGAAACACCTGGGCCTCG
This sequence comes from Eledone cirrhosa, assembly GCA_964016885.1. Taxonomy (NCBI): domain Eukaryota; kingdom Metazoa; phylum Mollusca; class Cephalopoda; order Octopoda; family Eledonidae; genus Eledone; species Eledone cirrhosa. The sequence continues at coordinate 338,244,497 of OZ024742.1, read as the reverse complement.
TAACACAGGCGGTACATCTGGACCCGGAGGGTCGACTGGTGGTCCTAGACGTTGACGGTAGTGAAGGTGGAGCCTTCAGGCTGGTGGCTGCATATGCCCCATCCGGGACACCGGGGCTAGACTTCTTCAAACGTCTAGAGACTTTTCTGGGAACGTCCCGCTCCTTGCTTTTAGTGGGGGACTGGAATGGAATCCTAGATGCACGTTGGGACTATGTGGGAGCATGTCCCGATAAAGGAGGGTGTAACAGCCTCAAACAGTTAATCGACCGATTTGACCTGGCCGATAGATATCGACTAGATTTTTCGACTGTGCCACTGTGGACGTGCACTAATCGCAGCGGAACATCTCGATCGTACCTAGATAGGGTTCTAGTTAGAAATAAGGATAGGGACATGTTACGCTGTCCACAAATGTTCATGGTTGTCTATTCAGATCACAAACTAGTGACCTGCATGGCCAACCTTGATAGAACCCATAGACAAGGACCCGGCTACTGGAAGCTGAACTTGTCGTTACCGACAAGCAAAGCCTACAGTAGACGGATTAGCACTTTAGTTAAACAGCACTTGACAGGGGCCATTGTCAACAACAGATGGTGATACTCTCTCAAGAGGGCAGTTAGATTAGACTCGATAGATTTTAGTAAAGAATTAGCGTTAGATAGAAATAGAACCGAGAAGGAACTGGTAGATAAAGTAGAAGAGGCAATTAGAAGTGGCAACGTAGCCAGCGTGCTAGCAACGAGAACGGCCTTGGACCAGTTCTTCGACGCAAAGCACGAGGGCTGCGTTGTCAGAAGAAAAATACGTGTTCTGGGAAACGAGGGAGCCAAAGCTGTTAGCTGGGCCCGAGTGACGGAGGCAAAAGGTGGCAACAAGTCCACGATTCGGTCTTTGAAGGACCAAAACGGACGCGTGATACCTGAGCCGAAGCAGATGTGTGCGGCCTTTCAGCGGCACTTTGCTCAACTGTTCGGGAGGGGCGGCGCGCCGGGAGGGGCTATGGATTTCGGTCCATACCTCGACGGCCTACCGCGACTCTCGGGCAGCGAGGCAAAGTTCTGCGAAAAGCCGATTTCAGCCGCTGAGATAGTGGACGCGCTGAACCAATGCGGCAAACGCAAATCTCCAGGTTTTGACGGTCTACTCTACGAATTTTACGTGGCAATGCCGGACTTATTCTCCGGTCTGCTGCAACTCGCAACAGAACGGGAGAATTCCCAGTTCTGTAACCGGGGGCGTGGTCGCACTAATCAGGAAGGACGGGAATAAGGCGGATGACATAGGCAACTTCCGGCCCATAACTCTGCTAAACATAGAGTTACAGATTTTGGCCAAGGTGTTGGCAAAGAGGCTGGCGCTTGTCGTCGAGAACCTGGTGGGAGAAGCGCAGACATGCGCAATCCAGACCAGGTTCATACACGACAACCTCCACCTCATGGGATACATCATAGAGAGGGTAGGGTGTAAACCCGGCTTCGGTGGGGCCCTGATCAACTTGGATCAGTCTAAGGCTTTCGATAGGGTTGACCATCATTACCTGGATGCGGTGCTCGAGGCGGCAGGCTTCGGACCCGTGTTCAGGGGCTGGATTGCTGCAATGCACAACAGCAACATCTGCTCAAGGGTCAATGTGAACGGCTACCTCTTGGAGCCGTTCCATATTACACAATCCATTCGACAGGGATGCCCTCTCTCCTCCCTTCTGTACGTACTGACTCTCGAGCCACTACTGCGGAAGTTGGAGCTATTGCAGGGCATCTCTCTGGAACCGGGACTGAGGAAAGCGGTGTCGGCCTACGCCGACGACGTGAAAGTAATGCTGTCGAGCGCCTCGCAAATCGAGGAAGTCTGCACCTTACTGAAGGAATATGAAAGTTTCACAGGAGCGAAGCTGAACCGGGACAAATCCATCGGTTTGCAACTCGGATCGTGGAGAGGCAAACCGATGCCTTCCGATGGCGTCGTCGGACGCTGGACGGAAGGACCGGTAAAGCTGCTCGGGGTCTGGTTTGGTCCGGACCTCCAGGTGGAGAAGAACTGGAACGAAGTGACGGCCAAGGTGTTTGCACTCACCCAGAAGTGGGCCGAGTGCAAACTATCCTTGAAAGGTCGAGCGGAGGTGGCGAACACTTTTATAGCGTCCGCCATCTACTACCGCTTGACCATCGTGCCTTGTCCAGCCAAAATGGAGCGCGCGCTCTTCCAATTCCTTTGGAAGAGGCGGGCTCCTTTGGTGAGAAGATCCATCTGCTGCCAACACCCTTCTAACGGAGGGCTGGGGATGCCGTGGTTGACGATGCGCAAACATGCGCTCAGGCTGCGGCATCTCTACGTATTCCTCACCGGACAACTGGTGTGGGCCCCGTTCGTGAGGCGAGCCTTCCCACGACTCGTCTCGCTGACCGAGCTGCAGTTCTGGGTCAAGCAAAGACCGAGGAAAATGGGCGACTGGCACATCGAATGTGCTCAGGCGCTCACAGCCCTCTGGCAGGCGGACTCGGCGATCAGTGGAGACTCCACTTCGTCATTCTATAGAGGGTTGATCCGCAGCAAGTGCAACGACGCGCTCGGTGAAATTCTAGGCGTAGAGGAAGATGAACTGGCCAGTCTGTTCGGTAGGACCTTCCGCCCGGGACCGATGGACAACTTCCAAAAGTCCCTGGCCTGGCAGTGCTACCGAGGAGCTCTACCAGTTCGAGACAAGCTCTACAGACATGGGCGCCCGGGCAGGGACCCTGCAAAAAAGATCTGTCCGAGGTGTGTGCGTAACGAAGAAACTGAGTCCATTGTCATGATCAAACCGCCACGCTCCTTCAAAAACGAAGGAGGGCGGTTTTCCTTTGTGTGATAGCTATGGCGAAAGAGGTTGTATGGTGGACAAGGTTGAAAGGACTGAGGTCAGACACCTTTCTCTCCGGCCAACAACTGATTCTTTTTTTCAAATACCACTTTGGAAGAAGAATCAGGATGGAGAGAGAGGGCTGTAGCCCAGCAAGTTTTATGAAAGGTGGGTGAAAGTGGCGAGAATGGCCCGAGTGAATGGGCCTTCTCTCTATATCAGCCTGTAGGTTGAGGAAAAGGAGGAGGAGAGGAAAGGAGTACAAACTCTTCGTACTCTTGGAGATGAGGGTTTCACATTTTTTCGGGGGTATGTGTTACCCATATGAACTGTCTCCCCCTATTGGGGAAAGTCGACTAATTTTTTAAATTGCATTTGTGATAACATGTTACACGTTTTTATTGTATGTAAACTTCCCCCTTTGTATTTGTCCCCTTCTTTTGTGCCCCTGTGGCTAATAAAGAAACATATCTATTTATCTATCCATCTCTTCAACAGGGGCCTCAAACATGTGGCCTGCGAACTACTTTTCTATGGCCCATGGTAGAACCAATATATCAGATTGCATTATAACTGGTGAAAATAAGCCGGTGAGCTGGAATCGTTAGCACATCTGGCGAAATGCTTAACGGTACTTCTTCCATTTTTAGGTTCTGAGTTCAAATTCCGCCAATCTCAATTTTGTCTTTCATCCTTTTGGGGTTGATAAATTAAGTACCAGTTGTGAATTGCGAACGATGTAATCGACAGGACCCTAAACCCCAAATTTCATGCCTTGTGCCTTTAGTAGAAATGATTATAACTGGTGAAAATCATCACCCACCACCACGTTTGGCCCACTGGGTTTTTCATCCAGGACGTAACGGCCCTTTTGTGTCCTTGAGTTTGAGACCCCTCTTCTACACACACATCTATATATACACTTTCTTTTTTTCTGTCTATGCTGGAGCATAGGTTATTGGGACATCAATAAACAAACAAGTTTTGGTGGGAGGCAAACACAAATGCAAAGACACACACAGACATATATACGACGGACTTCTTTTAGTTTCGGTCTATCAAATCCACTCACAGGGTTGGTCGGCCCGGGCAGTGGGACTGAACCCAGAAACATGTGGTTGGGAAGCAAGCTTCTTATCACACTGCATATATATATATACAAAAACGTGAGGTGTTCAGGATTGCTAGGCAATGTGTCAAGGAAAACCGTGATATTGTCGGGGAGAAGTGTGTCCTTAATGATGATGGTGTACTTGCCATCACTGACGGTGATAAGAAGGTAGCTTGGAAGTGTCACTACGAAAGGCTACTAAATGAGGAGACTAAATGGGAGAAAGACAGTCTCCCCCACATCGATCCAATAGAGGGACCAGCAGTGCAAGTTGAAGGTAGTATAATAAGTAAGGCAATCAAAGATATGAAGACGGGTAAGGCGGCTGGGCCTTCGGAAATAGTTGCTGAAATGCTGAAAGCATCTGGAACGGTGGGACACACTATGGTTACCCGGATAGTAAACCAAGTCATACAGAATGGGGTCGTTCCGAAGGACTGGCGTAGCAGCATCATCACTAACTGCTACAAGGGTAAAGGAGATGCCGTAGATAGGGTAACTATAGAGGCATTAAATTAATCGACCAGGTTATGAAGGTCACAGAAAAAGTTATAGCGCAACTAATCAGAAAGCGAATTGATCTAGATGGAATGCAGTTCGGGTTTGTGTCAGGTAAAAGTACCACAGACGCTCTTTTCATTGTACGACAACTACAGGAGAAGTACCTAGCTAAAAGTAAACCCCTATACTTAGCTTTTGTTGACTTGGAGAAAGCTTTTGACAGAGTCCCCCACTCCATTATCTGGTGTGCGCTTAGAAAACTAGGTGTTGATGAATGGCTTGTGAGAGCTATACAAGCCATGTATAAAGAAACAGCCAGCAAGGTTAGAATTAACAACGAATATAGTGAAGAGTTTAGCGTAAAAGTTGGTGTTCATCAGGGCTCCGTTCTTACCCCCCCCCCCCTACTATTTATTATTGCCCTTCAGGCTATAACAGAAGAGTTCAAGACCGGCTGCCCATGGGAACTCCTATACACAGATGATCTAACACTCATAGCTGAATCAACGGCTGAACTAGAGAAGAAATTCCAAACATGGAAGCATGGCCTAGAATCAATAGGCCTTAAAATTAACCTGTCTAAGACTAAAGTTCTAGTTTGTAGGAAGGAAAATAGGGCACTGGTCCCATCTGGGAAATGGCCATGCTCAGTGTGTAGGAAAGGAGTAGGCAGAAACTCCATTTTATGTCCTAAATGCAAAGTATGGGTGCATAAAAGATGTAGTGGGATCACAGGTAAGCTAACTAAGAATATAGATTTTATATGTGGCCGGTGCTCTGGTGCAATAAGTAGCAGCAAGTGCCCACAAATACTAGCTCATTCCATTGCACAGATGGTTCTATAGAAATAGTGGACACCTTCCGTTACCTAGGTGACAAAATCAGCAGTGGTGGAGGGTGCTCTGAAAATACAGGGATAGAAAAAGTTCAGAGAGCTTATACCACTATTGGCCGCTAAAGGGTTCTCACCTTAACCGATTGCTGCTTTCTCACTGCGCATATATATATATATATATGGTATTAAATTAACAATGAATATAAAAGGAACCAAGTCAAGTTACTTTATAACTTTGTTGTTTTTATTTTCATTGTTAATTTAATACCTAATATCTGACTGTATCTAAAGAATTACGCTGATATATCGAAAACACTCCCTGATGACTAATCTATGAGCCTGTAAAGTTTCATGAAAATCAGTCGTAAGATATAGGCCCCTATAGGTAATACACAGACACACACATACTTAATTTTATATACATACAGATTAAATTAACAATGAATATAAAAGGAACCAAGTCAAGTTACTTTATAACTTTGTTGTTTTTATTTTCATTGTTAATTTAATACCTAATATCTGACTGTATCTAAAGAATTAACTCAGTGAAACACAGAACTTCTCTATGGATTTTACTGGATTACATTGAGTTCTATCTACAGTACGGACCCTACCACCAGAGGTAGACCACACAGAAAAAGAAAAATATCCCTTTGTTCATTATTAATTAGCATTGTTGTTTTTACTGTTTTTATATGAATTTGTTGTCGTTTAGTTACACGTGAAGGTGTGTGGCTGATTGGTTAGAGAACTGGATTTGCAATCGTGAGGTTGTCAGTTTGATTCCTGGACCGGGTGAGACACTTTATTTCACGGAGCTCCTTCTACCCGGAGTTGCAACCGATAGTTAGTATTAGCAATTGGAAAGACTAATGGAAACATTGTTTCCTCGGTCCGATTTGACGAAAATCGATCAATAAATTTTTATTTTTTATTTATCTTTTAGTTACATGTTTCCTGGTCCACATGTACTTATCACCTTAACCGATTGCTGCTTTGTCCATTCCTCATCCCAGCCACACATCACTCCAGCCATCACACACTATTCATTCTGCTTCATTCACCCCACCCCCAACTCCCACCCATCCCCCTATCCATCCACTCAGCACCGCATTGTTCTATTCAACTCATTCATTATTTCATTTGATTCTTGTCTTGTTCTTGTCCTTATCCATTCATTGTCCAATGTCTCGTTCACTGTTTCCTCCTCTGTTCATTGACCAATATCTCGTTCACTTTTCCCCTCATCTATTCACTGCCCAGTCTCATATTCACCTTTTTCCTCATCTGTTCATCGGCCAGTCTCTCATTCACCTTTTCCCCCATCTGTTCATCGTCCAATGTCTCGTTCACTATTTTTACTCATCCATTCACTGTTTTGCTGTTACAGCATTCGTTTCATTATCATCACCATTTTACGTCCGCTTTTCTCTGCTTAGGAACTGATTCTGGTTTGATTTCTACAGCTGGATGCGCTTCCTAACACCAACCTGACTTACAGTGAGTGTTGGGTGCTTTTTTTTTCAACCGGGCACTGCCCATAATAGGACAACCCGTATAACCCATACTAGCATGGAAGAATGGACGTAAAACGGTAATGATGATGTGTGTGTGTATTATCTCTGTATATATAAAACGGAAGATGTCTGTCTGTGTTGTGTATGATTTTTATGCATTTCCACATTTCTCTACCGATTTTTTTTCCAATGTGCTCTAAAATTTACCAATGCTGGTCAACGCATAATAAAGTTTGGCAAAAATGTCCTGCTTCTATGAAAAAAATCGATAAAACTAAATACATGCTGTAACCCTCTCTCTTACACGTTAGTCACTCTCACTACTACCCTCAACAATCTATGAAACTACATACATGTTGCAACTCTCTTTAAAAGGTTCATCCCTCCCTCTACTCCCCCCTCAATCTCCTCTGCAACTATCTTTAAAAGGTTAATGCCTCCCTCTACTACCCTATCACCATTACAGTTTAGAACAGCGACAAAACTTCTTTTCAAGGAATGCAAAACAAACTTTGAAAACTAAGCAACACATCGATTTATACAACAAACATAGCTTCACTCTCTCTACAATAGATTATTCCTCCTCTCTATAATTCAACTGCTTTACTCTCTTCATGCTTCGAGGTTTAACACACCTCCTTATGATTTCTTAGCTTCACTCTCTCCATCGCTCTTCCCTCTCTCTATAATAGATCATTCGTTCAGGAACGCGAAATAAACTTTGATAACTAAGCAACACATCACACTAAATACATATTCCTCTCTCAATGTTACATTCTACATCAAATAACAAATATTCAAAAGCAACAGATGAATTTATAAAACAACAAACGTAATCATAACGACGCTTAAGCATTCATTTACTTGAATCTCAACAAAGACATATTTTATTGTAATTTTTTTTCTTTGTTGTTCGGAACACGAGACTAAAAAATTAGAAAACTTTTTTCGGGAACGTCCGATTGCAATGATTTTTTTTTCCAGTGTGCTCCAAAATATCGCCCCTGTTTATGCTCTTTTGGGCTATAACTCAGACGGGCTTGGCTTACAGGTTTGACCTACTATTTGACGTGCATTCTTCATACAACTTACTTAATATTCACTTTCCACGTATTCACTGTTCAGTTGAAATTTTTCGCTACTCCCCCTTGACACCCAGCGGCATCAGGGTCACCATCTTGCAACTTTGGTCTGCTAAATTCGCTATTGGAATTTCGCAAACATCGGGACCTATATGTTTCTTTCGCGGAACACAACGCAGTTTTCGACATAGCATCCCTCTTGAAAATTCTCCGCCTCATCGACACACCACCCTGCTCCAACGATTCTATAGCAGTGCCAAGAGTTGCATGTGGATGAACGAGAAGGACTCCATCTGGGTCCCCATCAACAGCAGTTTCAGAAAGGGCATGTTTGCCCCTGATCTCTTCAACGGTGACATCGACTATCTGATGACCAAGGTCTGTGAACGAGTTTCTGCCATTGCTTTCTGGAACACCCTTATTCACCAACTCGATCAACCATCTCTGGAAGGAATTGGCAAAGTTTGGCCTTCAGGTTAAGTGGGCGAAGACCCGCATCTTCCCCTGCTTCATACTGGCCCCAGCATTGAGGAGTTCATCAGCTCCTCCATTTACCTGGACTCCACAATCACCAACATTAGAGACCTGACCCCATTGATATCAACTGCAGATGTGATCTCGCCATCGGGTTTATGCATTCCCTACAGAAGCCTCTTTGATACCACTGCTCTATGTTCTGGAAGACGAAGCTCCATATCTACAATGCTTCGGTCTGTTCACTATGGAACAGAAACGTGGCCCCTCACAATCATCATCACCATTTTACGTCCGCTTTTCCCTGCTTGGGAACTGATTCTGGTTTGATTTCTACAGCTGGATGCCCTTCCTAACACCAACCTGATTTACAGTGAGTGCTGGGTGTTTTTTTTTCGTGTCGCCTACACGTCCACTTTACAGTGTGGGCTGGGTGCTTTTTTATTTTTGCCGTGGCACCTCCACGATCACTTTGCAGTGGAATGATAGGGACTCCAGTGCCTATCACCCCATTTCTACAGCTGAGTAAACTGGAGCAATGTGAAATAAAGTGTCTTGCTCAAGGAAACAACACATCACCCGTCCGAGAATTGAACTCACAACCTTTCGATTACAAGGCCAATGCTCTAACCACTAAGCCATGTGCCTCCATTTTATATATATATATATATATATATATATATATATATATATATATATATATATATATATATATATATATATATATATATATATATATATATATATATATATATATATATATATATATATATATATATATATATATATATATATATACACACACATATATATATATACATATAGGTATATAAGTGTATAGGTGCAAGATAATTGCATCCGTAGGCGGTATGCCGGGTGAGCACTCAATGCTCGCGCAGAGCAGAGTATAATAGCATAAGAATAAAGGAACAAAGAATCAGTGTTGCATCATAACATATTTAATAACATATTACATATGTTTCACTGTCGATCAGCTTGAGGAACGATCTATTGTTGTGGTCAAACCACAACAGAAACACAAACACTCCATCTCAATTTTACTTTTGAAAAGCATAAGAACTTTGAAACCGGTAAATAAATAAATATTCTTAAAAGACTCCAGTTGCATTCTCAATTTCTTTTCCTTATTCTTTCACCCATGTAGCACATCTGGGTTTTTTTAAACAACTAATTTTCATATGTATATATAAGCTGAAGCATATAGACATGTCCCCCACCCCTCCCACTGCAAAAAAAGCACCCAGCCCACACTGTAAAGTGGTCGTGTAGGCGCCACGGAAAAAAAAGCATCCAGCAGTCACTGTAAATGAGGTTGGTGTTGTAAAAATCAAACCAAAATCAGTTCCCATATGAGCAAGACAAGGTCGGCCCACCGGGCACTGTCCATAATAGGACAACCCGTCTAACCCATGCTAGCATGGACGTAAAACGGTAATGATGATGTGTGTGTGTATTATCTCTATATATATAAAACGGAAGATGTCTGCTTGTGTTGTGTATGATTTTTATGCATTTCCACATTTCTCTACCGATTTTGATGATTTTTTTCCAATGTGCTCTAAAATTTACCAACGATGGTCAACGCATAATAAAGTTTGCCAACAATGTCCTGCTTCTATGAAAAAATCGATAAAACTAAATACATGCTGTAACCCTCTCTCTTACACGTTATTCACTGACACTACTACCCTCAACAATCTATGAAACTACATACATGTTGCAACTCTCTTTAAAAGGTTCATCCCTCCCTCTACTCCCCCCTCAATCTCCTCTGCAACTCTCTTTAAAAGGTTCATCCCTCCCTCTACTCCCCCCTCAATCTCCTTTGCAACTCTCTTTAAAAGGCTCATCCCTCCCTCTACTCCCCCCTCAATCTCCTCTGCAACTATCTTTAAAAGGTTAATGCCTCCCTCTACTACTCTATCACCATTACAGTTTAGAACAGCGACAAAACTTCTTTTCAAGGAATGCGAAACAAACTTTGAGAACTAAGCAACACATCGATTTATACAACAAACATAGCTTCACTCTCTCCGTCGCTCTTCCCTCTCTCTACAATAGATTATTCCCCCTCTCTATAATTCAACTGCTTTACTCTCTTCATGCTTCGAGGTTTAACACACCTCCTTATGGTTTCTTAGCTTCACTCTCTCCGTCGCTCTTCCCTCTCTCTATAATAGATCATTCCCCCTCTTCGTTCAGGAATGCGAAATAAACTTTGATAATTAAGCAACACATCACACTAAATACATATTCCTCTCTCAACGTTACATTCTACATCAAATAACAAATATTCAAAAGCAACAGATGAATTTATAAAACAAACGTAATCATAACGACGCTTAAGCATTCATTTACTTGAATCTCAACAAAGACATTTTATTGTTGTCCTTTTTGTAATTTTTTTTCTTTGTTGTTCGCAACACGAGACTAAAAAATTAGAAAACTTTTTTCAGGAACGTCCGATTTCAATGATTTTTTTTTCCAGTGTGTTCCAAAATATCGCCCCTGTTTATGCTCTTTTGTGCTATAACTCAGACAGGCTTGGCTTACAGGTTTGACCTACTATTTGACGTGCATTCTTCATACAACTTACTTAATACTCACTTTCCACGTATTCACTGTTCAATTGAAATTTTTCGCTACTCCCCCTTGACACCCAGCGGCATCAGGGCCACCATCTTGCAACTTTGGTCTGCTAAATTCGCTATTGGAAGATTATTAACCCATCATTGATTTTCCAAAATGCTAATTGGATCGTAACTTTTAATAACCAGTTCAATTGCTTTATGCACTTAATTAATAAGCTTATTCGCTTGAAGCCACGTTTACCTGTATGTAACTTTTCAGAGCAAATGAACAAACCCAAGCAACGCCGGGCTAAACTGCTAGTATATATATATAAATCTACATACATATATACATACATTTACATATGTATATAGCTATACATTTATATATTTGTATATATGCATGCATTTATATTTAAGTGTGTGTGTATATGTGCCTATAAGGATGTTGACATGATTTGTTTTTTTGGTAAGGAGAGAATTTTGTTTCCAGATTTTATTACTTACCTTTTTTTTGTGTACATTCATCCATTCACTCATTCATTTACTGCCATTCTACCTTCCTGTATCTCCCCCTCCATGCAGCCCCTTTTCGCTCTCGTTTTCTGGCACCTCCATATATATAGGTGAGCTATGATGCCCTCTTACCAGCACTTTCCTTTCCACCCACACACACCAGCCACCCACCGTTCGGTGCCCCAGTCCCTGGCCCCACGCCCCATCACCCACCTCTCCAAATCGACACCTGCAGCACTTGCAGCACCACTAACAAACGGAAGAGGGGCCAGAACTGTTTGGGGTGCGGCTGCTTCCACCACCTCACCTGCGTTGGCTTGACTCGTCGAGCTTCCAATGCCCTCGCAGTGTGGAGGCGCAGGAGCTGCCTCTTCCCCATGTCTTCCTAGCCACGGCCGTCTGGCACACCACCAGATGGGACAGCGAGCTTCCTTGACACCCGAGCCTCGCTGGTCAACATCGCTCGGCTCAGGCGGCTCCGGAAGATCCCACCTAGGATCCCGAGAGCGGCACGGGTGCCGGTAGCTGATGCCCTCGCTTCTTCTATTTAGAGCGCCCTGGATTCCAATCGAGCCAGTGACTGGGAGCGGCTGTTCTATTTCGCCCCATTCGTCCTCGGCCTCCCCAGCTCTGGCGCTGACCGGGGCTGCCGGTCAACAGCAGCCTTCGTCAAGGCCAATGTCTCGTCATTTGGGCGAGCGCCCATTCCAAGCGGGCCCAGGGACGCCACACACCCCACCCTCAGGTACCCCCCTATCCTCAACCCCCGAGGCCAGCGCCAAGCGTTTGCGTGACCAGGTAAACACAAAGCTTATCATGGGTGATGCCTCGGCTGCAGTCAGAGTTGTTGCCTCAGAGGACACAGTCACCCAACCCACCGAGGAGATCCTTGCTGCTCTTCGGCTCAAACACCCTGAGCCACTCACTGATCTCAGACTCATACCCCCACCTGCTCCTTGTGGTTACTGATGCAGATATCATGGCCGCCATCAGGTCCTTCCCAGCTAGCAGCTGTGGAGGTGTTGATGGTCTCTGACCAGGCCACCTCAAGGAGTTGACAGCCTCACCGCTCTCAGGAAGAAAGAGGGTGGCATACGCCCCATTGCTGTGGGCAATGTCTTCCGGAGGCTGGCTACCAAGGTGATCTGCAAGTCCGTCACACACGAACTGGGTGAGGAGTTTAGTCCGGTGCAAGTGGGTGCCGGCGTGTCCGGTAGCTGTGAGGAGCCTCTCATGCAATCAGGCAGTTCTTCAGCAGCTGCCCATCGGTACCGGCATCCAGGGACTCCAGGCACCTCATTGTCAAGCTTGACATGAGGAATGCCTTTAACTCTTTACGCCGTACGCCGGGATCATCTGCTCGAGGCCTGCCTCAGCCGAGCCCCATCTGCCTACCCTCTGTCATATGGAGCCCCGAGCTTGCTCCTAGCTGCTGATACGGTCATACCCTCGGCTACTGGGGTCCAACAGGGCGACCCTTTGGGACCCCTCCGACCACATTGCCCGGAGTATCACGGCCCCCCTCAACGTTTGGTATCTGGATGATGCTACGTTGGGCGGGCCCGTACGGATGGTCTGCCAAGACCTTCAATCGGTGATTCCTGCCCTGGCGGGAATCGGCCTCCAGGTCAACTCGGCCAGGTGAACGTCAGCCTCGAAGCTGCGAGCTCTGCAGCCTCCGTCTTGGACGTGCGGTCCATTCTCCGCCAGGTTCAGGTGACCCCCAAAGAGGATGTCCTCTTCCTCGGGTCACCGATCAACCATCAGGTCCAGGCTTCAACAGCACCAGACTCTCATGAGCCAACTGGGCTTGATTGACGGCCACCCAGCTCTCTTTCTGCTGAGGAACTGCTTCGCCATGCCGAAGCTCCTCTGTACACTCCGCAGCGCTCTATGCTACACCCAGACATCTCTCCTCGCTGACCTCGATACATGTATCCGAGCAGCAGCCGAGGGGATATGCAACGTCAAGTTTGACGACATAAGGTGGCAACAGGCCACTTTACCGGTTAGGTATGGCAGCCTAGACCTCCGGTCCCCGATCTCACTAGCTTTGCCGGTGTATCTTTTGTTGGTAACCGCGTGCCGCGTCCTCGTCAGCAGGGTTCTTCAAAACACAACAGAACCCTTGAGAAAGCTCGGGTCGGTGGAGCTGGATCGAGGGAACAGCAAAAGGCCAGATGGCATGACCATCTTCCCGTTCCGCGGTGGCAAACCCCTCGTCTGGGATGCCACTTGCACCGACTCTTTTCCAGCGCGTCTCCCTTGCCGTACTCCGGGGAAACGCCTTCTCCATTCTGTCCACCGGGGCTGTGGGTGGGCCCCATCACGTACCAATACATTAGTTAAATACCATTCTTTCATCTGATACAACACAATGAATAAGGGAGATTAACTACCACAGTTTTTTAACCTCATCAAACAACAATGCTGGCCTCTGTGTGTATATGTGTATATGTATGTATGTATGTACATATGTATGCGTCTATATGTTCGTATGTATGTATGTATGTATAAGTATACACCAACACCTTTCATCACCATTGCTTCTTTTTCTTGTCATTTCTGTTGAAGTTGTTCTTGTAACTGTTGTCATACTTGACGTTGCCCTTATTTTCATTTTCTTTGATTTCTTTTATTTATCTCCCTAGGGAATTCGTTGACAAGATTCTTTTATTTATTTTCTTTGTTTTCTTCATTCAAATGCATTCACACCAGCTGTCTCAGAAATGTACAAATATGGTTTATAAAGTTTACCAAAGGAAAGAGCCTTCCAGCGCCCCCATCGTTGAGAACCTTTCATCTAAATAGCCAAATTTCTTAAACAACAGTCACAAAACAATATTCCACTGGATTTCAGTATCTTCTATATATAATCAAAAAAGATCAGATCTGATTGTACAGAACTTGTTTATTAGTTTTGGGAGTGTCTTAAGGTGATTCTTTTTACCAATCTTTATTTTAGCCTAGTATAAACATCCACCCCACCACATAAACCCTGTTTAATGATTTTAGTCATTATTAAATCCTAATGTATCAAGAGAATTATTATAATCAGTATTCCTATATTGCCATACTTAGGATATAAAATTCATAAGACAGAAATAAACAGTACCTGATTGATCTGTATCTGTAAATTCCTAACTGTTTATTAGTATAATGATCTAACATCCATTTCTCTACTACCAAGAGTTGGACAGCTTTTCACAAACTGAGCTCCCAGACAGGCCAGGTGTCTACATCTCACCCAAGTACATTTTATCATGGCTCCAGGACTAGGGAGGTTGTCCTGTCTTGGACACAAGAGGGACCTCCTAAACCTTTGTTTAGCCAGCTTTTTACAGCTGGATACCCTTCATATCACCAACCACATTACAGTAAATACTGGGTGAGTTTATCATGTAGATCACCAACACTAGGGAGGTTTTCGTGCCCTTCACAACTGAAGGATCCTTTCGTCCCGTTCTTAGGCAAGCACTCACGTTTGAGGCATTTAATAAAATAACTGAAACAAAAAACAAATATTACAAACACTTTTTTGTACATAGGACTGATGTTTTCTAATTACATTGACTACAAAATTGTATTCAACAAGATGGAGAAACACTTTGGAGTAACAGGCATATTCAAATGACTAAAGTCCTATTTATCAGACAGACTGAACAATGGTAATGTGTTACTATATAACTTACCTACCGATGCACAGAACAAGTGTGACTTTTTAGTCCAGCCAGCGACTTGAAAACTCTGGTACAAACACTACACTTGTGACAATTATTGACACATAGTGCTGGGCCCATGGCACCATGTGATGACAAGTGCAGAGAGATCCCCAGATATAAACCAATGCCTGTGCCGTGAAGCTTTTATAGTGAGCAAAGTCACTGCACAAAGCCAGTCCCACTCTCTTAACCAAGCTGATATTTACCAAAAAGAAGAACAAGTCAACATCATTGGATACCATCAGGGTTGCAGGTGTTATATCAGAGTTTTCCTTCTCCTAGAATTCTGCCTTGACAAAGGCTAAGGGGTCATCTCTCCCGGTGATTTTGGATGGCCATTGACGCTTAAGAGCTCCTTTGCCCTTTGACAGGTTTTGTTTTTAGTCCTGCAGGATGTCCAAAGTCACCCTCCTCACCAAGAAACGTTGGTGGGGTTGCCAGTTTAGTCGCCGACCCGACCATGAGACAGGTTGTACTGGGATGCATGTTACCAGTAGCACCAACTGGTGACCTGTATGTATATATATATATACATACTTTTTTTTTTTTTAGTTATACATACATGCGCAGATCCTTTTGTACACACACACAATATTTAGGAAAACGTAAACAAAAAATACATAATACATACTGAAATATTCAGATGAAATCTATAACTCTTTCTTACAATCAGACCTGGACACAATGCAGCAATGGATCACAGACTGGCAACTGAAGCTGGCTGTGGACAAGTGTACCACCATGCATTTTGGAAGGAAAAATCCAGCGTCCACATACTCCCTCCACAACACTGATATCAAGAAGTCCTCTTGTGAACGTGACCTGGGCATTACTGTCAGCAGCGATTTGCATTGGACAAAGCACATCTCTAAAATTGTCAAGAAAGCCAAGGGTGTCTTGGCATCACTCAGCAAGACCTTTGTTAGCCGCTCTCCAGCCATCTATTTAAAGCTGTATACAGCTATGGTACGACCATACCTACCATACTCTGAACGCCTTGCTTCCCTCGGCATGGATTCATTGAAGTTCCGACGTCTGGCAACTGACTTGGTAAACACCCACAAAGTTATTAACCATCTCGCCAACAACAACCCTGAGCACCTTTTTGATCTCCATGTGTCTAACACACGTGGACATGCCTACAAAGACAGAAAAGAGCACAGCTCCCATGACTTTCGGAAACATGGAACAAACTGCCTGCGTCATTTGTTAGCTGCCGAGATACTGCATCCTTAAAAACCCCTCATGCTTCCCGAAATTCGCCAAAAACTACACCTGATGTCCCCCTTCCATACACATGCACACGTGTATATCATGACTCATGCACTGTTCATTTTCCAGACGTTTGTACATTACCCTATGTACTATACATACACTTGTGGGCATATGTCAAAACGGCCGGTCACAAAAGTGAAACTAATTTTTGACGACAGTTACGTACATCATTACTTTCAATTTGGATTGTGAATTTGTTTGTTTTTTTACAACAGGCCTCAATAGTGAAAGTGAATTTTGTTGGTGTTAATTAGTATTGCGTGTACGTGATAATTTTTTTTAATTCTATTTTTGTGTATTGTGTGTACGGAAAATTTTTTTTAAATAATGACATTGTGTGTTGAAATAAATAAATATTGAAAATCCTTATTACACCCTATAAATAGCTGAAATACAGTTGATCATCTCGCCAAACTTGTTGGCACCAACTCTCTGTCGCCAAAGAAATTAAGGTAGTGTCATAAGAAGGACAGAGAATGATAAGGGATTTGGGTCAGAGGGGCAGCTTGGGGTCAGAACGGCAGCTTGGGGTCAGAATGGCAGATTGGCGTCAGAAGGGCTGGGAAAATTTTATTTTTTAAACGAAGCACCGAAGGGCTGGATTGTAATACAGTGTCACATCAAATATGGCTGGACGAGTGTATGGTCGCGTTACCTTAGTTGAAGATATTTTGGATACCAATGCTATTCTTAATCGTTTTGAAACAGTGTATACACTGTTCCCGGCGATACACGGTGACACGTTGTGTATGTTACAGTGGTTGGCGAGTCGGCGTCTGTTGGCGAACAGTGTGAATTGTCCTGTCTGCAATGAGGCATGCACATTGCAAAGAAATTCTGAGGGGATTGATAAATGGAGATGGCGATGCGCCCGCGACAAATTTAGTCAATCGGTGCGACGTAATTCTTTACTTTATCGAAGCCGTGTTCGACTCGAACACCTTATTGGCATTATCTATATGTGGTGCTACGATCATGCCCAAACTGAGATGATGAGAGAAACAGGACTTAGCAAGCCGACAATTATAGACTGGTGCAATTTCGTTAGAGAAATTTGTGAGCAGTATTTGGAGGCGAATCCTCAACAGCATGGGACAAGCGATGCTTTATTCCCCTCATATCTAGCTGAATTTCTTTGGCGGCAGAGAGTTGGTGCCAACAAGTTTGGCGAGATCATCAACTGTATTTCAGCTATTTATAGGGTGTAATAAGGATTTTCATAAGGTACGTCAATTTATATTTTATATGCAACAAACGTATATAACTATGTAGTTATTTAAAAAAAAAAAAAATTTATTTATTTCAACACACAATGTCATTATTTAAAAAAAAATTTTCCGTACACACAATACACAAAAAAAGAAAAAAAAAAAATATCACGTACACGCAATACTAATTAACACCATCAACAAAATTCACTTTCACTATCGAGACCTGTTGTAAAAAAACAGACAAATTCACAATCCAAATTGAAAGTAATGAAGTACGTAACTGTCAAAAATTAGTTTCACTTTTGCGACCGGCCGTTTTGACGTATGCCCACTTTTGATGAGTTGTAGTGCACCTGAGCACTGTACACAATATTTTCATTATTATTATAGAATATCATATCCGATAAATAGGACAATTGGGAAGAGAAAGGAGTTGGTTTGATAACATAATTGGCGGCCAATGTTGATAAAATTGAGTCGAGGTGGAACAAATATAATTTTGTTAATTAAACAGATGTTGTCACGTTGATCGTTTGTAGATTATTTATTCATATATATTTATATGTTGTAAGTTACACAGAATATCACCAACAATTCACGTTTATTAATAAAATTTCACAAACAACTTCTTTCAAAATTACTTACCTCTTCTTCGTATGTTCCTCCGATAGTTTTTCAATTCAAATATTTCTCTATTGTTAATCTCATATGTTCCGTGTGGGACAGATAATATATTTCAGATAAAGTTACTTTATATCAGAAAGGTGAGAAGTGAAAAGATGTAAAATTTCAGACCAAAATATTTTGACTGAGAATTAAGGAAATGTAATGGCGGGCGGAAGTAAATAAACATATAATTCCGCAGTAAATAAGGTGAGGGAGAAAAAAGAGAAAGGGGTAAAGTGTGAAGTAATAAGAAAGGAGAATCGTGTATGAAATGTAAGGGTGGAAAAGTGAGAGAGAGAGAAAGAGTAATTGCATAATGTAGTGGGAGAA
Source organism: Eledone cirrhosa (assembly GCA_964016885.1). Lineage (NCBI taxonomy): Eukaryota > Metazoa > Mollusca > Cephalopoda > Octopoda > Eledonidae > Eledone > Eledone cirrhosa. Next base: position 338,225,822 of record OZ024742.1, on the reverse strand, counting down.
AAGGATAGTTTGGTGTACCAAGAAACGAGAGTCAGACATGTGAAGATGTAAGGCAGAGAATTATGTAAATGGGGGTCGGACGAAGGGTCTGGGTGGTGGTAAGAAACTCTTAGGAGAGCAGGTCTTCACAGACCCCACGAACATGAGCTTCTGCTCTTAACTTCTTACGCTCTAGAAGGTCCAGACCGCATCCAAGTCATAGCTCCTGGGTGCCCTTCTGTTGGCCTTTAGCCATTCTGGTATCGAAGACTTTCTGTGTATTTAAACAGCATTGTGATTTTGTTAACAGGATCTAGCTGGTTCTCTCCGTTGCCTCTGATTTCAAATTTATGTTTAAATGTTTTCTTGAACTTGGAAATATAGCGTAGCTCATGGTGGCGGAGAGTCAACAGTATCACCGTCACCGCCACCACTACAAAACACCGCACACTCAGTTATTTCACTTAGTCTGTGTAAAATACAAACACTGAGCCCTCAAACGGGATGGAGGCCGCTTTTGATCCTCCTCCTCCTGACTCGGAAGTCTGCATTTCTCAGTCTGTTGACCAAACTGGCGTATCCTTCGGTCTTGAACATATGTGCTTCTTCTATTCTACTTTTAAATGACATGGTCAGTTCAATCAAAATCAGCTGTTTTGATGAATTTAAATGGAATATGATATCCGGCCTCAAACCATTCTTTCTGATGATTTCTGTGTGCTTTGCTGACCCTAGGAGGCCTGATGTACACATCCAGCCAGTCATACGTACAATTCAGAAAACTTGATTCTTGTACCCTGTATGGCATAGCTGTTCCTAGCCTTCATTTGCTGCCTCCTGCCATATAGAATGATGTTGGAGATTCTCGTACGATGGGTTTTGTTTTTGTTGTACTTATGACATGTACGATTTCCTTAACTACTTAATTGTGTCTCCACATGCATCTACCTTGGGCTAGTGCTACTCTGCATGAGCTCAGAATGTGTTCCACTGTCTGTCTACCCTGGCAGAGTGTGTACTCGGGTCTATCTGATTAGCCCCACTTCACTAAATTCATATTCGAAATGATTCTGAAAGATAACTTATGCCACAAACCATCCAGACCCTGTTGGCTCTGCTGTACTGCCGCCTGGAATTCTCTAATTAGACCTCTCCTCATCTGTCCACTGGCCTCTAGCGACCATTCCATTTTTATACAGCCAGTCCTTGCCTATTGGCCTGAGTGCTTCTCATTATTTCTTTGATTGTAAGGGATTTTTTTTGTTTCAACCTCATTCTGGAAGATTCAACTACCTTAGTCAACTGTTCCAATACCCTACGTATTTCATCTTCCTTTGTGGCAAGGACTGTAGCGTCGTCCATGAAGGCTTTTAGAGGGTCCATTCGAAATCCCTCTCCAAGCACTGTTGTACCTAACCAACACATTGCTACCTTTAGGATGACCTCCATTGCCAACACAGTGTAGGTGAGATTGCCCATTCTTATGCCAACCTCCAACTTATACAGACTGCTGTGTACTCTTTGGTGGCGAAAGAATCACATGAGGAAACTGCAAACATACATTTGCAGCATCGCTCAGTTGATTATTCGGAACATGACTAGTTGAACCACCTTCGACAAATTATCAAGTCTTAATGGCAAGACATATTGAATCATTTACTTCTAATATAATCTTTCAACTATTTCTCTACATCTTCCTTCACCTCACCCCATACACACTTTAACTCTATTGATTATTCTGAAGTTTAAGTTTCATTTTCAGTAATTGAAGTATTTTTCTCTTAATTTTATATTCTACATTTCAATAAGAAAAGTATTCAAAAAATGAAGCTACCTTTTTCCTTCATGTTGCCATGATCTATTTACAAAAGACAGCAAACTAAAGACGCAGCCTTACAAACGCAGCCATGTAAGACAGCTTCTCTAGTCTCATAGGGAGTACAACATAAGTAGTTAACTGTTGAGGAAATATACTGGACAGTGAAAAAGGTACATGCCCAGACTGCTATGCTGCATCACAGACTAAATAGAGTCACTGTATAAGAGGAACAAATGTAGTCATTCAACTGATTATGTTTGTTATCAAACTACTGGATTAGAATTGACCTACGGCTACAACTGTAGACTGTCAAGCAGTGCTGCCAAAGTTGGTACAATTTGACTTTTCTGTATACTTGGACTGTAACGGAATACTCCTATATTTTACCTGGCGAAGATTCACAACTAAATCTGAGGGTTCTCACCTCTAAAACCACCTATTGTTGGGAGTTCCCACCATTGTCCTGTGAAGAGATAAACATATGATAAACGTATATGCCACTTGACCTGTGACCCCAGGTTCTCAACAGATGAAACACACATGGCTACTCATAAATCAACTCATATACACACCCTTCTAGCTATAGGGTTATTATAAATACAAGTACTTAGTGTCCACCAGAGAGACTCCGAAGTAGCAGTCTGTGAGAGGTTAACAATGTAGCCATTCACTATCTACAGACCTTTTACTCTTTCTCTCTCCTAGCCTTACAGGCTCTCACATTTCATACCAGCTCAGCAGATTGACCAACTACAGGAGCAACGTAAACTAAGGATAAACAAACACACACACATAGTAGGTTTCATTATATATTTCACTACTACAATTTATCTATCCTTTCGGCTTCCTGTCATTTCACTTCTATTGTATCGTTTTATTGATACATGCATACACGCTAGCTCGAAGTAGTTAGTAAGAAAATAATGTAGTGATAATTGCTGTCAGGATTTTATTACTTAATATTCAATGTACCAATAAGTGAATTTTGTTATTGTAAAATAAACAATTCTGGGATCATTCGTTTTATCATTCATCCTGAAAAGAATACATCTATCCACTACACCATTCATCAGCTGTAACGACTTTTTCGTCAAGAAGCCATCCATTAAATGTATTTGCCCATCAGATCTCACTTGACATCAATACATTTCTGTGCATTATTTCCAATTGGTAGGCATCCATAATCTGTATTATCTTGGTAGCCAATAACACACTATTCAATCACATTCGATCAATGGACATTTTACTTGAATAATTTCCACTGAGTGAGAATACACCTCCGCTGCTAATTTGGTCGCCCAGGTAGCAAAAGGTCTTTGTCAGGTAGACTTTAAGGCCCCTTCTTTCTAGGCCCTGCTTCCATGTTCCGAATTTCTTCTCTAGTTCCACCATAGATTCTGCTGTCTGTAAGATCATCCACATACAGGAGTTCCCATGGGCTGCCTGTCTTAAACTCCCCTGGTACAGTGATAAAAGGGAAAGGGCTAAGAACAGAGCTCTGATGGACGCCATCCTGTACGCCAAATTTCTCACTAAACTCAGTGTTAATCCTAACTTTGCTAACTGCTCCCCTATACATGGCTTGTACTGCCTTCACAAGTAACTCATCTACTCCTAGTTTTCTAAGGACCCACCAGATTACGGCACAGGTCACTCTGTTGAAGGCTTTTTCCAGGTTGACAAATGCCAGGTAGAGCAGCTTACTCTTAGCTTGGTACTTTTCCTGTAACTGCCTCACAAAGCAGAGAGCATCTGTGATGCTTTTGCCTGGTACAAATCCAAATTGCATCTCGTCTAGATTTACCCAGTCCCTAATCAGTTGTGCAATAACTCTCTCTATTACTTTCAAGACCTGGTTCATCAGCTTGATGCCTCTATCTAGTACGTCTCCTTTACACTTGTAGCAGTTGACAATGATGCTGCTGCACCTATCATTCAGTACGACACCATCTAGTATTTCTTCATTTACAATACACGTGGTTATGGCTCTTTCAGCTTCCAGACCTTTCTTCTCCATGTTGTCTTCTGTTTCCAAATTTGTCTAGCTCTGACAATGAGGTCGTTGACTACTAGATTCTGTTGGGAGGCACATTCTTCACCAGGGAAGGCTTTCATGTTTACAAACATTCATTTATCACGTCCTCTGGTAAGGATAAAATCTATCTGACTAGAATGCTCCCTGGATCTATAGGCGATCAGGTGGTTTTTATTCAAAATAATTAAAAAACATTACACGACAGTGACAAAATTAGTGTATCCGGTTTAGAATATGTAGTCCATATACCCGCATGCCATAGGAAGTGACTGAAAGATTGGTAGCTGTAAAACATTGCCTCAAAAAGTCCCATCCAACCCATGCCAGCATAGAACCGTCAATGGAAAATGATGATGATTATACAATGTAAGTAGTTAGTGTTGGCAGGCAATGTAGGAAGTGTCATGTGACTTAAGTAGGTTAGGAGAACTTCAGTAGAGTTGTTACAAAAGTAGCCACCTATGAGGAACAGAGGCCACTGGAGTTGTGGTAGAAAAAGCAGACAGGAGTGAAAACATGTCTGTGACAGAGTTTGGAGTGTGTTGACTTTATTCCTCTCAGTTCAGTGTCTTTTTAGGTTTATTACCTTTGTGAATACGTTTATGGTTTAATAAATGACTATTTTGAGAGAATGATTTATCACAGATATTACAATGATATTGTCTTCCTTTAGTGTGTCCAGCATGAATATGTTTATGAGATGAAAGAGTACTCAGGTGAGTGAATGTTTTATCACAGATATCACAAGGGTATGGTTTATCTCCTGTATGAATAGGTTTGTGTTTGGCTAATGAAGAACTATACGAGAATGACTTACCACAGATATCACAGTGATATGGTTTCTCTCCTGAGTGACTACATTTATGGTTCAATGAATCACTACTTTGAGAGAATGATTTACCACAGATATCACACTGGCATGGTTTCTCTCCTGTGTGAGAACGGATGTGTTGTATCAAAGTGCTACTGTAAGAAAAGGTCTTACGACAGAAGTCACAATGGTACGGTTTCTTTCCTGTGTGAAGACGTTTATGTGTCGACAAACTACTGTTTCGAGAAAATACTTTACCACAGATATCACATTGGTGTGGCTTCTCTCCTGTGTGAATAGTTTTGTGTTCAGATAAAGTATGACTAGCTGTGAATGTTTTACCACAGATATTACAATGATGTTTTTCTCTAGTATGTCCAGTATGAGTATGTTTATGAGATGAGAGAGAACTCGGGTCACAGAACGTTTTACCACATATAACACAATGATATGGCTTCTCTCCTGTGTGAATAAGTTTGTGTCTAGTTAAAATAATATTAGTAGAATAGTATTTACCACAGATATCACAAGGGTATGGTTTATCTCCAATATGAATAGTTTTGTGTTGGGCTAAAGAAGCAATAGTTGAGAATGACTTACCACAGATATCACAGTGATATGGTTTCTCTCCTGTGTGAATACGTTTATGGTTCAACAAATGACTGTTTTGAGAGAATGATTTACCACAGATATCACACCGGTATGGCTTTTCTCCTGTGTGAGAACGGGTGTGTATTTTCAAGGAAGCACTATCAGAGAAGGTCTTACTACAGATATCACAGTGATGTGGTTTTTCTCCTGTGTGAAGACGTTTATGCCTCAATAAATTACCATTTTGAGAAAATGCTTTACCACAGATATCGCATTGGTGTGGCTTCTCTCCTGTGTGAATATTTTGGTGGTTAGATAAAGAATTACCAGTTGTTAATATTTTACCACAGATATTGCAAGGATATCGTCTTTGTCCAGTATGAATACGTTTATGAGATGAAACAGAACTCGAGTCAGTGAATGTTTTACCACAGATATCACAATGGTATGGCTTCTCTCCTGTGTGAATACGTTTGTGTCTGGTTAAATGTCTATTACTAGAAAGATTTTTCCCACAGATATCACAAGGATATGGTTTATCTCCAGTATGAACAAGTTTGTGTTTGGCTAAACCAGAACTATTTGTGGATGACTTACCACAGATATCACAACGAAATGGTTTCTCACCAGTGTGAGTACGTTTGTGTAGAGTTAAATGACCAGAAAGTCTGAAGGCTTTACCACAGATATCACAGTGGTGTGGCTTCTCGCCTGTGTGAACACGTTTGTGTTGAGTTAACTGTCTTTTTAGACGGAATGTCTTGCCGCAAATATCACAGTGGTATGGCTTCTCTCCTGTATGTGTAAGTTTGTGGTTAGATAAATACTGACTCAGTGCAAAACTCTTACCACATGTATCACATTTGTATGGTTTTTCTCCTGTATGAATATGTTTATGGTACGTTAAAGTGTATTTTTTAGAAAATGTTTTACCACAAATATCGCATTCAAATGGGCGTTCTCCTGTGTGGGTACGCTTGTGTGCATATAATTGATACTTTGTAGAAAATGTTTTACCACAAATATCACAATGGTATGGTCTCTCTCCTGTATGAATACGTTTGTGTTCAGTTATATAATATTTAACGGAAAATGTTTTACCACAGATATCACAGTGGTATGGTTTTTCTCCTGTGTGACTACGAGAATGAGTTAATAAATTAATTTTCTGAGAGAAAGCTTTACCACAGATTTCACAACGGTATGGTTTTTCTCCAGTGTGAATACGTTTGTGCGTAGTTAAAGCAGAATTATCATAGAAAGTTTTCTCACAGATCTCACAATGGTATGGTTTTTCTCCAGTGTGACTACGTTTGTGTATAGTTAAAGAAGAATTACTAGGACATATTTTACCACAGATATCACAACGGAATTGTCTTCTACCATTGTGAATATGTTTATGGCTTCGTAAAGAAGAATTAGAATGGAAAGATTGACCACAGGTAACACAATGGTATGCTTTTTTCTCCATCATTTCAAATATTCTTTACAAACCAGAAAATTACTTTTCTTCTTGAATTTTTCATGAAATATTTTCAAGACTATATTTTCTTCAACTGTTATCTTTGTGAAAGTCTGAAGATGTTTCAGTTGTAAAGAAACAGTTTCAGATAATCTGAAATATATAAAGAGAGAATAAAATATTAGGGATATTTTCACTGTTGACACATTATAAGTCATTAGAGAAAAGTGTCTTGACTACAGTCATGGTAATATATACATAACTAGCAGTGGTACCCTGCGTTGCACTGGATAAGGTATTTTGGAACGTGGGCCACCAAGACCTAATCGTGGAAAAACTGCATACCTGGACAATATGTAAAGAAAATAAACCGAATACTCTGATGGCGGGATAATCTTTAAGATTTTCCTCAATGAAGCAGGAAAAATACAGGTTTTCACCTAATGCGGGCCCTGGGGGATCCAGAAAATGTATTTTTTTTATGTGCATAATATGCCTTGAAATTTTCAGTTGACACATTATAAGTCATTAGAGAAAAGTGTCTTGACTACAGTCAGTGTAATATATACATAAGTCATCATCATCATCATCATCATCATCGTTTAACGTCCATCTTCCACGCTTGCATGGGTTTGGACGGGAATTTTCCCACTTGAGGCAAGATTGGTTGTCTTCCTCGTATAGGACTGTGTGGCAGGTTTTCTACGGCTGGATGCCCTTGCTAACACCAACCACGTTTACAGTGTGGACTGGGAGGTTTTTACCTACGCGGCCACATTACAGCGTGGACTGTGTTTTTTTGTTGTGACACCTATACAACCTCATTTATTTCGGACTGGATGTTGTGGTACCAACATAACTTCACATTTAAGGGGGTGGTGTGGATGGGGTGGGGGTAGTTGGACGGGGGTGTATTTTGTGAGAGGTGCCTACTGACTGTAGGTTTCGCTTTGTACTTAGGTAAGGCGGGTCTTCTGTATGACTGTGTAGCGCCAAAGATCTCGGTCCAGTGACATTGTCTTGGAGAGGTGTAAGTGTGTGAGGTCAGAATTTATGAAGTCATCCCAGGTTTTTCTGGGTCTGTTTACTCCATGGCTACTGTCTATTTTTATCTCCCTGCAGTTTTTTATACAGCTGTCGCCTTTCATGCGCATCACGTGACCGTACCAACGTAGTCTTCTCTCGAGTAAACAACATCTGATCCCTCTTATTCCTAATTTCTCCCTTAGTTCATTTATGCTTTGCCGTTCACGTATATTACTATTACACATCCAGCGGAGTATGCAAGCTTCGTTCCTCTCCAGTCTGCGTATATCCTCTGCACACAATGTCCAAGTTTCACTGCCATGTAACATTGATGTTCGTATGCAGGCATAGAACCATCTGTGCAATGGAATGAGCTAGTATTCTGTGGGCACTTGCTGCTACTTATTGCACCAGAGCACCGGCCACATATAAAATCTATATTCTTAGTTAGCTTACCTGTGATCTCACTACATCTTTTATGCACCCATACTTTGCATTTGGGACATAAAATGGAGTTTCTGCCTACTCCTTTCCTACACACTGAGCATGGCCATTTCCCAGATGGGACCAGTGCCCTATTTCCCTTCCTACAAACTAGAACTTTAGTCTTAGACAGGTTAATTTTAAGGCCTTCTGATTCTAGGCCATGCTTCCATGTTTGGAATTTCTTCTCTAGTTTAGCCATTGATTCAGCTATGAGCATTAGATCATCTGCGAATAGGAGTTCCCATGGGCAGCCGGTCTTGAACTCCTCTGTTATAGCCTGAAGAGCAATAATAAATAGTAGGGGGCTAAGAACGGAGCCCCAACTGAACACCAACTTTTACGCTAAACTCTTCACTATATTCGTTGTTAATTCTAACCTTGCTGACTGTTTCTTTATACATAGCTTGTATAGGTCTCACAAGCCATTCATCAACACCTAGTTTTCTAAGAGCCCACCAGATAATGGAGCGGGAGACTCTATCAAAGGCTTTCTCCAAGTCAACAAAAGCTAAGTATAGGGGTTTACTTTTAGCTAGGTACTTCTCCTGTAGTTGTCGTACAATGAAAAGAGCATCTCTAGTACTTTTACCTGACACAAACCCGAACTGCATTTCATCTAGATCAATTCGTTCTGTGATTAGTTGCGCTATTACTTTTTCTGTGACCTTCATGACTTGGTCGATTAATTTAATGCCTCTATAGTTACCCCTATCTAGAGCATCTCCTTTACCCTTGTAGCAGTTAATGATGATGCTGCTACGCCAGTCCTTCGGAACGACCCCATTCTGTATGACTTGGTCTACTATGTGGGAGACCATAGTGTGTCCCACCGTTCCAGATGCTTTCAGCATTTCAGCAACTGTTTCCGAAGGCCCAGCCGCCTTACCCGTCTTCATATTGCCTTACTTATTATACTACCTTCAACTTGCACTGCTGGTCCCTCTATTGGATCGATGTGGGGAGACTGTCTTTCTCCCATTTAGTCTCCTCATTTAGTAGCCTTTCGTAGTGACACTTCCAAGCTACCTTCTTATCACCGTCAGTGATGGCAAGTACACCATCATCATTAAGGACACACTTCTCCCCGACAATATCACGGTTTTCCTTGACACATTGCCTAGCAATCCTACACACCTCACGTTTTTGGTCCTCGCATTGCAGAACATGCTTGAACTTTCTTTCCTCTGCTTCCCTTCTTGCGAAGTACACTTGTCTCCTAGCTTCCCTCCTGGCCACCTGATAGACTTCTCTACTTCCCCCATCCCGCCATACTTTCCAAGCCTGCTTTTTGGCCTTAATTGACTCCTCCACTTTACTGTTCCACCACCACGTTACACTCCTCCTGCCTATAGGTCTGCTCCAGCCACAGACTTCAACTGCCGCCTTCAGCAGGTTAGCTTTCAGGAATTCCCACTGTTCCTCTATATTGTACGACTCTAATTGCTCTTCCTTACTGTCAAAAGCATCAAGTAATATGCTTTTAAATTTATTGCTGGTTGTGGGGTCCTTTAGCTTCCATATTTTTCTCCTGGGGATAGTCCTCCTCTGTTGTCGAGTACGTCTTGTCCTGACTATGAGGTCACTGACTGTGAGTCTATGTTGGGAGGTGCATTCTTCATGGGGGAGGGATTTAGTGTTTACAACAGACACTCTATCACGTCTTCTGGTAAGGATATAATCTATCTGACTGGCGTATTCCCCTGATCTATAAGTGATCAAGTGATTGTCTCGTTTTTTGAAGTTAGTGTTACAGATAGTTAGGTTATTTGCTTCACAGAATTCCAGGATTCTGGAGCCTTCCTCATTTCTAGTACCAAACCCATAGCCTCCATGGATTCCATCATAGCCATCACAATGTTGTCCAACGTGACCATTTAGGTCGCCAGCAATAATTATGTAGTCACTGTCGGTTATTTGGGAGGTGGTGAGCATCAATGTCTCATAGAATCTGTCTTTTATAACGCCAGGCAGTCAGGATTTTACTGTCACAGTAGTTCTATTTAGGACAAATCTTATTTTAATTATTTTGTCGTTCACTATTATCACGTCTATTATCTTATCTACCCATTTTTCTGCTAACATGATTCCTACCCCACCCAGCCCATTGTCATTTCCCACCCAGAAAAGCTTATAGCATCGTTTTTTACCTACAATGAATCTAGCAGACCCACCCCTCCACCTGGTCTCTTGGATACAGCAAACATCAACCTCCTTACGCTCAAGCATTTCTACAACCTCGTTAGAGCGACCTTTAAGTCAGATATAGGAATATATATGACAGTATGACTGATATAGGAAATATATACACAATAAATATATAGTAAGTAAGATACTGGAAATATATACACATAGTAAGTCAGAAATAGGAATATGTCACATATAATAAATATACACACAGTCTGACCTGGGGATACCAACGAAATGGTCTCTCATTTTCTTTAAATTAACTAAAAGTTCTTTTATGTAACATGTTTAACTACAAACTAAAAATAAATAATGAACTATCACTTCTATCAAGAAAGAAAACAGATTAGTGATAGAAATAAGTAGACATGAATGGGAATGGAAGAAAGGAAAGAAGGTATAGGTAGAAATAAGAATTTATGTAGATCTAAATCACAGGTTCTCAACCCATTTTTGCCCCTCAAAATCCCCCCCCCCCCCTTATTTTTCCATTTTTCAATATACTACTGATTTTGATATCAGTAGATTACTGGACCAAAGCAAATTATGTTAGAATCTTTAAAAAGTACTCGTACAAATTAAATACAAAAAAATCTCAGTCCAAAACAAAAGCAAACTTTTTCAAATTATATATTTTTGAAAAATAGACGTGAATGTTCTCAAAGACTGTTAGCTGTTGCAATATTTTGAGTAGATAGACAATTCTACAATTCAAACCGTAAAGTCAAAATACCAAAGATGCAAAATCTGAAGAATTTCTTACCTTTTTCTGGAATCACAAACTCAAGGTAAAAATAGTATCTTGCAAAATAAAGTACCTCGATCACAAACTTAGTTGCAACGAAGTAATTGAGATGCTTGGTGACACTGAACAAATAATATCTGTATCCCTTATATATATATGTATGTATATATATATATATACATAGATAGATGCACACATAAAATTGTGTGTGCGTGCCTTATTTTTGCTTCAGAGAGAATTTTTGTCTCCAGTTTTTACTGCTGGGTCAAAGGCCACTGCTCTTTTCAACATGACAACGCCTTATATATATATATATATATATATACGATATTAACAAATGGAAACTATATTTATTTCATTATACATATTTCAAGGACACCAAGTTAAATTATGGTGTGCTTTCATCAGATAAAATATAATATAGCTCAGTTTTATAAATAAATATTGACATACCCTTAAAGAATGCAACCATTGCTGTTGGAAGCTCCCAGATAGCAATGGTTGCATTCTTTAAGGGTATGTCAATATTTATTTATAAAACTGATCTATATTATATTTTATCTGATGAAAGCACACCATAATTTAACTTGGTGTCCTTGAAATATGTATAATGAAATAAATATAATAATAATAATAATAACAATAATGAAATATTGTGTACAGTGCCCAGGTGCACCACAACTCATCAAAAAGTGCATGTACAGTGCATAGGGCAATGCACAAACATCAGTAAAATGAACAGTGCACGAGTCATGATACACACATGTGTGCATGTGTATGGAAGGGGTACATCAGGTGTAGTTTTGGCGTATTTCGGGAAGCATGAGTGTCTTAAAGGATGCAGTGTCTCGGCAGCTAACAACAGACGCAGGCAGTTTGTTCCATGCTTCAGCAACTCTGAGCGTGAAAAAATGTCTACGAAAGTCATGGGAGCTGTGCTGTTTTCTGATTTTGTAGGCATGTCCACGTGTGTTAGACACATAGAGATCAAAAAGGTGCTCAGGGTTGCAATTGGCGAGATGGTTAATAACTTTGTGGGTATTCACCAAGTCCATTGCCAGACGTCGGAGCTTCAATGAATCCATGCCCAGGGAAGCAAGGCGTTCAGAGTATGGTAGGTGTCTGATGGAGGGTATGCGCTTGGTTGCACGTCTCTGAACAGTTTCCAGGAGGTCAATGTTCTGAGCAAGATAGGGGTTCCAGACTGATGATGCGAATTCCAAGTGTGGTCGTACCATAGCTGTATACAGTTTTAAATAGATGGCTGGAGAGCGGCTAACAAAGGTCTTGCTGAGTGATGCCAAGACACCCTCGGCCTTCTTGACAATCTTAGAGACATGCTTTGTCCAACGCAAATCGCTGCTGACAGTAATGCCCAGGTCACGTTCACAAGAGGACTTCTTGATATCAGTGTTGTGGAGGGAGTATGTGGACGCTGGATTTTTCCTTCCAAAATGCATGGTGGTACACTTGTCCACAGCCAGCTTCAGTTGCCAGTCTGTGATCCATTGCTGCATTGTGTCCAGGTCTGATTGTAGGAAAGAGTTGTAAATTTCAGGATCAGTCCTTTTGATTTCAAGGTACAGTTTGATGTCATCTGCATATTTCAGTACCGTGGCATTCTGTAAGTTGGCATCTATGTCATTAATATATGCCACAAACAAAAGGGGACCAAGAACAGATCCCTGTGGTACACCAGATGACATCTCATATGGTGAAGAATGCTGTCCTAGAACCGTGACTACTTCTTTTCGGCTGAGAATGAAGGATTTCAACCAGTCGAAAAGATCATCCCTCACACCCATTGCAGAGAGTTTTGCCATAAGTCTTTTGTGTGGCACAGAATTAAAAGCCTTAGCAAAGTCAAGGTAAACAACATCCACCCATGAGCCGCTGTCAGTGATCCGGGTGATGTCTTCAATGAACTCGATAAGCTGATCACAGCAACTGGAGTTAGGGATAAATCCAAACTGTGAGAGCTCCAGAAGTTCCAAAGTGTTTCTCTGACACAGGATTCCATCAGTTTGGCCATACAGCTAGTAAGACTGACTGGACAATAGTTGACAGGTGACATGCGGTTGCCCTTTTTGAACAGGGGAATGACACTGGCAGTTTTCCACTGCTCTGGAGTAGCACCATTGCTGAGACAGTATTGAAAGAAGAAAGAAAGCTGGCGCAAAAGGAAATACCCGCCACGTTTGAGAAGCAGGTATGTCACACCATCAAGACCAGGGGAGGCATAGTTGCGCTTATTCTTAAGGTGATGTCGCAACATTGCAGGTGTAAATTCCATAGTTGTTATGGAATTTGATGTTAGAGATGGTGGAGATGGTACATTCTGGTTTTCAACAGTAAAAATACTTGCATAGCACTCAGCAATGAGTTCTGCGCATTCTTTTGGATCGTCAATGATCTGGCTTGTGTGGGGATTGCGAAGAGGACCAACTGGAGAGTGAGGTCTCTGCTTTGAATGAACATATTTCCAGAACACTTTACTGTCAGGATTGGTTGCTATGCACTGTTCAAATTCAAGCACTGCCTTCTTTGTCACTTGCTAGAGATGGTTAGAAGATTTATTCCGCTTTTTTCTGTTGGCATCTGATTTATGCATTTTATATTCCCGTTCAGCGTTCCGACATTCTTTCCTGGCAAATCGGACCGCTGAAGTTTCCCAAATTGCACTTTTGGGGTGGTTATTTTTCCGTTTACGTGGCACCGATGCTGCACACGCTATCTATATTGAGTTCAGGATGCTCTGGTGTTCACATATAGTGTTCACATCTCATGCCATATAGTGTTCACATCTCATGCCATATAGTGTTCACATCTCATGCCAGTTTGGGCGCTGTAGCTCAGTGCAGTACAAGTTCCAATCCGCCCTCTTCCAATCAAAGCAAGCAGATTGGAGATGGCTCTGGTTTTTGTTGCTGCCCTCAAGTGCCAGATTGGTAATGATCATAGCATGATCAGAGTCGCCTAGAGGTTCCTCAGTAGTACAACTGATAACCACTTCAGTAGTAGTGGTGAAGATCAGGTCCAAAGTGTTGTCACCTCTTGTTGGAGAGGTGACTACTTGTGACCAGTTTGAGTCCAGCACTAGTTCAAGGAAATCGTTTGCACCTTGTGGCCAACGAAAGGTTTCCCAATCGATCTCAGGATGATTGAAGTCACCTGCAATAAACACATAAGTGGCTGTTTTCTTGGCAGCAACTCTGAGGATATCGCAAAGCTGTGTGTCCTGATGGTAGTTTGGGGGGCGATAAATAACACCAAGCAGAAGTGTTGTCATGGTCATACGTATGTCACAGAAAAAAACTTCTTCCTGTGATTCGTTCAAATTAACGCAAGCAATTACCGAAAAGTTTGAACGAACGTAGACCATCACACCACCACCACGGCGATTAATGCAGTCCTTGCGGAAAAGGTTGTACCCAGTAATGCTGAAAACCCCATCACAGAGTAAGGAATGTGCCCATGTTTCTGTGACTGTGAAGTCAGGGTCGATGCTTCTGACGTAGGATTCAAACAGATGTATCTTGTTGCATAAACTGCGAGCATTTAAGGACAACAATTTGTACCCTGCTCGCAGTTTATGATGGTGTGTAGAGGGTGGCAGGTTGTTCTGGTTTAGTTTCTCAGAGTTGTAGCAGTTTTTACATTGCCAGTTATTGTGGGTAGATCACACTCAGACCAGCTGGCATCTCTCTTCCACGTTTCACCAGCCTTGACAAACCTCCAGATCTGCCCATCATCACGCAGACTAAAACTTTCAAGTTGTGCTGAGTTCCGATTCAAGGAAGCTGCAGCACGGAGCTTTGGACGTACATGGGGTGGTAGGCCTGGGCGTGTTCGGAAGGTAATCCGATTTTCACGCCCAGCTTTAACAGAGGCCAGATGGTATGAGGTTGCCTCAGCGGGGTCTGAAAAAGACAGCCTGATGAGTCTGGGTTTTGGACCAGGTTGACCAAGGCGGAGAGCACCCTTTGGAGGAACACAGCCTAGGTCTTTGGCTGAGCTGGCAGCAAATGCCTGAAGATCAGCCTTGTCTTCTGGTACCCCAATGGCAATCACTTCATGGGTAGCAGATTCCGCAGTCTTTTCAGTGTGGCCAGATACGGCAAGAGGTACAGGGAGATTCTTTAGCAAGGCATTCCGATAAGACCACTCATTGTGGGGTCCTACCCGAATGCTTGCCTTTATTCCTGTTACTTCCCTTCTTAAAGCAGAAATCATTAGTTGCAATTATGCAAAATCTGTACTGGTCGGTTGTTGTTGTTGGTGATGATGATGTTCCTCCACGGGAAGACACAGTCGCAGGTTGTTGGTGTCGAGATGTACTGGGAGCGGAAGATATGGGTTGTTGTTGTTTCTGATGTTCTCCCACAGGAATAGCAGTAGAAGCCAGTGTCATAGGTTTTTGCCGTTGTTCAGTAACAATGGTAGAGGAAGATACAGTCATTGGTTTTGTTGTTGTTGTTTTTCAATAACATTAGTGGAGGCAGGCACACAGGCCAGGCACTGAAAGGACCAGGATTTTAGCTGGACCATCTCCCAGATTCCATCCATCATAGCATTATGATGTCTCTTTTTTTGGCCTGGGATCCTCCGGAAGCCTGTGGCGCATTGAAGGCAGACAGAGATGTGACAGGTTCCACATTCGACCCAGCGATTACGGAATGAGTTTTCAGGTTCCGCATAGATATGGCAGATGTGGTTTTCTGGGCAATGTTCTATTTTGGAACATCGACAAGTTTTGTCGCATACTTCATCGATGGATATCACCATGGCAATTTTGTTATTTCTACCCATCCGTAGAAAAACACAGAATGTAAACAATATAGGTTTAGCGCACTTGATTACGATAGAAATAAAATGTCTGTTTTTTGTTTTGTTTTTTTGTGTATTTTGTTTCCGTTTTCCTAAATGTTGTGTGTGTACAGAAGAGTCTGTGCATGTAAACAAATAAATATGCTGCGTAAGTTAAATGAAACGTACTGTAGAAGGCAACAGTTTATTAACAGCGAAATAACGTTTTTTTCCTGATACTGCTTCTTTATAATACACTTTCAATAATATTTTTCAAATTATTAACTTTCAGTTGCTAGTATATATATATGATTAAAAGGTGTATGTGGGTATGCAAAGTCGGTGTTCAGAGATATTTTACCAATGTACGTGAGATTGGCCGGTATAGTGTCTCACACGAAATAGTGTGGTTTCTTTTCACATGTGTGTATATGCATATGGTATATATCTGTATATAAATCTGTGTGTATATTGTTGTTTATATGTTTTGTAGAGTACTTACTGCGATCCCTAAGGGATGTAGTGATTTGTTTGTTTTTTTTCCCCTTTTTCCCCGTCCATATCCACACGTGGTTGGCGAAAATCAAGTCAAATTAAATATACTTCGTTAAAATAATTTTATGTTGAAGCTGGTACTAGTTGTCAGGGAACAGTCAGAGTAATTGTAATAATTGTTTCTACTTTAGGCACAAGGCCAGCAATTATCCAGTGTCTTACTGGTACTTTATTTTATCGACCCCGTAAGGATGAAAGGCAAAGTCAACCTCGGCGGGATTTGAACTCAGATCGTAAAGGGACGTAACTATGCTGGAAAGCATGGCGTCCGACCCTCTACCGATACTACCAATCCACCGGTAATAATGAATATTGTAATCCATCTGACATGTTTAAAGGGCAGTTTTTGGTGAAAATATTATATTTTGTTTGGTCAAGACGTGGTCAAGCGACCTTCCTTGTCGCCATCTTGGTATATGTATGGTTTTATAAATATAGTTTCCATTTGTTTTTTACTCAAAATATTTGTTGAGTGCTTTATATCAGTTATAAAAATATTTGCTTGTTGTATCCCAACAATTTAAATAGAACT
Source organism: Eledone cirrhosa (assembly GCA_964016885.1). NCBI lineage: Eukaryota > Metazoa > Mollusca > Cephalopoda > Octopoda > Eledonidae > Eledone > Eledone cirrhosa. Next base: position 338,208,791 of record OZ024742.1, on the reverse strand, counting down.
TTTACATATATATATATGTATATATATATATATATATATATATATATATATATATATATATATATACGTGAAGTAAAATACAGGAGAACAGACCGTTAAAACATGTTTATTTAAAATATCACCTACGTACGTTTCGCCCGAATGGGCTTCTCAAGAACATAATAACTAAAAAACGTTCCTTACATGACCCGGAATGGGTTTTTAAAGATAAGTTCACGTAAGAGTTCATTCTTCGTAAAAAGACGTTTTGATTTTGCAGTAGGTCAAGGGAGATAACTCTCTCTATATATATATATATATATAAATGACTAGAGAAAGAGGGAGACAGACAGAGTAGGAAATGTGTGTGTGTGTGTGTGTGTTTGGTACACGTCTATCTATCTATCTATCTCTTCAACAGGGGCCTCAAACATGTAGCCTGCAAACTACTTCTCTATGGCCCATGGTAAAACCAATATTTCAGATTGTATTATAACTCGTGAAAATAGGGCCATGAACTGGTGGAATCGTTAGCACATCTGACGAAATACTTAACGGTACTTCTCTTTTTACGTTCTGAGTTCAAATTCTGCCAATCTCAATTTTGCCTTTCATCCTTTTGGGGTCGATAAATTAAGTACCAGTTGTGAACTGGGATCGAAGTCATCGACAGGACCTAAACCCCAAATTTCATACCTTGTGCACACATCTATATATACACTTTCTTTTTTTCTGTCTCTGGACTACGCCCTTGCTGGAGCATCACCTTGGTAACTTATTGGGATGTCAACAAACAAACAAGCATTGGTGGGAGGACAAACACAAATGCAAAGACACACGCAGACATTTATACGACGGGCTTCTTTTAGTTTTGGTCTATGAGGCAAGCATTCGGGTAGGACCCCACAATGAGGGGTCTTATCGGAATGCCTTGCTAAAGAATCTCCCTGTACCTCTTGCTGGAAAGACTGAAAAGACTGCGGAATCTGCTACCCATGAAGTGATTGCCATTGGGGTACCAGAGGACAAGGCCGATCTTCAGGCATTTGCTGCCAGCTCGGCCAAAGACCTAGGCTGTGTTCCCCCAAAGGGTGCCCTCCGCCTTGGTCGACCTGGTCCAAAACCCAGACTCATGAGGCTGTCTTTCTCGGACCCCGCAGAGGCAACCTCATATCATCTGGCCTCTGCTAAAGCTGGGCGTGAAAATCGGATTACCTTCCGAACACGCCCAGGCCTACCACCCCATGTACGTCCAAAACTACGTGCTGCAGCTTCCTTGAATCGGAACTCAGCACGAGATGAAAGTTTCAGTCTGCGTGATGATGGGCAGATCTGGAGGTTTGTCAAGGCTGGTGAAACGTGGAAGAGAGATACCAGCTGGTCTGAGTGTGATCTACCCACAATAACTGGCAATGTAAAAACTGCTACAACTCTGGGAAACTAAACCAGAACAACCTGCCACCCTCTACACACCATCATAAACTGCGAGCAGGGTACAAATTGTTGTCCTTAAATGCTCGCAGTTTATGCAACAAGATACATCTGTTCGAATCCTACGTCAGAAGCATCGACCCTGACTTCATCACAGTCACGGAAACATGGGCACATTCCTTACTCTGTGATGGGGTTTTCACCATTACTGGGTACAACCTTTTCCGCAAGGACCGCATTAACCGCCGTGGTGGTGGTGTGATGGTCTACGTTCGTTCAAACTTTTCGGTAATTCCTTGCGTTGATTTGAACGAATCACAGGAAGAAGTTTTTTTCTGTGACATACGTATGACCATGTCAACACTTCTGCTTGGTGTTGATTATCGCCCCCCAAACTACCATCAGGACACACAGCTTTGCGATATCCTCAGAGTTGCTGCCAAGAAAACAGCCACTTATGTGTTTATTGCAGGTGACTTCAATCATCCTGAGATCGATTGGGAAACCTTTCGTTGGCCACAGGGTGCAAACGATTTCCTTGAACTAGTGCTGGACTCAAACTGGTCACAAGTAGTCACCTCTCCAACAAGAGGTGACAACACTTTGGACCTGATCTTCACCACTACTCCTGAAGTGGTTATCAGTTGTACTACTGAGGAACCTCTAGGCGACTCTGATCATGCTATGATCATTGCCAATCTGGCACTTGAGGGCAGCAACAAAAACCAGAGCCATCTCCAATCTGCTTGCTTTGATTGGAAGAGGGCAGATTGGAACTTGTACTGCACTGAGCTACAGCGCCCAAACTGGCATGAGATGTATAACTCTGGAGATGTGAACTCTATACTCCAGAGCATCCTGGACTCAATATGGATAGCGTGTGCAGCATCAGTGCCACGGAAGCGGAAAAATAACCACCCCAAAAGTGCAATCTGGGAATCTTCAGCAGTCCGACTTGCCAGGAAAGAACGTCGGAACGCTGAACGGGAATATAAACTGCATAGATCAGATGCCAACAGAAAAAAGCGGAATAAATCTTCTAACCATCTCAAGCAAGTGACAAAGAAGGCAGTGCTTGAATTTGAACAATGCATCGCAACCAATCCCGACAGTAAGGTGTTCTGGAAATATGTTCATTCAAAGCAGAGACCTCACTCTCCAGTTGGTCCTCTTCGCAATCCCCACACAAGCCAGATCACTGACGATCCCAAGGAATGCGCAGAACTCATTGCTGAGTGCTATGCAAGTATTTTTACTGTTGAAAACCAGAATGTACCATCTCCACCATCTCTAACATCAAATTCCATAACAACTATGGAATTTACACCTGCAATGTTGCGACGTCACCTTAAGAATAAGCGCAACTATGCCTCCCCTGGTCTTGATGGTGTGACATACCTGCTTCTCAAACGTGGCGGGGATTTCCTTTTGCGCCAGCTTTCTTTTTTCTTTCAATACTGTCTCAGCAATGGTGCTACTCCAGAGCAGTGGAAAACTGCCAGTGTCATTCCCCTGTTCAAAAAGGGCAACCGCATGTCACCTGTCAACTATCGTCCAGTCAGTCTTACTAGCTGTATGGCCAAACTGATGGAATCCTGTGTCAGAGAAACACTTTGGAACTTCTGGAGCTCTCACAGCCTCATCCGGCCCTCACAGTTTGGATTTATCCCTAACTCCAGCTGCTGTGATCAGCTTATCGAGTTCCTTGAGGACATCACCCGGATCACTGACAGCGGCTCATGGGTGGATGTTGTTTACCTTGACTTTGCTAAGGCTTTTAATTCTGTGCCACACAAAAGACTTATGGCAAAACTCTCTGCAATGGGTGTGAGGGATGATCTTTTCGACTGGCTGAAATCCTTCATTCTCAGCCGAAAGGAAGTAGTCACAGTTCTAGGACAGCATTCTTCACCATATGAGATGTCATCTGGTGTACCACAGGGATCTGTTCTTGGTCCTCTTTTGTTTGTGGCATATATTAATGACATAGATGCCAACTTACAGAATGCCACGGTACTAAAATATGCAGATGACATCAAGCTGTACCTTGAAATCAAAAGGACTGATCCTGAAATTTACAACTCTTTCCTACAATCAGACCTGGACACAATGCAGCAATGGATCACAGACTGGCAACTGAAGCTGGCTGTGGACAAGTGTACCACCATGCATTTTGGAAGGAAAAATCCAGCGTCCACATACTCCCTCCACAACACTGACATCAAAAAGTCCTCTTGTGAACGTGACCTGGGCATTACTGTCAGCAACGATTTGCGTTGGACAAAGCATGTCTCTAAGATTGTCAAGAAGGCCGAGGGTGTCTTGGCATCACTCAGCAAGACCTTTGTTAGCCGCTCTCCAGCCATCTATTTAAAACTGTATACAGCTATGGTGCGACCACACTTGGAATTCGCATCATCAGTCTGGAACCCCTATCTTGCTCAGAACATTGACCTCCTGGAAACTGTTCAGAGACGTGCAACCAAGCGCATACCCTCCATCAGACACCTACCATACTCTGAACGCCTTGCTTCCCTGGGCATGGATTCATTGAAGCTCCGACGTCTGGCAGTGGACTTGGTGAATACCCACAAAGTTTTTAACCATCTCGCCAACTGCAACCCTGAGCGCCTCTTTGATCTCCATGTATCTAACACACGTGGACATGCCTACAAGATAAGAAAACAGCACAGCTCCCATGACTTTCGCAGACATTTTTTCACGCTCAGAGTTGCTGAAACATGGAACAAACTGCCTGCGTCAATTGTTAGCTGCCGAGACACTGCATCCTTTAAGACACTCATGCTTCCCGAAATACGCCAAAACTACACCTGATGTGCCCCTTCCATACACATGCACACATGTGTGCACTGTTCATTTTACTGATGTTTGTGCATTGCCCTATGTACTGTACATGCACTTTTTTGATGGGTTGTGGTGCACCTGGGCACTGTGCACAATATTTCATTATTGTTATTGTTATTATATCATGACTCATACACTGTTTATTTTCCTGACATTTGTACATTATTCTATGTACTATACATGCACCTTTGATGAGTTGTAGTGCACCTGAGCACTGTACACAATAATTTCATTATTATTATTATTATTAAATGCACTCACAGGGCTTTGGTCGGCCTGGGCAGTGAGACTGAACCTGGAAACGTGGTTGGCAAGCAAGCTTCTTGTCACACTGCGCATATATCATCATCATCATCATCATCAACGTTTAACGTCCGTGTTCCACGCTTGCATGGGTTTGGACGGGGGTTTCCCACTTGAGTCAAGAGTGATTATCTTGCTCGCATAGGACTATCTGGCGGGTTTTCTACAGCTGGATGCCCTTCCTAACACCAACCACATTTACAGTGTGGGGCTGGGAGGTTTTTACCGTGTTGCCTACACGGCCACATTACAGCGTGAACTGTGTGTTTTTTTGACGTGACACCTACACGATCTCATTTGTTTCGGCCTGGATGTTGTGGCACCAACATAACTTTACATTGAAAGGGGCGGTGTGGATGGGGTGGGGGTGGTGGGACGGGGGTGTATTTTGTTAGAGATGCCTACTGACTGTAGTAGGTTTTACTTTGTATTTAGGTAAGGCGGGTCTTCTCTATTACTGAGTACTGCCAAAGGTCTCGGTCCAGTGACATTGTCTTGGTGAGATGTAAGTGTGTGAGGTTGGAATTTATCAGCTCGTCCCAGGTTTTTCTGGGTCTGCCTATTCCGTGGCTACCGTCTATCTTTATTGCCCTGCACTTTGTTATACAGCTATCGTCCTTCATGCGCATCACGTGACCATACCAACGTAGCCTTCTCTCGAGTAAACAACATCTGATCCCTCTTATTTCTAATTTTTTCCTTAGTTCGTTTATGCTTTGCCGTTCACGTATATTACTATTACACATCCAGCGGAGCATGCAGGCTTCGTTTCTCTCTAGTCTGCGTATATCCTCTGCACACAATGCCCAGGTCTCACTGCCATGTAACATTGCTGTTCGTATGCAGGCATCGTACAGCCTGCCTTTCATTTTTAGGGAGAACCCTTTAGCGGCTAATAGTGGTATATATATATATACACTTTTTTTTCCTGATACTGCTTCTTTATAATACACTTTCAATAATATTTTTCAAATTATTAACTTTCAGTTGCTAGTATATATATATGATTAAAAGGTGTATGTGGGTTAGAAGCAAAGTCAGTGTTCAGAGATATTTTACCAATGTACGTGAGATTGGCCGGTATAGTGTCTCACACGAAATAGTGTGGTTTCTTTTCACATGTGTGTATATGCATATGGTATATATCTGTATATAAATCTGTGTGTATATTGTTGTTTATATGTTTTGTAGAGTACTTACTGCGATCCCTAAGGGATGTAGTGATTTGTTTGTTTTTTTTCCCCTTTTTCCCCGTCCATGTCCACACGTTGTTGGCGAAAATCAAGTCAAATTAAATATACTTCGTTAAAATAATTCTATGTTGAAGCTGGTACTAGTTGTCAGGGAACAGTCAGAGTAATTGTAATAATTGTTTCTACTTTAGGCACAAGGCCAGCAATTACCCAGTGTCTTACTGGTACTTTAAAAAACTTTAAAAAACAAACTTTAAAAAACCCGACAACCACCTGATCACCTATAGATCAGGGGAGCACTCTAGTCAGTTAGATTTTATCCTCATCAGAGGACGTGACAGATGGACGGTCGTAAACACAAAAGCCTTCCCTAGTGAGGAATGTACATCCCAACATAGCTTAGTTGTCAGCGACCTCACGGTCAGAACTAGACGAGCCCTGAAACAGAGGCCAACCTGGAGAAGAAAGATCTGGAAGCTGAAAGTCCCCTCAACCAGTAACAGATTTAAAGATATTTTACTCAACGCCTACGACAGTAAAGAAGAACAGATAGAGACATTTAACGTAGAAGAGAACTGGGAGTTCCTAAAAAATAACTTACTAGAGGCGACGGATGAGGTTTGTGGCTGGAGTAAGACCTCAAGCAGGAGGAGAGTGACTTGGTGGTGGAACAATAAGGTAGATGAAGCAGTCAAGGCCAAGAGACAGGCATGGAAAGAATGGAAGAACGGGGGGAGCAGGGTACATTACATAGAGACCAAGAGGGAAGCTAGGCGACAAGTATACTTAGCTAGGAGGGAAGCAGAGGATAGAAAATTCAAGCATGTTTTACAACGTGAGGACCAGAAACAGGAGGTATTCAAGATTGCGAGGCAGTGTGTCAGAGATAGTTGTGATGTCATTGGAGAGAAGTGTATGATAAAGAATGATAAAGGTGAGCTTGCCCTCACAAGTGCTGAGAAGAAAGATGCATGGAAGAGTCATTATGATAGATTACTAAATGAGGAGAATGCATGGGAAGAAGAGACCCTACCCCACGTAGACCCTATAGAGGGACCAGCAGTACAAGTCAGCGGCAGCGTAGTAAGTAAGGCAATCAGAGATATGAAGATAGGGAAGGCAACCGGTCCATCGGGTATAGCTGCCGAGATGCTGAAGGCATCTGGGTCTGTAGGTCACACTATAACCACACGTATCGTTAACCAGGTAATACTAGAGGGGGCCATACCAAAAGATTGGTGCAGTAGCATCATTGTCAACTGCTACAAAGGTAAAGGCGATGCACTAGATAGAGGAAACTATAGAGGTATAAAGTTGATGGACCAGGTCATGAAAGTAACAGAAAGAGTTATAGCACAGCTGATTAGGGACCGGGTGAATATAGACGAGATGCAATTTGGGTTTGTACCAGGGAAAGGCACCACTGATGCCCTCTTCCTTGTGAGGCAATTACAGGAAAAGTACCTAGCTAAAAGTAAGCCACTCTACTTGGCATTTGTCGACCTTGAGAAAGCCTTTGACAGAGTTCCACGTGCAGTAATCTGGTGGGCTCTTAGAAAACTAGGAGTAGATGAATGGCTTGTGAAAGCGGTACAAGCCATGTATAGGGGAGCAGTCAGCAAAGTTAGGATTGGCAATGAGTATAGCGAGGAATTTAGCGTACAGGTTGGGGTCCACCAGGGCTCTGTTCTTAGCCCTCTCCTGTTCATCATAGTCCTGCAGGCAATAACGGAGGAGTTTAAGACCGGATGCCCATGGGAACTCCTGTATGCTGATGACCTCGCACTCATAGCTGAATCTATGGTAGAACTAGAGAATAAATTCCAAACCTGGAAGCAGGGACTAGAGAGAAAGGGCCTCAAAGTCAACATGACAAAGACTAAGGTCCTTATAAGTAGACGAGAAAACAGAACCCAGATCCCCTCAGGGAAATGGCCTTGCTCAGTATGTAGGAAAGGTGTAGGTAGGAACTCCATTCTCTGCCCCAAATGCAAACAATGGGTACACAAGAGATGTAGCGGGATCTCAGGAAGCTTAATTAAGAATGTAGGATTCACATGCAGCAGCTGTGCTGAAACAGCAAGCAAACAGCCACAGGAAACAAGTACCACCAATCTCTGGGAGGGCCCTGTAGAAACAGTAGACAGCTTCTGCTACCTAGGTGACCGAATTAGCAACGGAGGTGGGTGCTCAGAAAGTACAATAACTAGGGTAAGAACGGGATGGAAGAAGTTTAGGGAACTACTACCACTGCTAGCTGCAAAAGGCTTCTCCCTCAGAATTGAAAGGCAGACTGTATGATGCGTGTATCCGAACAGCGATGTTGCATGGTAGTGAGACCTGGGCGCTGAAGGTGGAAGACTTACGTAGATTAGAGAGAAACGAAGCCTGCATGCTCCGATGGATGTGTAACAGTAATATACGTGAACGACAAAGCATAAAGGAATTGAGAGAGAGACTGAGCATAAGAGGAATCAAATGCTGCGTGCAGGAGAGGCGGTTACGCTGGTATGGACATGTGATGCGTATGAAGGATGACAGCTGCATAAAAAGGTGCAGAGCACTAGAAGTTGATGGAAACCGCGGAGTGGGGAGACCCAAGATGACTTGGGATGAGGTGATAAAAGCCGACCTTACCCAACTACACCTCTCAAAGTCAATGACACACGACCGTGACTTCTGGCGTCACGCAGTAATACAGGGTACCCGACCTCCCATGGGTACATGCTGAAGCATATAAACAATATGCCCCCCACCGCAAGGTGGTCGTGGAGGTGCCACGGCAAAAAAGCACCCAGCCCACACTGTAAAGTGGACGTGTAGGCGCCACGAAAAAGCACCCAGCACTCACTGTAAATGAGGTTGGTGTTAGGAAGGGCATCCAGCTGTAGAAATCAAGCCAGATCAGTTCCTGTATGAGCAAGGCATGGTCAGCCGACCAGACACTGCCCACAACAGGACAACCCGTCTAACCCATGCTAGCGTGGAAGAACGGACGTAAAACGGTGATGATGATGATGATATATATATATATATATATATATATATATGGTATTAAATTAACAATGAAAATAAAAGGAACCAAGTCAAGTTACTTTATAACTTTGTTGTTTTTATTTTCATTGTTAATTTAATACCTAATATCTGACTGTATCTAAAGAATTAAGTCAGTGAAACACAGAACTTCTCTATGGGTTTTACTGGATTACATTGAGTTCTATCTACAGTATGGCCACTACCACCAATGGTAGACCACACGGAAAAAAAAATATATATATATGTGTGTGTGTATAATATATATATAAATCTACATACATACATACATTTACATATGTATATAGCTATACATTTATACATTTGTATATATGCATGCATTTATATTTAAGTGTGTGTATATGTGCCTATAAGGATGTTGACATGTTTTATGTTTTTTTGGTAAAGAGAGAATTTTGTCTCCAGATTTTATTACTTAGGGAGATTAACTACCACAGTTTTTCAACCTCATCAAACAACAATGCTGGCCTGTGTGTATATATGTGTATGTATGCATGTGTGTGTATGTTCATATGTATGTATAAGTATACACCCACACCTTTCATCACCATTGCTTCTTTTTCTTGTCATTTCTATTGAATTGTTCTTGTAACTGTTGTTATAGTTGACATTGCCCTTATTTTAATTTTCTTTGATTTCTTTCATTTTTCTTTTATCTCCCTAGGGAATTCGTTGACAAGATTCTTTTTTTTCTTTTCTTTGTTTTCTTCATTCAAATGCATTCACACCGGCTGTCTCAGAAATGTACAAATATGGCTTATAAAATTTACCAAATTTCTTAAGCAATCCTTATTTTAGCCTAGTATAAACATCCACCCCACCACATAAACCCTATTTTATTTTGTCTTGCTTTAATTAATTTACTCATTATTAAATCCTAATGTATCAAGACAATTATTATAATCAGTATTCTTATATTGCTATACTTAGGATATGAAATTCATAAGACAGAAATAAACAGTACCTGATTGATCTGTATCTGTAAATTCCTAACTATTTATTAGTATAATGATCTAACATCCATTTCTCTACTACCAAGAGTTGGACAGCTTTTCACAAACTGAGTCACTACTGAAGTACTTCTACTGAGCTCCCAGACAGGCCAGGTGTCTACATCTCACCCAAGTGCATGTTATCATGGTTCCAGGACTAGGGAGGTTGTCCTGTCTTGTACACAATAAGAGGAACCACCTAAACCTTGTTTAGCCAGCTTTCTACAGCTGGATACCCTTCATATCACCAACATTATTACAGTAAATACTGGGTATGTTTATCATTAGATCACCAACATTAGGGAGGTTTTCGTGCCCTTCACAACTGGATGATCCTTTCTTCCCTTTCTTAGGCAAGCACTCACGTTTAAGGCATTTAATAAAATAACCGAAACAAAAAACAAATATTACAAACACTTTTTTGTACATAGGACTGATGTTTTCTAATTACATTGACTACAAAATTGTACTCAACAAGATGGAGAAACACTTTGAAGTAACAGGCATACTCAAATAACTAAAGTCCTATTTATCAGACAGACTGAACAATGGTAATGTGTTACTATATAACTTACCTTAATATCAAATAAAACTGAAACTGATTTAGAATACAACAGCTAGGATATTTGTTAGAAAGAAATAAAGTCATACTTCTGAGTTTATTATGACTCTTCACTGGCTTCCTATAAAAGCCTAAATAATATTTTTAATCCTTCTGATAACATTAAAAATATTTCAGTGAAATGCTTCATGAAAAGTTACCAGTGGGGCAATTTTCAAATTGCCACACTTGAGTTTATTTTTCATACCCGGTGGGAGGTTCTAGACAAATGGTGAAATGCAATGTGTCAACTTGACGGCAGCACCATCATCCAACTTTTCTGCAGAGGACGAACAACAAACCCTCAACCTCTAACGACACTGACCAAAAGAAACTGGACTGCTGCAGTCAGCAATACCCACTAATTGCTGGCTGCGACACTGAAGTTGAAGTTGCAGGCAGACTCTGTCACCAGTTCCACCTTGATTCATCCTGCCTCTATGATCCAAACATCATGTCTACATTGATGTGTTTTATCACCTATCACTTCAGTGCCAAGGATAAGACTGCAAACTGGAAGATCTTCAAATCAAGCATCAACCCGTCTGCGCGTGTCACCCTGGTAAACTCAACACCTCTTCCGAAACTGGCCGCGATTTCACTGCTAGAGATAATCAACTGACATCACATACCCACCTGCATAGCAACATGAGTGCCGCCGGCTCAACCAGATATACAAGATCATCACAGATAACTGGGAGAAGTTCTCAGAGAAAGAAGACACGTGCAAGGCAAGGAACAACAGAGGCAAGGAACAACAACCTCAGTCACACACTTCGCATTGCCCATGCTGGTCACCAGATAAAGACAGCTCTGGTAATGAATACTAACCTCAACATTATCACTACAGAAACTGCCTGTCTAGAATCCTGGAAAGAGCACTTCAGCTTTCTTCATTACCTTGTAGCGAAGCGACACCTGTCGTGTGCTTGGAGACAGTTATGCAGAGTTATCTGCACATAGCTTTGACGTCACCAAAAATATTTCACTCTCCGGCGGCGACTTGCGAAGAGACAACACGCATAATTTTGGAGCTGACTTCTGCCTATGAAGAGATGATTTCTGCCTTTTCTCTCTAGAGATGACTTCTGCTTCCTCTCCCTAGAGATGATTTCTGCCTTTTCTCTCTAGAGATGACTTCTGCCTTCTCTCCCTAGAGATGACTCCAGCCTTCTCTCTCTCTTCTTTATACGCTCGTCTTGGAGTCGAGACCAACTCACCAACTACACCATCAAGACACGTGGGAAAAATATTTCTGTTGTGTTATTATTGACTCCTGTGATATAAGACTTTGTACAAACACGCACCAGCTATTCTTATTCTTTTTAATATTATTATAAGTAATATATATATCAATACCAGTCACCTAAAACCTAACCATCCCAATCGTTCCCAGCCTAGCCATCACCAAAGACAGCTACAAGCAACAACACTTGCTGTCTCGATCCTGTCACCCCTGACAAAGTCAGTGAAATCCAGAAGAAGCTCAACAACCACAAACCCCTTGGAATCTGCTGTGGAGATGTTGCAGGCGGATGGAGATAATGAACCAGTAAGTCACACGCATCATCAACTATAAATATAGGTGTCGGAGCAGCTCACAATTGACTGGACAGTGGAGCATCATCCTATCTTTCTGGAAGCGGAAGGGTGACAAACTCATCTGTAACAAACACAGGGGCATCTCTTCCCTAACCTGAGGAAGCTCTTCACCGAGATCATTCTCAACCATTAGAAGCAGACGTCACCTACAACAAGCCAGATTCCTGCCAAATTGATCTACCACCACCCACATTTCAATCCTCCAATTTCATTATTAATAGACTTTGGGAATTCCACAATCATCAGGACCTATATGTTTCTTTCGCTGACACAACGCAGTTTTCAACATGGACGACCACGCATCCCTATTGAAAATTCTCAGCCTCATCGGCACACCACCCTGCTTCAATGGTTCTATAGCAGTGCCAAGAGTTGCATGTGGATGAACGGGAAGGACTCCATCTGGGACCCCATTAACAGCAGTTTCAGAAAGGGCATGTTTGCCTCTGATCTCTTCAACGGTGACTATCTGATGACCAAGGTCTGTGAACGAGTTTCTGGCATTGCTTTCTGGAACAACCTTATTCATCAACTCGATCAACCAGCTCAGGAAGGAATTGGCAAAATTTGGCTTTCAGGTGACCTGGGCGAAGACCCACACCCTCCCCTGCTTCATACTGGCCCCAGTATTGTGGAGTTCATCAGCTCCTACATTTACCTGGACTCCACAATCACCAACAATGGAGACCTGACCCCCATATGCAGATGTGATCTAGCCATCGGGTTTATGCATTCCCTACAGAAGCCTCTTTCATACCACTGCTCTATGTTCTGGAAGACGAAGCTCCATATCTACAATGCTTCGGTCTGTTCACTATGGAACAGAAACGTAGCCCCTAACTAAAAGGATTAACAGTTGCATGCACACACACATCAGCCTGCAATTCCCCTCTCTCAGAGACATCTGCTGCATGCGTTGGTACACACGTTGTCTGTCTTCTGCCAGATCATATTAGAAGTGCCTTACTCTCGTTTAATGCAGCAGCTGAGGGTTGGAAGAGGCTTGCACAAAATGGCTAGATGTGATTAAGGAAGATCTCCAGAAGCTCGACTTCACCTTGGAGAATGCAGAAAGGCTGACACGGGACTGTCAGTGATGGAGGACACAAAAGATGTGTGACAATGAACTCATTGTGATACCAAAAACTAGTGCAAGGAGCTGCGTTGATCGGTGTCAGGGTTGTGGGGCTATGCACCAGTTTCAGCTTTCTTTGTTTGCATAAACTGAACTGTGTCAAATTCTTATGTATAAATATATAAAGGGGCGGGTGGTTAGGGCACTCAATCACACAGCCCCAAAGGGACTGGAATTTTCCCTCTAATAACTTTTCAGGCAAGTCAACAAAACAGGAGTATTGCCGCTAGAATAACCGGGCAACCACGTGAACATCACTTAATACATTAAATAAGGTGAGCCACTAACAGTGACAAGAACCTCGTAGTCAGAGGACTAGCTCACCAAATTAAATTAAAATGTGACAGGCTAAAAAAATAGTGTGCCGATAATTCCTGTTATTTTAGAATGATATAGGGTAGATCTATATAAAGATAACCCCACCGATTTCAGTAGGAGACAATTGGGAAGAGAAAGGAGTTGGTTTGATAACATAATTGGCGGCCAATGTTGATAAAATAGAGTCGAGGTGGAACAAATGTAATTTTGTTAATGAAGCAGATGTTGTCACGTTGATCGTTTGTAGATTATTTATTCATATATATTTATATGTTGTAAGTTACACAGAATATCACCAACAATTCACGTTTATTAATAAAATTTAAAAAACAAATTCTTTCAAAATTACTTACCTCTTCTTCGTATGTTCCTCCGATAGTTTTTCAATTCAAATATTTCTCTATTGTTAATCTCATATGTTCCGTGTGGGACAGATAATATATTTCAGATAAAGTTACTTTATATCAGAAAGGTGAGAAGGGAAAAGATGTAAAATTTCAGACCAAAATATTTTGACTGAGAATTAAGGAAACGTAATGGCCGGCGGAAGTAAATAAACATATAATTCCGCAGTAAATAAGGTGAGGGAGAAAAAAAGAGAAAGGGGGAAAGTGTGAAGTAATAAGAAAGGAGAATCGTGTATGAAATGTAAGGGTGGAAAAGTGAGAGAGAGAAAGAGTGGGGGTCGGACGAAGGGTCTGGGTGGTGGTAAGAAACTCTTAGGAGAGCAGGTCTTCACAGACCCCACGAGCATGAGCTTCTGCCCTTAACTTCATACGCTCTAGAAGGTCCAGACCGCATCAAAGTCATGGCTCCTGGGTACCCTTCTGTTGGCATTTAGCCATTCTGGTAGCGAAGACCTTCTGTGTATTATAACAGCATTGTGATTTTGTTAACAGGATCTAGCTGGTTCTCATCTCCGTTGCCTCTGATTTCAAATTTATATTTTCTTGATCTTGGAAAAGTAATGGTGGTATTCATGATGGCGGAGAACAAACAGTATCACCGTCGCCGCCACCACTACAAAACACGGCGCACTCAGTTATTTCACCTAGTCTGTGTAAAATACAAACACTGTGCCCTCAAACGGGATGGAGGCCGCTTTTGATCCACCTCATCCTGACTCGGAAGTCGGCATTTCTCAGCCTGTTGACCAAACTGGCGTATCCTTCGGTCTTGAACATATGTGCTTCTTCTATTCTACTTTTAAATGACATGGTCAGTTCAATCAAAATCAGCTAATTTGATGAATTTAAATGGAATATGATATCCGGCCTCAAACCATTCTTTCTGAGGATTTCTGTTTGCTTTGCTGACCCTAGGAGGCCTGATGTACACATCCAGCCAGTCATACGTACAATTCAGAAAACTTGATTCTTGTACCCCGTATGGCATAGCTGTTCCTAGCCTTCATTTGCTGCCTCCTGCCATATAGAATGATGTTGGAGATTCTCGTACAATGGGTTTTGTTTTTGTCGTAGTTATGACATGTATGATTTCCTTAACTACTTGATTGTGTCTCCAAATCTACCCTGGGCTAGTGCTACTCTGCATGAGCTCAGAATGTGTACCACCGTCTGTCTACCCTGACAGAGTGTGTACTCGGAGCTATCTTATTAGCCCCACTTAACTAAATTCATATTCGAAATGATTCATAAAGGTGCCTTACGCCACAAACCATCCAGACCCTGTTGGCTCTGCTGTACTGCCGCCTGGAATTCTCTATTTTCTTCACCTCTAAAATTAGACTTCTCATCCTTCCACCGGCCTCTAACGACCATTCCATTTTTATACAGCCAGTCCTTGCCTACGTGTTTCATCTTCCTTTGTGGCAAGGACTGTAGTGTCGTCCATGAAGGCTTTCAGAGGATCTATTCGAAATCCCTCTCCAAGCACTGTTGTACCTGACCAACACATTGCTACCCTCAGGATGACCTCCATTGCCAACACGTAGGTGAGATTGCCCATTCTTATGCCAACCTCCAACTTGATCCAGACTGCTGTGTACTCTTTGGTGGAGAAAGAATCACAAAGAAACTGCAAACATACATTTGCAGCATCGCTCAGATGATTATTCGGAACATGACTAGTTGAACCACCTTGGACAAATGATGATTTAAACAAGGTTTTGTAACTCAGATTGACAAATAACTATTTTTTTTAAATTCAATAGATACATTCATTTATTATTATTTTTTTTTTTTGTCAATATCAAATTTGAGTTGCTATGAATTGTTTTGCCAAGAACTTATCAAACAGGCTAAACCCACATTCTTGGGTATAACCCACTTTATCTAGATCAACTCCACTTGAATCAAAACTTCAATCAAATCTTAATGGCAAGACATATTGAATCACTTACTTCTAATATAATCTTCTAGTTAACTGCAGAGGAAATATACTGGTCAGTGAAAAAAGTACATGCCCAGACTGCTATGCTGCATCACAGAGTGTGCAGTATTGTTCTCAACTAAATAGAGTCACTGTATAAGAGGAACAAATGTAGTAATTCAACTGATTATATGTTTGCTATAAAAATTGTTGGGAGTTCCCACCATTGTCCTGTCGAGAGACAACTATGATAAATGTATATGCCACTTGACCTGTGCCCCAGTTTTCTTGACAAATGAAACACACATGGCTACTCATAAATCAACTCATATACACATCCTTCTAGCTATAGGGTTATTATAAATACAAGTACTTGAGATCCCAAAGCAGCATTCTGTGAGAAGTTAACGATGTAGCCATTCACTATCTACAGACCTTTTACTTTGTCTCTCCTAGCCTTACATGCATACACGCTAGCTCGAAGTAGTTAGTAAGAAAATAATGCAGTGATAATTACTGTAACAATTTTATTACTTGATATTCAATGTAACAATAAGTGAATTTTGTTATTGTAAAATAAACATTGTCAACATCACAATTCTGGCATCACTCTTTTTATCATTCATCCTGAAAAGAATACATCTATCCATTACATGGACCATATTTGGATTTTTTGGCATGTTTTAGAAATTGTAGTTTGCAAATTTGGCTTGATTGATATTCAAACATCACCATTTAATGATTTACTATTCATCAGCTATAACGACTTTTACATAAAGAAGCCATACATTAAATGTATTTGCTCATCAGATCTCACTTGACATCAATACATTTCTGTGTATTATTTCCAGTTGGTAGGCAACCATAATCTGTATTATCTTGGTAGCCAATAACACACTATTCAATCACAATCGATCAATGGACATTTTACTTGAATAATTACCACTGAGTGAGAATACACCTCCACTGCTAATTTGGTCACCCAGGTAGCAGAAGCTGTCTACTGTTATTTCTGAGTCTTCCCAGAATTTGATAACATTTGTTTCCTGTGGTCTTTTGCTGCTCATTGACCCAGTGCAACTGCTACATGTAAAGCCTACATTCTAACTAAACTGCTTCAGATGCCACTATATCTCTCGTGTATCCAGTTTGCATTTGGGACAGATGGAATCCCTACCTACATATTTCCTACATATAAAGCAAGGCCATTTCCCTGAGGAAATCACTGATCTGTTTTCTCTTCTACTTACTAGGACCTTAATCTTTGTCAAGTAGACTTTAAGACCCCTTTTTCAAGGCACTGCTTCCATGTTTGGAATTTCTTCTCTAGTTCCACCATAGATTCTATGTCTGTAAGATCATCCACATACAGGAGTTCCCATGGGCTGCCTGTCTTAAACTCCTCTGTTACAGCCTGTAGTATGATAAGTAGGAAAGGGCTAAGAACAGAGCTCTGATGGATGCCATACTGTACGCCAAATTCCTCAATAAACTCAGAGTTAATTCTAAGTTTGTTAACTGCTCCCCTATACATGGCTTGTACTGCCTTCACAAGCAACTCATCTAGTCCTAGTTTTTTAAGGGCCCACCAGATTATGGCACAGGGCACTCTGTCGAATGCTTTTTCCAGGTCAACAAATGCCAGGTAGAGCGGCTTACTTTTAGCTTGGTACTTTTCCTGTAACTGTCTCACAAAGGAGAGAGCATCTGTGATGCTTTTGCCTGTACAAATCTGAATTGCATCTCGTCTAGATTTACCCGGTTCCTAATCAGTTGTGCAACAACTCTCTCTATTACTTTCAAGACCTGGTTCATTACCTTGATGCCTCTATCTAATACGTCTCCTTTACACTTGTAGCAGTTGACAATGATGCTGCTGCACCTATCATTCAGTACAACGCCATCTAGTATTTCTTCATTTACAATACACGTGGTTATGGCTCTTTCAGCTTCCAGACCTTTCTTCTCCATGTTGTCTTCTGTTTCCAAGTTTGTCTAGCTCTAACAATGAGGTCGTTGACTACTAGATTCTGTTGTGAGGCACATTCTTCACCAGGGAAGGCTTTCGTGTTTACAACCATTCATTTATCACGTCCTCTAGTAAGGATAAAATCTATCTGACTAGAATGCTCCCTGGATCTATAGGCGATCAGGTGGTTTTTATTCAAAATAATTAAAAAAACATTGCACAACAGTGACAAAATTAGTGTATCCGGTTTAGAATATGTAGACCATATACCCGCATGCCATAGGAAGTGACTGAAAGATTGGTAGCTGTAAAACATTGCCTCAAAAAGTCCCATCCAACCCATGCCAGCATAGAACAGTCAATGGAAAATGATGATGATTATACAATGTAAGTAGTTAGTGTTGGCAGGCAATATCGGAAGTGACATGTGACTTAAGTACGTTAGAACTTCAGTAGAATTGTTACAAAAGTAGCCACCTATGAGGAACAGAGGCCACAGGAGTTGTGGTAGAAAAAGCAGAGAGAAGTGAAACATGTCTGTGACAGAATTTGGAGTGTGTTGACTTTATTCCTCTCAGTTCAGTGTCTTTTTAGGTTTATTACCTTTGTGGATACGTTTATGGTTTAATAAATGACTATTTTGAGAGAATGATTTATCACAGATATTACAATGATATTGTTTTCCTTTAGTGTGTCCAGCATGAATGTTTCTGAGATGAAAGAGTACTCAGGTGAGTGAATGTTTTACCATAGATATCACAAGGATATGGTTTATCTCCAGTATGAACAGGTTTGTGGTGGTCTAAAGAAGTACGAAACGAGAATGATTTACTACAGATATCTCAGTGATTTGGTTTCTCTCCTGTGTGAATACATTTAAGGTTCAATAAATCATTACTTTGAGAGAATGATTTACCACAGGTATCACACTGGCATGGTTTCCCTCCTGTGTGAGAATGGATGTGTTGCATCAAAGTGCTACTACAAGAAAAGGTCTTATGACAGAAGTCACAGTGATATGGTTTCTTTCCTGTGTGAAGACGTTTATGTGTCCACAAACTACTGTTTCGAGAAAATGATTTACCACAGATATCACATTGGTGTGGTTTCTATCCTGTGTGAATACGTTTATGGCTCCATAAATTACCATATTTAGAGAATGATTTACCACAAATTTTACATTGGTATGGTTTCTCTCCTGTGTGAGTGCGAGTGTGTTCTTTCAAGTTACTACTACAAGAGAAGGTCTTACTACAGAAGTCACAATGATGTGGTTTCTCTCCTGTGTGAAGACGTTTATGTCTCAACACATTACTTTTCTGAGAAAATGCTTTACCACAGATATCACATTGGTGTGGCTTCTCTCCTGTGTGAATAGTTTTGTGTTCAGATAAAGTATGACTAGCTGTGAATGTTTTACCACAGATATTACAATGATGTTTTTCTCTAGTATGTCCAGTATGAGTATGTTTATGAGATGAAAGAGAACTTGGGTTACTGAACGTCTTACCACATATAACACAATGATATGGCTTCTCTCCTGTGTGAATAAGTTTGTGTCTAGTTAAAATAATATTAGTAGAATAGTATTTACCACAGATATCACAAGGGTATGGTTTATCTCCACTATGAATAGTTTTGTGTTGGGCTAAAGAAGCAATAGTTGAGAATGACTTACCACAGATATCACAGTGATGTGGTTTCTCTCCTGTGTGAATACGTTTATGGTTCAACAAATGACTATTTTGAGACAATGATTTACCACAGATATCACACCGGTATGGCTTCTCTCCTGTGTGAGAACGAGTGTGTATTTTCAAGGAACCACTATCAGAGAAGGTCTTACTACAGATATCACAGTGATGTGGTTTTTCTCCAGTGTGAAGACGTTTATGCCTCAATAAATTACACCTTTTAGAAAATGCTTTACCACAGATATCACATTTGTTTGGCTTCTCTCCTGTGTGAATATTTTGGTGGTTAGATAAAGAATTACCAGCTGTGAATATTTTACCACAGATATTGCAAGGATATCGTCTTTGTCCAGTATGAATACGTTTATGAGATGAAACAGAACTCGAGTGAGTGAATGTTTTACCACAGATATCACAATGGTATGGCTTCTCTCCTGTGTGAATACGTTTGTGTCTGGTTAAATCTCCATTGCTAGAAAAGTTTTTACCACAGATATCACACGGATATGGTTTATCTCCAGTATGAACAAGTTTGTGTTTGGCTAAATCAGAACTAGTTGTGGATGACTTACCACAGATATCACAACGAAATGGTTTCTCTCCAGTGTGAGTACGTTTGTGTATAGTTAAATGACCAGAAAGTCTGAAGGCTTTACCACAGATATCACAATGGTGTGGCTTATCGCCTGTGTGAACACGTTTGTGTTCAGATAACTGTCTATTTAGACGGAATGTCTTACCACAAATATCACAGTGGTATGGCTTCTCTCCTGTATGTATAAGTTTGTGGTTAGATAAATACTGACTCAGTGCAAAACTCTTACCACATGTATCACATTTGTATGGTTTTTCTCCCGTATGAATATGTTTATGGTACGTTAAAGTGCTTTTATTAGAAAATGTTTTACCACAAATATCGCATTCAAATGGTCGTTCTCCTGTGTGAGTATACTTGTGTACATTTAATTGATGCTTTGTAGAAAATGTTTTACCACAGATATCACAGTGGTATGGTTTCTCTCCTGTATGAATACGTTTGTGTGTAGTTATATAATATTTAACGGAAAATGTTTTACCACAGATATCACAGTGGTATGGTTTTTTTCCTGTGTGACTACAAGAATGAGTTAATAAATTAATTCTCTGAGAGAAAGCTTTACCACAGATTTCACAACGGTATGGTTTTTCTCCAATGTGAATATGTTTGTGTATAGTTAAAGAAGAATTAGAATGGAAAGATTGACCACAGGTAACTAAATGGTATGCTTTTTTCTCCATCATTTCAAATATTCTTTACAAAACGGAAAATTACTTTTCTTCTTGAATTTTTCACAAAATATTTTCAACACTATATTTTCTTCAACTGTTATCTTTGTGAAAGTCTGAAGATGTTTCAGTTGTAAAGAAACAGTTTCAGAGAATCTGAAATATATAAAGAGAGAATAAAATATTAGGGATATTTTCACTGTTGACACATTGTAAGTCATTAGAGAAAAGTGTCTTGACTACAATCATGGTAATATATACATAATAAGTCAGATATAGGAATATATATGACAGTATGACTGATATAGGATATATATACAGTATGTCTGATATTGGTAATATATACATAATAAGTTAGATATAGGAATATATATGACAGTATGACTGATATAGGATATATATACAGTATGTCTGATATTGGTAATCATCATCATCATCATCATCAACGTTTAACGTCCGTGTTCCACGCTTGCATGGGTTTGGACGGGGGTAGTCCCACTTGAGGCAAGAGTGATTGTCTTGCTCGCATAGGACTGTCTGGCAGGTTTTCTACAGTTGGATGCCCTTCCTAACACCAACCACATTTACAGTGTGGGTCTGGGAGGTTTTTACCGTGTTGCCTACACGGCCACATTACAGCGTGGACTGTGTGTTTTTTTGTCGTGACACCTACACGATCTCATTTGTTTCGGCCTGGATGGCGCGGCACCAACATAACTTTACATAGAACGGGGTGGTGTGGATGGGGTGGGGGTGGTGGTGGGACGGGGTGTATTTTGTTAGAGATGCCTACTGGCAAGGCGGGTCTTCTCTGTTACTGAGTACCGCCAAAGGTCTCGGTCCAGTGACATTGTCTTGGAGAGGTGTAAGTGTGTGAGGTCGGAGTTTATCAGCTCGTCCCAGGTTTTTCTAGGTCTGCCTATTCCGTGGCTACCGTCTATCTTTATTGCCCTGCACTTTGTTATACAGCTATCGACTTTCATGCGCATCACGTGTCCATACCAACGTAGCCTTCTCTCGAGTAAACAACATCTGATCCCTCTTATCTCTAATTTTTTCCTTAGTTCGTTTATGCTTTGCCGTTCACGTATATTACTGTTACACATCCAGCGGAGCATGCAAGCTTCGTTCCTCTCTAGTCTGCGTATATCCTCTGCACACAATGCCCAGGTCTCACTGCCATGCAACATTGCTGTTCGTATGCAGGCATCGTACAACCTGCCTTTCATTTTTAGGGAGAACCCTTTAGCAGCTAATAGTGGTATAAGCTCTCTGAACTTTTTCCAACCAGTTCTGACTCTAGCTACAGTACTTTCAGAGCACCCTCCCCCACTGCTGATTTTATCGCCCAGGTAACGGAAGCTGTCCACTATTTCTATAGAACCCTCTGCGCAATTGAAAGAGCTAGTATTTTGTGGACACTTGCTGCTACTTATTGCACCAGAACACCGGCCACATGTAAAATCTATGATATATACATAATAAGTTAGATATAGGAATATATATGACAGTATGTCTGATATAGGATATATATACAGTATGTCTGATATAGGATATATATACAGTATGTCTGATATTGGTAATATATACATAAGTTAGATATAGGAATATATATGACAGTATGACTGATATAGGATATATATACAGTATGACTGATATTGGAAATATATACATAAGTCAGATATAGGAATATATATGACAGTATGACTGATATAGGATATATATGACAGTATGACTGATATTGGAAATATATACACAATAAATATATAGTAAGTCAGATACTGGAAATATATACACATAGTAAGTCAGAAATAGGAATATGTCATATATAATACATATACACACAGTCTGACCTGGGTATACCAACGAAATGGTCTCTCATTTTCTTTAAATTAACTAAAAGTTCTTTTATGTAACATGTTTAACTACAAACTAAAAATAAATAATGAACTATCACTTCTATCAAGAAAGAAAACAGATTAGTGATAGAAATAAGTAGACATGAATGGGAATGGAAGAAAGGAAAGAAGGTATAGGTAGAAATAAGAATTTACGTAGATCTAAATCACAGGTTCTCAACCAATTTTGGGCAAACACCCCCTTTTGCCCCTCAAAATCATGACCCCCCCCCCCCTATTTTTCCATTTATCAATATACTACTGATTTTGATATCAGTAGTTTATTGGACCAAATCAAGTTATGTTAGAATATAAAAAAAATACTCGTACAGATTATATCCAAAAAAGTCTCAGTCCAAAACAAAAGCAAAGAATTTCAAATTTTTGAAAAATAGACGTGAATGTTCTCAAAGACTTGATCTCAGTCGAAAAAGCTTTTTTTTTTTAAATTCTATATCTCACTGTTAGCTGTTGCAATATTTTGAGTAGATAGACAATTCTACAATTCACACTGTAAAGTCAAAATACCAAAGATGCAAAATAAAATACCTCGATCACAAACTTAGTTGCAACGAATGAATTGCTACAGAAAGAATTTTGTTTGCAGTTTTTATTGCTGGGTCAAACGCCACTGTTCTTTTCAACATGACAATGCCTTATGTATATATATATATATATATATATAAATGAATAGAGAAATAGGGAGTGACAGACAGAGTAGGAAATGTGTGTGTGGTCTATCTATCTATCCATCTCTTCAACAGGGGCTTCAAACTACTTTTCTATGGCCCATGGTAGAACCAATATTTCAGATTGCATTATAACTGGTGAAAATAAGCCGGTGAACTGGTGGAATCGTTAGCACATCTGGCGAAATGCTTAACAGTACTTCTGTTTGTACGTTCTGAGTTCAAATTCCGCCAATCTCAATTTTGCCTTTCATCCTTTTGGGGTCGATAAATTAAGTACCAGTTGTGAACTGGGATCGATGTAATCGACAGGACCCTAAACCCAAAATTTCATGCCTTTTGCTTATAGTAGAAATGATTATAACTGGTGAAAATCATCACCCACCACCACGTTTGGCCCACTGTGCCTCTCCTCCAGGACGTAATGGCTCTTTTGTGCCCTTGAGGTTGAGACGCCTCTTCTACACACACACACATCTATATATACACTTGCTTTTTTCCTGTTTCTGGACTACGCCCATGATGGAGCATCACCTTGGTAAGTTATTGGGACGTCAACAAGCAAACAAGTATTGGTGGAAGGGCAAACACAAATGCAAAGACACACACAGACATATATATGACGGGCTTCTTTTAGTTTTGGTCTATCAAATGCACTCACAGGGCTTTGGTTAACCCGGGCAGTGTGACTGAACCCGGAAATGTGGTTGGCAAGCAAGCTTCTTGTCACACTGCGCATATATATGGTATTAAATTAATAATGAATATAAAAGGAACCAAGTCAAGTTACTTTATAACTTTGTTGTTTTTATTTTCATTGTTAATTTAATACCCAATATCTGACTGTATCTAAAGAATTAAGTCAGTGAAACAGAACTTCTCTATGGATTTTACTGGATTACATTGAGTTCTATCTACAGTACGGACCCTACCACCAGAGGTAGACCACATGGAAAAAGAAAAATATATATATATATATATATGTGTGTGTGTGTAATATATATATATATATAAATCTACATACATACATTTACATATGTATATAGCTATACATTTATATATATGCATGCATTTATATTTAAGTGTGTGTATATGTGTCTATAAGGATATTGACATGTTGTATGTTTTTTTGTTAAGGAGAGAATTTTGTCTCCAGATTTTATTACTTAGGGATATTAACTACCACAGTTTTTCAACCTCATCAAACAACAATGCTGGCCCATGTGGGTATATATGTGTATGTATGCATGTGTGTGTATGTTCATACGTATGTATGCACGTATAAGTATACACCCACACCCTTCATCACCATTGCTTCTCTTTCTTGTCATTTCTGTTGAATTTTTCTTGTAACTGTTGTCATAGTTGACGTTTCCCTTATTTTCATTTTCTTTGATTTCTTTCGTTTATCTTTTATTTATCTCCCTAGGGAATGCGTTGACAAGATTCTTTTATTTATTTTCTTTGTTTTCTTCATTCAAATGCATTCACACCAGCTGTCTCAGAAATGTACAAATATGGCTTATAAAGTTTACCAAAGGAAAGAGCCTTCCAGCGCCCCCATCGTTGAGAACCTTTCATCTAAATAGCCAAATTTCTTAAACAACAGTCACAAAACAATATTCCACTGGATTTCAGTGTCTTCTATATATAATAAAAAAAGATCAGATCTGGTTGTACAGAACTTGTTTGTTAGTTTTGGGAGTGTCTTAAGGTGATTCTTTTTACCAATCCTTATTTTAGCCTAGTATAAACATCCACCCCACCACATAAACTCTGTTTAATTATTTTACTCATTATTAAATCCTAATGTATCAAGAGAATTATTATAATCAGTATTCCTATATTGCCATACTTAGGATATAAAATTCATAAGACAGAAATAAACAGTACCTGATTGATCTGTATCTATAAATTCCTAACTATTTATTAGTATAATGATCTAACATCCATTTCTCTACTACCAAGAGTTGGACAGCTTTTCACAAACTGAGTCACTACTGAAGTACTTCATGTCTACATTGATGTGTTTTATCACCTATCACTTCAGTACCTTGGCCAAGGACAAGACTGCAAACCGGAAGATCTTCCAATCAAGCATCAACCCGTCTGCGCGTGTCACCCTGGTAAACTCAACACCTTTTCCGAAACTGGCCGCGATTTCACTGCTAGAGATAATCAACTGACATCACATACCCACCTGCATAGCAACATGAGTACTGCTGGCTCAACCAGATATACAACAAGATCATCACAGATAACTGGGAGAAGTTCTCAGAGAAAGAAGACAGGTGCTTGGTGACAGAGGCAAGGAACAACAACCTGGATGGAGATAATGAACCAGTGAGTCACATGTATCATCAACTATATATAGGTGTCGGAGCAGCTCACAAATGACTGGACAATGGGGCACCACCCTCCCTTTCTGGAAACGGAAGGGTGACAAACTCATCTGTAACAACCACAGGGGCATCACCCTCTTCCCTAACCTGAGGAAGCTCTTCACCAAGATCCTTCTCAGCCATTAGAAGCAGATGTCACCTACAAGCCAGATTCCTGCCAAATTGATCTTCCACCACCCACATTTCAATCCTCCGTTTCATTATTAATAGACGTTGGGAATTCTGCAAACATCAGGACCTATATGTTTCTTTCTCTGAATACAACGCAGTTTTCGACATGGTCGACCACGCATCCCTCTTGAAAATTCTCAGCCTCATCAGCACACCACCCTGCTCCAACGGTTCTATAGCATTGTGGAGTTCATCAGCTTCTCCATTAACCAGGACTCCACAATCACCAACATTGAAGACCTGACTCCATTCATATCAACTGCAGATGTGATCTAGCCATCGGGTTTATGCATTCCCTACAGAAGCCTCTTTGATACCACTGCTCTATATTCTGGAAGACGAAGCTCCATATCTACAATGTTTCGGTCTGTTCACTATGGAGCAGAAACGTAGCCCCTCACAAAAAGGATCAACAGTTGCATGCATACAGCTTGCAATCCCCTTCTCTCAGAGACATCTGCTGCATGTGTTGGTACACACTTCTAGTATAGTCTACCTTCTGCCAGATCATACTAGAAGTGCCTTACTCTCGTTTAATGCAGCAGCTGAGGGTTGGAAGAGGCCTGCACAAAATTGCTAGATGTGATTAAGGAAGATCTCCAGAAGCTCGACTTCATTTGGAGAATGCAGAAGGGCTTACACGGGACTGTCAGTGATGGAGGACACAGAAGATGTATGACAATGAAATCATTGTGGTACCAAAAGACTAGTGCAAGGAGCTGCGGTGATCGGTGTCAGGGTGTGGGGCTATGCACCAGTTGCAGTTCTCTGGAATCAGCTTCCTTTGTTTGCATAAACAGAACCCTGTCAAATTCTTATGTATAAAGGGGCGGGTGGTTAGGGCACTCAATCACACAGCACAAAAGGGACTGGAATTTTCCCTCTAATAACTTTTCAGGCAAGTCAACAAAACAGGAGTATTGCTGCTACAATAACCGGGCTCCTCCGTGGACATCACTTAATACATTAAATAAGGTGCTACCGTGACAAGAACTGTTATTCAGTTCATCCTGTTATTTTAGAATGATATAGGGTAGATCTATATAAAGATATCCCCACCGTTTTCAGTAGGAGACAATTGGGAAGAGAAAGGAGTTGATTTGATAACATAATTGGCGGCCAATGTTGATAAAATAGAGTCGAGGTGGAACAAATATAATTTTGTTAATTAAACAGATGTTGTCACGTTGATCGTTTGTAGATTATTTATTCATATATATTTATATGTTGTAAGTTACACAGAATATCACCAACAATTCACGTTTATTAATAAAATTTCACAAATAAATTCTTTCAAAATTACTAACCTCTTCTTCGTATGTTCCTCCGATAGTTTTTCAATTCAAATATTTCTCTATTGTTAATCTCATATGTTCCGTGTGGGACAGATAATATATTTCAGATAAAGATACTTTATATCAGAAAGGTGAGAAGTGAAAAGATGTAAAATTTCAGACCAAAATATTTTAACTGAGAATTAAGGAAATGTAATGGAGGGCGGAAGTAAATAAACATATAATTCCGCAGTTAATAAGGTGAGGGAGAAAAAAGAGAAAGAGAGAAAGTGTGAAGTAATAAGAAAGGAGAATCGTGTATGAAATGTAAGGGTGGAAAAGTGAGAGAGAGAAAAAGAGTAATTGCATAACGAAGTGAGAGAAAAGGATAGTTTGGTGTACCCAGAAACGAGTCAGACATGTGATGATGTAAGGCAGAGCATTATGTAAATGGGGGTCGGGCGAAGGGTCTGGGTGGTGGTAAGAAACTCTTAGGAGAGCAGGTCTTCACAGACCCCACGAGCATGAGCTTCTGCCCTTAACTTCTTACGCTCTAGAAGGTCCAGACCGCATCCAAGTCATGGCTCCTGAGTGCCCTTCTGTTGGCATTTAGCCATTCTGGTATCGAAGACTTTCTGTGTATTTAAACCGCATTTTGGTTTTGATAACAGGATTTAGTTGGTTCTCCTCTCCGTTGCCGCTGATTTCAAACTTATATTTAAACGTTTTCTTGATCTTGAACGTATTCATGGTGGCGGAGAGTCAACAGTATCACCGCCTCCGCCACCACTACAAGACATACGCACTCAGTTATTTTCCTTAGTCTACATGTAGTAGTACTAGACAGTGTATGTTAGTAGTAGTAGGAGGTAATACATGTTGTGTGAAATACAAACACTGTGCCCTCAAACGGGATGGAGGCCGCTTTTGATCCTCCTCATCCTGACTCGGAAGTCGGCATTTCTCAGTCTGTTGCCCAAACTGGGGTATCCTTCGGTCTTGAACATATGTGCTTCTTCTATTCTACTTTTAAATGACATGGTCAGTTCAATCAAAATCAGTTGTTTCGATGAATTTAAATGGAATATGATATCCGGCCTCAAACCATTCTTTCTGATGATTTCTGTTTGCTTTGCTGACCCTAGGAGGCCTGATGTACACATCCAGCCAGTCATACGTACAATTCAGAAAACTTGATTCTTGTACCCTGTATGGCATAGCTGTTCCTAGCCTTGATTTGCTGCCCCCTGCCATATAGAATGATGTTGGAGATTCTCGTACAATGGGTTTTGTTTTTGTTGTACTTATGACATGTACGATTTCCTTAACTACTTAATTGTGTCTCCACATGCATCTACCCTGCGCTAGTACTACTCTGCATGAGCTCAGAATGTGTTCCACTGTCTGTCTACCCTGGCAGAGTGTGTACTCGGGTCTATCTGATTAGCCCCACTTCTCTAAATTCATGTTCGAAATGATTCTGAGAGATAACTTATGCCACAAACCATCCAGACCCTGTTGGCTCTGCTGTACTGCCGTCTGGAATTCACTATTTTCTTCACCTGTAAAATTAGACCTCTCCTCATCTGTCCACTGGCCCCTAATGACCATTCCATTTTTATACAGCCAGTCCTTGCCTATTGGCCTGAGTGCTTCTCATTATTTCTTTGATTGTAAGGGATTTTTTTTGTTTCAACCTCATTCTGGAAGATTCAACTACCTTAGTCAACTGTTCCAATACCCTATGTGTTTCATCTTCCTTTGTGGCAAGGACTCGTGTCGTCCATGAAGGCTTTTAGAGGATCCATTCGAAATCCCTCTCCAAGCACTGTTGTACCTGACCAACACATTGCTACCTTTAGGATGACCTCCATTGCCAACACATTGTAGGTGAGATTGCCCATTCTTATGCCAACCTCCAACTTATACAGACTGCTGTGTACTCTTTGGTGGCGAAAGAATCACATGAGGAAACTGCAAACATACATTTGCAGCATCGCTCAGTTGATTATTCGGAACATGACTAGTTGAACCACCTTGGACAAATTATCAAGTCTTAATGGCAAGACATATTGAATCATTTACTTCTAATATAATCTTTCAACTATTTCTCTACATCTTCCTTCACCTCACCCCATACACACTTTAACTCTATTGATTATTCTGAAGTTTAAGTTTCATTTTCAGTAATTGAAGTATTTTTCTCTCAATTTTATATTCTACATTTCAATAAGAGTATTCAAATAATGAAACTGTCTTTTTCCTTCATGTTGCCATGATCTATTTACAAAAGACAGCAAACTAAAGACGCAGCCTTACAAACGCAGCCATGTAAGACAGCTTCTCTAGTCTCATAGGGAGTACAACATAAATAGTTAACTGCAGAGGAAATATACTGGACAGTGATAAAAGTACATGCCCAGACTGCTATGCTGCATCACAGAGTGTGCAGTATTGTTCTCAACTAAATAGAGTCACTGTATAAGAGGAACAACAAATGTAGTCATTCAACTGATTATGCTTGTTATAAAACTACTGGATTAGAATTGACCTACGGCTACAACTGGAGACTGTCAAGCAGTGCTGCCAAAGTTGGTACAATTTGACTTTTCTGTATATTTAGACTGTAACGGAATACTCCTATATTTTACCTGGGGAAGATTCAAAACTAAATCTGAGGGTTCTCACCTCTAAAACCACCTATTGTACTTAGTGTCCACCAGAGAGACCCCGAAGCAGCAGTCTGTGAGAGGTTAACAATGTAGCCATTCACTATCTACAGACCTTTTACTCTTTCTCTCTCCTAGCCTTACATGCTCTCACATTTCATACCAGCTCAGCAGATTGACCAACTACAGGAGCAACGTAAACTAAGGATAAACAAACACACACACATAGTAGGTTTCGTCGATAAAATAAAGTACCAGTAATGCACTGGGTAATTGCTGGCCTTGTGCCTAAAGTAGAAACAATTATATATTTCACTACTACAATTTATCTATCCTTTCGGCTTCCTGTCATTTCACTTCTATTGTATCGTTTTATTGATACATGCATACACGCTAGCTCGAAGTAGTAAGTAAGAAAATAATGCAGTGATAATTTATGTCACAATTTTATTACTTGATATTCAATGTACCAATAAGTGAACTTTGTTATTGTAAAATAAACAATTCTGGCATCATTCTTTTTATCATTCATCCTGAAAAGAATACATCTATCCACTACATGGACCATATTTGGATTTTTTGCTATGTTTTAGAAATTGTAGTTTGCAAATTTGGCTTGATTGATATTCAAACATCACCATTTAATGATTTACCATTCATCAGCTATAACGACTTTTTCGTCAAGAAGCCATCCATTAAATGTATTTGCCCATGAGATTTTACTTGACATGAATACATTTCTGTATCTTATTTCAAATTGGTAGCCAACCATAATCTGTATTATCTTGGTAGCCAATAACACACTATTCAATCACAATCGATCAATGGACATTTTACTTGAATAATTTCCACTGAGTGAGAATACACCTCCGCTGCTAATTTGGTCACCCAGGTAGCAGAAGCTGTCTACTGTTACTTCTCAGCCAGCATAGGACGTTAGTCTTTGTCAGGTAGACTTTTAGACCCCTTCTTTCTAGGCCCTGCTTCCAAGTTTTGAATTTCTTCTCTAGTTCCACCATAGATTCTGCTATGTCTGTAAGATCATCCACATACAGAAGTTCCCATGGGCTGCCTGTCTTAAACTCCTGTTACAGCCTGTAGTATGATAAACAGGAAAGGGCTAAGAACAGAGCTCTGATGGATGCCACCCTGTACGCTAAATTCCCCACTAAACTCAGTGTTAATCCTAACTTTGCTAACTGCTCCCCTACACATGGCTTGTAATGCCTTCACAAGCAACTCATCTACTCCTAGTTTTCTAAGGGCCCACCAGAATACGGCACAGGTCACTCTGTCGAATACTTTTTCCAGGTCGACAAATGCCAGGTAGAGCGGCTTACTTTTAGCTTGTTACTTTTCCTGTAACTGTCTCACAAAGCAGAGAGCATCTGTGATGCTTTTGCCTGTACAAATCTGAATTGCATCTCGTCTAGATTTACCCGGTCCCTAATCAGTTGTGCAATAACTCTCTCTATTACTTTCAAGATCTGGTTCATTACCTTGATGCCTCTATCTAGTACGTCTCCTTTACACTTGTAGCAGTTGACAATGATGCTGCTGCACCTATCATTCAGTACGACACCATCTAGTATTTCTTCATTTACAATACACGTGGTTATGGCTCTTTCAGCTTCCAGACCTTTCTTCTCCATGTTGTCTTCTGTTTCCAAATTTGTCTAGCTCTGACAATGAGGTCGTTGACTACTAAATTCTGTTGGGAGGCACATTGCTCACCGAGGAAGGCTTTCGTGTTTACAACCATTCATTTATCACGTCCTCTGGTAAGGATAAAATCTATCTGACTAGAATGCTCCCTGGATCTATAGGCGATCAGGTGGTTTTTATTCAAAATAATTAAAAATACATTACACAACAGTGACAAAATTAGTGTATCCGGTTTAGAATATGTAGTCCATATACCCGCATGCCATAGGAAGTGACTGAAAGATTGGTAGCTGTAAAACATTGCCTCAAAAAGTCCCATCCAACCCATGCCAGCATAGAACATTCAATGGAAAATGATGATGATTATACAATGTAAGTAGTTAGTGTTGGCAGGCAATATTAGAAATGACATGTGACTTAAGTACGTTAGAACTTCAGTAGAGTTGTTACAAAAGTAGCCACCTATGAGGAACAGAGGCCACTGGAGTTGTGGTAGAAAAAGCAGAGAGAAGTGAAAACATGTCTGTGACAGAGGTTGGAGTGCGTTGACTTTATTCCTCTCAGTTCAGTGTCTTTTTAGGTTTATTACCTTTGTGAATACGTTTATGGTTTAATAAATGACTATTTTGAGAGAATGATTTATCACAGATATTACAATGATATTGTCTTCCTTTAGTGTGTCCAGCATGAATACGTTTATGACATGAAAGAGTACTCAGGTGAGTGAATGTTTTATCACAGATATCACAAGGGTTTGGTTTATCTCCATTATGAATAGGTTTGTGTTTGGCTAAAGAAGAACTATACGAGAATGACTTACCACAGATATCACAGTGATATGGTTTCTCTCCTGTGTGAATACGTTTATGGGTCAATAAATCACTACTTTGAGAGAATGATTTACCACAGATATGACACTGATATGGTTTCTCTCCAGTGTGAGAACGGATGTGTTGTATCAAAGTGCTACTGTGAGAAAAGGTCTTACGACAGAAGTCACAATGATATGGTTTCTTTCCTGTGTGAAGACGTTTATGTGTCCACAAACTACTGTTTCGAGAAAATGCTTTACCACAGATATCACATTGGTGTGGCTTCTCTCCTGTGTGAATAGTTTGGTGTTCAGATAAAGTATGACTAGCTGTGAATGTTTTACCACAGATATTACAATGATGTTTTTCTCTAGTATGTCCAGTATGAATATGTTTATGAGATGAAAGAGAACTCGGGTCACAGAACGTTTTACCACATATAACACAATGATATGGCTTCTCTCCTGTGTGAATAAGTTTGTGTCTAGTTAAAATAATATTAGTAGAATAATATTTACCACAGATATCACAAGGGTATGGTTTATCTCCACTATGAATAGTTTTGTGTTTGGCTAAAGAAGCAATAGTTGAGAATGACTTACCACAGATATCACAGTGATATGGTTTCTCTCCTGTGTGAATACGTTTATGGCTCCATAAATGACTATATTTCGAGAATGATTTACCACAAATTTTACATTGGTATGGCCTCTCTCCTGTGTGAGTGCGAGTGTGTTCTTTCAAGTTACTACTACAAGAGAAGGTCTTACTACAGAAGTCACAATGATGTGGTTTCTCTCCTGTGTGAAGACGTTTATGCCTCAATAAATTACCATTTTGAGAAAATGCTTTACCACAGATATCACATTGGTGTGGCTTCTCTCCTGTGTGAATATTTTGGTGGTTAGATAAAGAATTACCAGCTGTGAATATTTTACCACAGATATTGCAAGGATATCGTCTTTGTCCAGTATGAATACGTTTATGAGATGAAACAGAACTCGAGTGAGTGAATGTTTTACCACAGATATCACAATGGTATGGCTTCTCACCTGTGTGAATATGTTTGTGTGCGGTTAAACTACCATTGCTAGAAAAGTTTTTACCACAGATATCACAATGGTATGGCTTCTCTCCTGTGTGAATACGTTTGTGTGCGGTTAAATGACTATTACTAGAAAGGTTTTTACCACAGATATCACAAGGATATGGTTTATCTCCAGTATGAACAAGTTTGTGTTTGGCTAATTCAGAACTATTAGTGGATGATTTACCACAGATATCACAATGAAATGGTTTCTCTTCAGTGTGAGTACGTTTGTGTTGAGTTAAAAGACCAGAAATTCTGAAAGCTTTACCACAGATATCACAGTTGTATGGCTTCTCGCCTGTGTGGATACGTTTGTGTAGTGATAACTGTCTATTTCGAAGGAATGTCTTACCACAAATATCACAGTGGTATGGCTTCTCTCCTGTATGTATAAGTTTGTGATTAGATAAATACTGACTCAGTGCAAAACTCTTACCACATGTATCACATTTGTATGGTTTTTCTCCCGTATGAATATGTTTATGGTACGTTAAAGTGTTTCTTTTAGAAAATGTTTTACCACAAATATCGCATTCAAATGGTCGTTCTCCTGTGTGGGTACGCTTGTGTGCATTTAATTGACACTTTGTAGAAAATGTTTTACCACAAATATCACAATGGTATGGTTTCTCTCCTGTATGAATACGTTTGTGTGTAGTTATGTAATATTTAACGGAAAATGTTTTACCACAGATATCACAGTGGTATGGTTTTTCTCCTGTGTGACTACGAGAATGAATTAATAAATTAATTCTCTGAGAGAAAGCTTTACCACAGATTTCACAACGGTATGGTTTTTCTCCAGTGTGACTACGTTTGTGTATAGTTAAAGAAGAATTACTAGGGCATATGTTACCACAGATATCACAACGGAATTGTCTTCTACCATTGTGAATATGTTTATGGCTTCGTAAAGAAGAATTAGAATGGAAAGATTGACCACAGGTAACACAATGGTATGCTTTTTTCTCCATCATTTCAAATATTCTTTACAAAACAGAAAATTACTTTTCTTCTTGAATTTTTCACAAACTATTTTCAAGACTATATTTTCTTCAACTCTTATCTCTGTGAAAGTCTGAATATGTTTCAGTTGTAAAGAGACAGTTTCAGATAATCTGAAATATATAAAGAAAGAATAAAATATTAGGGATATTTTCAATGTTGACACATTATATATCATTAGAAAGGAGAGATGTAGGTGCACACACATCAAAAGACACCCGTCTGTATTATGTATATTTGTTTCTTATATTCTTTATATACTAGCAACTTTAGCTTTATAAGCTACTGATTCACAACAGGAAACTATTACCACCCTTAGCAATAAAACCAGTTTATGTAACAATTAGGGGTGGCTGAAGATGTGGCATTGTTTGGTGTGTTTGTGTCAATGTTTTATATGCTATTTTGGCTATATATATATAGAGAGAGGGATAGAATGTAGTGTACGGGAGGAGACTGAGGTGGTATGGACATGTGATGCGCATGGAGGATGACCGATGGGTGAAGAAGTGCCAGGAAATGCCAGTTGAAGGAAGACGGGGTAGACCACGAAAAACATGGGCGGAGGTGGTGAGAACAGACCTCAGATCGTTGAAGTTCATGGTGGAGGACCGTGACGAGTGGAGAGATGCTGTACTGAATAAGACCCGTCCCACCCTTGCGAGCAGGGAAGAGCGGACGTAAAATGATGATGATGATGATATATATATATATATATGATAAAATATTTTAGAAGAAACAGGGGGCTGTGTGGTTACAACTGTTATCTTTGTGAAAGTCTGAAGATGTTTCAGTTGTAAAGAAACAGTTTCAGATAATCTGAAATATATAAAGAGAGAAAATATTAGGGATATTTTCATTGTTGACACATTATAAGTCATTAGAGAAAAGTTTCTTGACTACAGTCGTGGTTATACATACATAAATCAGATATAGGAATATATATGACAGTATGATTGAAATAGGATATATATACAGTATGACTGATATTGGAAATATATACACATAGTAAGTCAGAAATA
Organism: Eledone cirrhosa; assembly: GCA_964016885.1. Taxonomy (NCBI): domain Eukaryota; kingdom Metazoa; phylum Mollusca; class Cephalopoda; order Octopoda; family Eledonidae; genus Eledone; species Eledone cirrhosa. Next base: position 338,173,361 of record OZ024742.1, on the reverse strand, counting down.
GGAATATGTCATATGTAATAAATATACACACAGTCTGACCTGGGGATACCAACAAAATGGTCTTTCATTTTCTTTAAATTAACTAAAAGTTCTTTTATGTAACATGTTTAACTACAAACTAAAATTAAATAATGAACTATCACTTTTATCAAGAAAGAAAACAGATTAGTGATAGAAATAAGTAGACATGAATGGGAATGGAAGAAAGGAAAGAAGGTATAGGTAGAAATAAGAATTTATGTAGATCTAAATCACAGGTTCTCAACCCATTATGGGCAAACACCCATTTTTGCCTCTCAAAATCACGAAATGCCCTCCAGCCCTATTTTTCCATTTTTCAATATACTACTGATTTTGATATCAGTAGATTATTGGACCAAATCAAGTTATGATAGAATCTTTAAAAAGTACTCGTACAAATTAAATACAAAAACGTCTCAGTCCAAAACAAAAGCAAAAAATTCAAATTTTTGAAAGATAGACGTGAATGTTCTCAAAGACTTGATCTTAGTCAAAAAAACTTCTTTTTTTAAAATTCTATATCTCACTGTTAGCTGTTGCAATATTATGAGTAGATAGACAATTCTACAATTCAAACCGTAAACTCAAAATACCAAAGATACAAAATATTACTTTTCTCTGGAGTCCCAAACTCAAGGGAAAAATAGTACCTTGCAAAATAAAGTACCTCGATCACAAACTTAGTTGCAACGAATGAATTGAGATGCTTGGTGACAGTGAACAAACAATATCTGTATCCCTTATATATATATATATATATATAAACATTTGTATTTGATATATAATATATATATATATATATATATATATATATATATATATATATACATAGATAGATAGATACACACACACAGACATAAACTTGTGTGTTTGCATCTTATTTTTGCTTAGGAGAGAATTTTGTCTCCGGTTTTTATTGATGGGTCAAAGGCCACTGTTCTTTTCAACATGACAACACTATATATATAAATGAACAGAGAAAGAGGGAGAGACAGACAGAGTAGGAAATGTGTGTGTGTGTTTGATACACGTCTATCCATCTCTTCAACAGGAGCCTCAAACATGTGGCCTGCGAACTACTTTTCTATGGCCCATGGTAGAACCAATATATCAGATTGCATTATAACTGGTGAAAATAAGCCGGTGAGCTGGAATCGTTAGCACATCTGGCGAAATGCTTAACGGTACTTCTTCCGTTTTCACATTCTGAGTTCAAATTCCGCCAATCTCAATTTTGCCTTTCATCCTTTTGGGGTCAATAAATTAAGTACCAGTTGTGAACTGGGATCGATGTAATCGACAGGACCCTAAACCCAAAATTTCATGCCTTGTGCCTATAGTAGAAATGATTATAACTGGTGAAAATCATCACCCACCACCACGTTTGGCCCACTGTGCCTCTCCTACAGGACGTAATGGCCCTTTTGTGTCCTTGAGTTTGAGACCCCTCTTCTACACACACACACATCTATATATACACTTTTTTTTTGTCTGTCTCTGGACTATGCCCATGCTGGAGCATCACCTTGGTAAGTTATTGGGACGTCAACTAACAAACAAGCATTGTTGGGAGGGCAAACACAAATGCAAAGACACACACAGACATACATACGACAGGCTTCTTTTAGTGTCGGTCTATCAAATCCACTCACAGGGCTTTGGTCGGCCCGGGCAGAGGGACTGAACCCGGAAACATGTGGTTGGGAAGCAAGCTTCTTGTCACACTGCGCATATATATATATATATATATATGTATATGGTATTTAATTAACAATGAAAATAAAAGAACCAAATCAAGTTACTTGATAACTTTGTTGTTTTTGTTTTTATTTTCATTGTTAATTTAATACCCAATATCTGACTGTATCTAAAGAATTAACTCAGTGAAACACAGAACTTCCCGATGGATTTTACTGGATTAGATTGAGTTCTATCTACAGTACGGACCCTACCACCAGAGGTAGACCACACGGAAAAAGAAATATATATATGTATATGTGTGTGTGTATTATCATCATCATCATCGCTTTTCTCTGCTTGCAAGGGTCGGTTGGGTCTTATTCAGCACAGCATCTCTCCACTTGTCATGGTCCTTCGTCATCTCCACCGTGAGCTTCAGCGATCTGAGGTCTGTTCTCCCCACCTCTGCCTATGTTTTTCGTGGTCTACCTCTACGACGTCTTCCTTCAACTGGCATTTCCTGGCACTTCTTCACCCATCGGTCATCCTCCATGCGCATCACATGTCCATACCACCGCAGTCTCCTCTCTCGCACACTACATTCTATCCCTCTCAGACACAGTTTCTCTCTCAACATATCCATGCTGGGTTGTTCACGCACATTGACATTGCACATCCAACGGAGCATGCTTGCCTCATTTCTCTCCAGCCGTCGCATATCCTCTGCAGTTGTTGCCCATGTCTCACTACCATGCAGCATCGCGCTCCTCAACACAATCATATAACCGGCCTTTCGTATTATATATATATAAATCTACATACATACATACATTTACATATGTATATAGCTATACATTTATATATTTGTATATATGCATGCACTTATATTTAAGTGTGTGTATATGTGTCTATAAGGATGTTGACATGTTTTATGTTTTTTTTGGTAAGGAGAGAATTTTGTCTCCAGATTTTATTACTTAGGGAGATTAACTACCAGTTTTTCAACCTCATCAAACACCAATGCTGGCCTGTGTGGGTATATATGGGTACGTATGTATGTACGAATGCATGTGTGTGTATGTTCATACGTATGTATGCACGTATAAGTATACACCCACACCCTTCATCACCATTGCTTCTTTTTCTTGTCATTTCTGTTGAATTGTTTTTGTAACTGTTGTCATAGTTGACGTTTCCCTTATTTTCATTTTCTTTGATTTCTTTTATTTATCTCCCTAGGGAATTCGTTGACAAGATTCTTTTATCTATTTTCTTCGTTTTCTTCATTCAAATGCATTCACACCAGCTGTCTCAGAAATGTACAAATATGGCTTATAAAGTTTACCAAAGGAAAGAGCCTTCCAGCGCCCCCATCGTTGAGAACCTTTCATCTAAATAGCCAAATTTCTTAAGCAACAGTCACAAAACAATATACCACTGGATTTCAGTATCTTCTATATATAATCAAAAAAGATCAGATCTGATTGTACAGAACTTGTTTGTTAGTTTTGGGAGTGTCTTAAGGTGATTCTTTTTACCAATCCTTATTTTAGCCTAGTATAAACATCCACCCCCACCACATAAATCCTGTTTTATTTTGTCTTGCTTTAATTTTTTTACTCATTATTAAATCCTAATGTATCAAGAGAATTATTATAATCAGTATTCCTATATTGCCATACTTAGGATATAAAATTCATAAGACAGAAATAAACAGTACCTGATTGATCTGTATCTGTAAATTCCTAACTGTTTATTAGTATAATGATCTAACATCCATTTCTCTACTACCAAGAGTTGGACAGCTTTTCACAAACTGAGTCACTACTGAGCTCCCAGACAGGCCAGGTGTCTACATCTCACCCAAGTACATTTTATCATGGCTCCAGGACTAGGGAGGTTGTCCTGTCTTGGACACAATAAGAGGGACCTCCTAAACCTTTGTTTAGCCAGCTTTCTACAGCTGGATACCCTTCATATCACCAAACACATTACAGTAAATACTGGGTGTGTTTATCATGTATATCACCAACACTAGGGAGGTTTTCGTGCCCTTCACAACTGAAGGATTACATTGACTACAAAATTGTACTCAACAAGATGGAGAAACACTTTGGAGTAACAGGCATACTCAAATGACTAAAGTCCTATTTACCAGACAGACTGAACAATGGTAATGTGTTACTATATAATTAACCTAAACATCAAATAAGACTGCAACTGATTTAGAATACAACAGCTAGGATATTTGTTAGAAAGAAATAAGGTCATACTTCTGAGTTTATTGTGACTCTTCACTGGCTTCCTATAAAAGCCTAAATAATATTTTAAATCCTTCTGATAACATTCAAAATTGTACACGATCTTAGTCCTGAATATTTCAGTGAAATGCTTCATGAAAAGTTACCAGTGGGGCAATTTTCAAATTGCCACACTTGAGTTTATTTTTCAAACCCGGTGGGAGGTTCCAGACAAATGGTGAGATGCGATGTGTCAGTTTGACAGCAGCACCATCATCAAACTCTTCTGCAGAGGACGAACAACGAACCCTCAACCTGTAACGACACTGACCAAAAGAAACTGGACTGCTGAAGTCAGCAATACTCACTAATTTCTAGCTGCGACACTGAAGTTGAAGGTGCAGGCAGATCCTGCCACCAGTTCCACCTTACTTCATCCTGTCTCTATGATCCCAACAATCACGTCTACATTGATGTGTTTTATCACCTATTACTTCAGTACTTTGGCCAAGGACAAGACTGAAAACTGGAAGATCTTCAAATCAGGTACTGTTTAAGTATGGCAATATAGGAATACTGATTATAATAATAAGTAAAATAATTAAAGCAAGACAAAATAAAACAGGGTTTATGTGGTGGGGTGGATGTTTATACTAGGCTGAAATAAGGATTGGTAAAAAGAATCTGATCTTTTTTTATTATATATAGAAGATACTGAAATCCAGTGGTTTTGTGACTGTTGCTTAAGAAATTTGGCTATTTATATGAAAGGTTCTCAACGGTGGAGGCGCTGGTAGACTCTTTCCTTTGGTAAATTTTATAAGCCATATTTGTACATTTCTAAAACAGCCGGTGTGAATGCATTTGAATGAAGAAAAAGAAGCTTGTCAACAATCCCTAGGGAGATAAAAGAAAAACGAAAGAAATCCAAGAAAATGAAACTAAGGGCAACGTCAACTATGACAACAGTTACAAGAACAACTTCAACAAAAATGACAAGAAAAGGAAGCAATGGTGATGAAAATTCCAGTCCCTTTTGTGCTGTGTGATTGAGTGCCCTAACCACCCGCCCCTTTATACATTTATACATAAGAATTTGACACAGTTCTGTTTATGCAAACAAAGGAAGCGGATTCCAGAGAACTGCAACTGGTGCATAGCCCCACAACTCTGACACCGATCGCCGCAGTTCCTTGCACTAGTTTTTGGTACATCTAGCCATTTTGTGCAGGACTCTTCCAACCCTCAGCTGCTGCAGTAAACGAGAGTAAGGCACTTCTAGTATGATCTGGCAGAAGGCAGACGACATGTGTACCAACGCATGCAGCAGATGTCTCTGAGAGAGGGGGATTGAAGGCTAATGTGTGTGCGCATGCAACTGTTGATCCTTTTTGTGAGGGGCCACGTTTCTGTTCCATAGTGAACAGACCGAAGCATTGTAGATATGGAGCTTCGTCTTCCAGAACATAGAGCAGTGGTATGAGGCTTCTGTAGGGAATGCATAAACCCGATGGCTAGATCACATCTGCATATGGGGTCAGGTCTCCAATGTTGGTGATTGTGGAGTCCAGGTAGATGGAGATAATCAACTGACATCACATACCCACCTGCATAGCAACACGAGTACTGCTGGCTCAACCAGATATTCAACAAGATCATCACAGATGACTGGGAGAAGTTCTCAGAGAAAGAAGACACGTGCTTGGTGACAGAGGCAAGGAACAACAACCTCAGTCACACACTTCGCATTGCCCGTGTTGGTCACCAGATAAAGACAGCTCTGGTAATGAATACTAACCTCAACATTATCACTAGAGAAACTGCCCATCTAGAATCCTGGAAAGATTTCTTCAGCTTTCTTCATTACCTAACCCATCCCAATCGTTCCCAGCCTAGCCATCATCGAAGACAGCTACAAGCAATCACACTTGCTGTCTCAATCCTGTCACCCCTAACAAAGTCAGTGCTGTCCAGAAGCTCAACAACCACAAACCCCTTGGAATCTGCTGTGGAGATGTTGAAGGAGGATGGAGATAATGAACCAGTGAGTCTCACGCATCATCAACTATATATAGGTGTCGGAGCAGCTCACAAATGACTGGACAGTGGGGCATCATCCTCCCTTTCTGGAAATGGAAGGGTGACAAACTCATCTGTAACAACCACACGGGAATCACCCTCTTCCCTAACCTGAGCAAGCCCTTCACCAAGATCCTTCTCAGCCATTCTCTTCCAGCCATTAGAAGCAGACGTCACCTACAACAAGCCAGATTCCTGCCAAATTGATCTACCACCGACCCACATTTCAATCCTTCGTTTCATTATTAATAGACTTTGGGAATTCCACAATCATCGGGACCTATATGTTTCTTTCGCTGACACAACGCAGTTTTCGACATGGTCGACCACGCATCCTTCTTGAAAATTCTCAGCCTCATCGGCACACCACCCTGCTCCAACGGTTCTATAGCAGTGCCAAGAGTTGCATGTGGATGAACGGGAAGGACTCCATCTGGGACCCCATCAACAGCAGTTTCAGAAAGGGCATGTTTGCCTCTGATCTCTTCAACGGTGACATCGACTATCTGATGACCAAGGTCTGTGAACGAGTTTCTGGCATTGCTTTCTGGAACAACCTTATTCACCAACTCGATCAACCAGCTCAGGAAGGAATTGGCAAAGTTTGGCCTTCATAAACATAATATCATATATCATATATATAATTTGGAAGAGAATATAATATCCTATATATAAGACAATTGGGAAGAGAAAGGAGTTGGTTTGATAACATAATTGGCGGCCAATGTTGATAAAATAGAGTCGAGGTGGAACAAATGTAATTTAGTTAATGAAACTGATGTTGTCACGTTGATCCTTTGTAGATTATTTATTCATATATATTTATATGTTGTAAGTTACACAGAATATCACCAACAATTCACGTTTATTAATAAAATTTCACAAATAACTTCTTTCAAAATTACTAACCTCTTCTTCGTATGTTCCTCCGATAGTTTTTCAATTCAAATATTTCTCTATTGTTAATCTCATATGTTCCGTGTGGGACAGATAATGGCGATATCCAATTTTAGCTGTCTAAATGCCGCTTACTTGCTGCAGTTGCTGCTTACTTCAATGTATGAGGCTATTCCAACAAATTTACATTCCCCTTTTTTTTAGCCGTTAAAAGAAATATAGATTTTTTTTTTTTTTTTTGCGATTTATTTGCCACTGGGGCATAGATTTCTTTATTTGCCCCTTTTTTGTTTGTTTGTTTTTTTGCGATTTATTAGCCTTTTGGGGTCACACACACCCCCGTAGAAAGTGTGCGACCTTTCTGCCAGGGAGTACAGAGAGAGAGGGGTGCTCCCTTCTTCTCTTACCTGTACAAGCCGGTATAGAGAGATGGCCCACTTACACGGGCCATTATTGCTACTTTCACCCGAAAAAGGCACTCAGTCCCAGCCAATTCCATGAAAGATGGGTGAAAGTAGCAATAATGGCCCGTGTACGTGGGCCATCTCTCTATATCGGCTTGTACAGGTAAGAGAAGAAGGGAGCACCCCCCTCTCTCTGTGCTCCCTGGCAGAAAGGTCGCACACTTTCTACGGGGGCGTGTGTGACCCCAAAAGGCTAATAAATCGCAAAAAAACAAAAAAGGAGCAAATAAAGAAATCTATGCCCCAGTGGCAAATAAATCGCAAAAAAATAAAAATAAATAAATCTATATTTCTTTTAACGGCTAAAAAAAGGGGGAATGTAAATTTGTTGGAATAGCCTCATACATTGAAGTAAGCAGCAACTGCAGCAAGTAAGCGGCATTTAGACAGCTAAAATTGGATATCGCCCAGATAATATATTTCAGATAAAGATACTTTATATCAGAAAGGTGAGAACTGAAAAGATGTAAAATTTCAGACCAAAATATTTTGACTGAGAATTAAGGAAATGTAATGGAGGGCGGAAGTAAATAAACATATAATTCCGCAGTAAATAAGGTGAGGGAGAAAAAAAGAGAAAGAGGGAAAGTGTGAAGTAATAAGAAAGGAGAATCGTGTATGAAATGTAAGGGTGGAAAAGTGAGAGAGAGAGAAAGGCGTAGTCTGGTGAACCCAGGAACGAGGGTCAGGCATGTGATGAGAAGGAGATTAGGTAAGACAGAATTACGTAAATGATGGTTATCATATACTGCAGTATCGGTAGAGGGTCGGACGCCATTCTTTGACACATAGAGTTACGGCCCTTGCCATTCTGAGTTCAAATCCTGCCGAAGTTAGCTTTGCCTTCCATCCTTACTTGGTTGATAAAATAAAGTACGAGTCACGCATCGAGTTCGATTTAATCGATTTCCCCCTCCCTAAAAATGACTGGCCTTGTGCCTATATAAGAAACCATTATATATGTTTATGTGTGACAATAATTTCTCCCATATTTCCCACTCAGTGATTTATATTCTATATTTCCTCTGTACAGATATTGTGCTATTTTTATTTATTCATTTGTTGTGTTAATATTCATTTCTGGCCAAGTGTCCTGATGCAAGCTAATATAAATGACGGTATTGGCAACACATTTTACTCTATCACACATCTACATTCACATATTCAGCCTGCCTATTTCGTATTTCAAGTTCCTGTACAAGAACATTCACCTAAATTACTGCTAGCTTTTGTTGGTCATTCTTGGCCAGAGACACAGATAAGCTGTCATGTTACCTTCTCAAATTCTATGCACTCACACTTTAACCAGTTTCACTATCTGTCTTTCCTGTTTGCAAGCTTCTTGATACACATGGCAAGAATAGTTTATAAACTTTGCTTATTTCAACTTATAACGATATATCTGCAACACAAACACCTTATAATTTATCACATTACTGATTCCATTTGTTATGATCATTCTTAATACAAAACATCTGATGATTTAAATAATATTTTATAACTCAGAATTACAAATAAATTCAATAGTTACTTTCATATTTGTTTTATTTTTTTTAGTTGGTATGACTAGCTTTGCCAAGAACTCATCAAACAGGCTAAACCCACATTCTTGGGTATAACCCACTTTACTCAACTCTACTTGAATCAAAACTTCAATCAAGTCTTAATGGCAAGACATATTGAATCACTTATCTAATATAATCTTTCAACTATTTCTCTACATCTTCCATCACCTCACCCATACGCACTTTAACTCTATTGATTATTCTGAAGTTTAATTTTCATTTTCAATAGTTAAAGTATTTTTCTTTTAATTTTATATTTCAACTACCTGGTGATTCCCGGGTATTTTATTAAATTTACAAAATTTGACGATTGAAATATGATTGCTGAATTTTAACTAAAGTAGGAATTATAACAGAATATTTATTGCCGTTTGTTTAAAGCAAATCATGTAGATAAAAATATTAGTTTTGTCCAGTGGTGATTTTTTTAAATACTGCTCCCTATTACAGTCAGCATATATAATGCTTCGCACTTGGAAGTATCATTAGGTATGTTGTCAGTGAAAAGGGCATGACCAAAAAAATAAATTAAAATTTTATTTATCCTTTTTTTTTTTGCACAATCAGAACTTCTGAGAATCAAATAAAATGTGAAGGCTATTTTAAAATGCATAAACAAAATAAAAAATTTACCATTGGTTTATGAATGAATGAAGAATTTACTTACTCATTTCTGTAATTCAGAAAAGTTTATTTGAATGTGTATAAGTATGGTAAATATATACATATACACCAGGAACCAAACTCCCACTGTCACTACCGCCATCTTTCCCGATCTCCCTATTATGAGCAAAAGGGGGCCCATGCGCTGGCCTCCCATCAGCCCAGGCGGTCGGAATAGAGGATGGTGAGGGAGACACTGGAAAATCCATTCCGACTTGCGAGGTTCACCCCTGCGGATAGCCAACTCTGTGCCGATGGTGGTGAGTTGGGAGGTAGCCCTAGGGCCAAGGACACCAGAAGTCTCCATTGCTAAGGGCTCAACAACAAACCTGTTAGAAAGCAACCGATATTTGGAGAGTTTACGCTCCTTAGCCCAAAGTGCAGCAGAGCCTGTGTTAATTAAAACTTTTGCACTAGCTTTTACCTCTATGGCAGTAGGATCTTGTTTGAGGGAGATTTGTTTTCTATTTCTTTTAGGTACACCAACAGTTATAGTGGCTTCCATGACATACATGCATACACATGCATGTTTGTGTGTGTAAGACTATTCGCTGTGATTTGAAATGGATTTTGCTAATATTTCTAGTAGATCGAGGTGTCGCATACATCCTTTCCTTTTTGCTTCATATATATATATATATATATACATACATACACGAGACAGTAGACTGGGATATATATGTCTCTAACTTAAGTACAGTGATGAACACACACACACGTCTCTAATTTAAGAACACTGAGACACACATACACATACACACAGTCTCATTACAACTTTTGTGAAAGAGAGAAAGAGAAGTAACGTTAAGAAAGAAGTTAGTTAAGAAGCGTTTTAAAAAAAAAAAAATAAAAGTTATTTATCGAACTATTCTATCATTTTTCTGTTTTCTTTCTATGGCTCTCTTTCTCGCTCTCATCCCCTCTCTTTCTCTTCAGAATGAAAAACAAAAAAAAAACAAATACGTTGTTGCCTCGTTTTGGAGGACTGAGTTGTGGTAGGAGAAAGGGGAGTAGTTGGAGGAAGGGTTTAATGTCCCCAATCCTGTTCCTGAATATTAGCTCAATTAACTTGTGTAAAGTTTTATCAGGATTGGATCACTGGTTTAGACGCCAAATGGTTACACACAGACAGATAGAAATTGCCATTCATATAGTAGATAACTCAAAGGTACGTACTGTTACCTTCAGAATCGGTAGAGCATCGGACACCATGCTTTGTAGCATAGAATTACGGCCCTTTATGATCTGAGTCCAAATCCTGCCGAGGTTAGCTTTGCCTTTCATCCTTACAGGGTCGATAAAATAAAGCACCAGTAATGCACTGGGGGCAATTTAATCGACTTTCCTCCTCTCAAAAATTGCTGGCCTTGTGCCTATAGTAGAAATCATTATTTACATGTGCAGCTTGGGTGGAAGTGGTATCGAGAGTAAAATCAGTCGGCTGGAATTTACAGTCGACATGGTGTTACTTAACTCAACAGAAGCAAATCTCTGACTTATACTTGATAGGTTTGATGCCGATTGTTGCATGGCTGGAATGAAAATCAGTGCTACAAAAACTGAGACACTTGTCCTCTCATGGAAGCCTACACAGTGCACACTACATGTGCTAGCCTCATAATGTGACAACCTATCTAACCCATGAAAGCATGGAAAATAGATGGTAGATGGTGATGATATATATATCATTGTCTGCTTGACACAGTTGATTGCTATCTTAGGTTTCAAGCCATGTCCCTGTATTAACCATAAAGTTGACCACATTAAAACTTTATGGGTCATGCAGGAGTATGCTTCAAAACATATATAATTAGTACAGATTAAAAGAGTTTAAGCAATGGATTTCACCCTAAGTGGGATCATCTAAAATATATATATATATCAGTGAACTTGTGTCACCAATAATGACGACAGCAGTATTCAGTTTAGGGAATCCAGGATTGGTGCTATTTAACTCGTAGAAAGGTCATCTCCAACATGCACTGCATAGGTTTACTGATGAGTGCTGCATGACAGGAATGAAAATCAGTACTGCAAAGACTGAGACACTTGTGTTATTGAGAAAACCTGTCCAATGCACTCTACGAGTGGAAGTACACTAAAGCAGGTGAAGTTCAAGTATCTTGGGGCCATTTTCACAAGTGATGGAGGGCATGAGCCTGAAATAAATGCAAGAATTGCTGGAGCTAGTGCAATAATGCACTAGCTTGAGTGCTCAGTTGTCAGAAAAAGGGAAGTAAGTGTAAAAATCAAACAATGCTTTTAATTTGGTATTCCTGTCTACCCTTACCTACAGTCACGAATCTTAAGTAATGATAGAAAGAATAAGACCATGAATACAAGTGGCCAAAATAGCGTCCCTCCGAAGGTTCTTTAGAGTATCCTTACTTGATAGAATGTGTAACTTCGAGAGAAGAGAGTAACTCGAGAAGTGATTAAAAATGAAAATATTTTAATAACTTAGCTCTGTTCAGCATTTATTTACAAATGACGTACAGGATTAAAAGGAGAACTATTTTCAGGGCAAAAAATAATTGACAACGGCGTGGGGGGAAAGGGGTTCACTAAAAACTAAAAAATTTCCAATTGTTTTTAAGATCAAATTAAAAATACATTACCTCCAAAGAGAGACAGGTGTCAAATTCAAAACATACTACCTCCAAAGAGTGACAGGTGTAATCGTAGAAGTTTACAGGCAATTATAAACCTTTGGAAACGTTGCTGCAATCAAGTGTCAAATGTTTATAAAAGAATATAGAGTGAAGGATGAAGGATCAGAGTTGTGTCAGTTCTGACATAATTTGTATTCACAAGGTAGAATATATGGGACTGAAATAGATTCAGGAGTGTCATCCAGTGTGTAACCTCCCCCAAAAAACAAAAAAAAACAGGTAGACAGAGTTCATTAGCCTCAGTTAGCAGTTTGTCTAGAAGGATCTCTGATGGCCAGCAGTTTCATCCTTGTGATGAAGGCTGATGAGGTATAGCTCAGTAGCCAGCACCTGACTAATGGTTGGATGAGGATTTGAGACCCACTGATGTCACTTTTTCCCAAACAGAATCTTGGACATATGGCATCTAATAGGTGAGAATTGGTGTTATTGAGGAAATGATGATTGGAAGAGACCAGATCATAAACTCTGGGATATATGTAGAAACTACAAGAGATCATATGCTATGTGTTTATAGAGCTTGGTAGTTTTAGTAGTGTGTTGGTCATTAGTGGCGATGATGTTGTGTCGTAGATATGGCCATGAAATATGGGACACCTGAATTTTAATGAAGCTCAGTTGTGAATAGCATTCCCTATGATAAAGTTGAACAGGTAGAGTTTGAATTAAGGTGGGCAGCATTGCAGTTGTCATTACTTGAAAAGAAGCTTCAAATACACCTTTGTTTGATTTCACTCCAGGTACAAAGACTTTCCTCTTCTTCATTTTACATCGTTTTCCATGTTGAAATGGGTTGGATGGATTAAAGAATCTTGCGTGCATGTTCCATTTTATTGTGGCATCCACACTACCACTTTACAGTGTACTAGGTACATCTTATCATGACACTAGCACTTCCACTTTACAGAGTGTACTGGGTGCATTTCATTGTGGCACTACCACTATGGTTTTACAGATCTTTGTCCAGTTAGTGAATATATATAGCGTTAAAAAAAACATTTGGGTGTATACTGCTGTTTCCTCTGAGTTTTCCACCTTCTCCAGGTATTTTCCCTCATACTCCTATGAATGGACTTTGAGAAGAAGGCTATCAAGGTGGGCATAATTCCTCTCTGTAAAGTTGACTAAAAGAGATAGCCCAGGAAAGGTATCTGATTGTAAAACACTGCATCAGAGTCTTATCCAACATGGAAAAATGGGTGTAATATAATGATGATACTTTTATATGTAAGTAGTCGATAAGGTCAACATTTGGAACGATAAGGTCAACGATTGGAAGAAATGTAAAACTTATGGACTTTGATACCAAATATGAGCTCCCAATTTCTTATCTTACAGATATGAGTTGTAAATTACTTACATTAACCATATTTCTAATGAAAGACACTGTTTATGATTTTCAACTAATTTTGAAAATATTTAAAAACTAGGAAGAATATAGTAATATAACTAACTTTATCAAGGTAATTGAACTTCTCTACCTGCTTCATTGGAACTCCATTGTAGAGTGCATAGCCAAGGATTCCTTAAGAAGAAGAGTATCTCAGTTTTCGCAGCACTGATTTTCATTTCAGCCATGCAGCACTCAGAATCAAACCTATCAAGTGCAAGTCGAGTTAAGTAATACCATGTTGTTTGCAAATTCCAGCCTACTGATTTTACACCCGCCAGTCATTCCAACCCGGCTGTGCATGTCAATCCTGTTCATAAAAATAATAAACAGGAGAAGTGACAGTACACACCCTTGGTGGAGTCCGACTCCCACACTGAATGGTTTCAATTTAGCACCATTTATCCAAACACAAATACTCAGGCATTCGTATAGAGACACCAGGGCAGCAAGAAGCTGACATCAATCCCATACACCTTCAGAACCTTCCACAGCATGTCCCGAGGAACATGGTCATAGGCCTTTTCAAGGTTGCCAAAACAAGAATATACATCTTGGCAATACCTCCACAATTTCTCAAAGACCTGTCACAGTGTGAATACTTGGTTGGCTGTGCTGTGTCCTGAGTGAAAACCATACTGTTCATCAGCTAGCTTGGACCCGACAAACTCCCTGCATCTCTTTGCCAGACACTTAGCATAGATTTTACCGGGGAGACTTAACAAGGAGATCCCTCTGTAATTGGAACAATCTCTCTTGTCTTCCTTTTTGAAAATTGCCATTGCTTAGGTGCCTTTCCAAAGATCCAGGCCACATGACACACACGAGTCAGCCAGAGAATAATTTTTCTATTTAAGGCTTTTAACATCACGGGCTGGATTTCATCTTCCCCAGCAGCTTTGCCACATTTGAACTCTTGTGACCTCAGTCTCTGAGAGATTAGTCACCGCTCCCAGATGCACCTCATGTACATCCAAAGATGCTGGTATGATCGGGTTTAGGAGATCAGCAAAGTATTCTCTCCATCTTGCAGGGATGCACCTCTCTCAAGAGAGGAGAACCCCAGACGCATTCTTGATAGCAGGTGTGGAGGAGGACATCTTATTACAAAGTCGGCAGATGGTCTGCTTAACCCCAAAGTCCTCCCATGTCTTAACTTTGGATGCTTTTACTGTCTCTGCTGTGATTCTTCATGACTGCTTATACTGCAAGTGCAAGGAGAACTTATTTCCAAACCTAGCTTTATAATCCTCCCTCTTTGCTTGGATGGCACTTTCGACCTCTTGATTTAACCAAGGGGGTCCTCCTGCCATCATATGCCACACCAAGCCACTTTCACCTGCAGCATTTAACAGCTGAAGCAGAAACTGCTGCACTGAACAATCTCCACTCATCTCAACGTCCTCAGGGGTGTTGTCTGAATTTGGATGCAATAGTATCTGCATACCTAGTCCTGACTTCCTTATCCACCAATGCTTCCCACTTTATCCTGTAGATCACCCTGGACCTATCACATTTTGATGGCTTCTTTGGCTTTAGGTAGTGACAAGTTGCAGATAACTTGATGGTGATCAGTTGACAGCTCAGCCCCTCTCTTAACATGAACATTCAGCACAGAATCCAAGAGATCAGAGACAATAACAAAATCAATTATTGATCTCTGTTCCTGATTCCCCTTATACCATGTATATTTATGGATGTCTCTTGGGAGCCTTGTTCACAAGTGATGGAAAGCAGGAGGCTGAATTAAGTGCAAGAATTGCAAAAGCTGGTGCAGTAATGCACCAGCTTTAGCATTCAGTAAATAGAAGGGAGGCAGGCATAAAAGCCAATCTTCATTCTTGCCAACCCTTACCTATGGTCATGAATCTTGGGTAATGACCGTAAGAATAGAATCACGAATACAAGCGGCCAAAATAAGATTCCTCTGAAGGGACTTTGGAGTAGCGTAACTTGGAGATCAGAGAGTCACTCCAGGTAGAGCCGCTACTTCTCTGAATTGAGAGATCACAGCTCCGGTACTATGGGCATGTGGTTAAAATGTCTCAGGAAAAAAATCCCTCGATAGATTTTATAGGCAAAGCCAACCAGCAGGAAACATTGGGGTATGCCTTGAGCAAGATGGTTGGTTGCGCTTGAGGATCCAGCCAAACCAGTTGGAGACAGTTGCTTCTGACAGGACCTACTGGAAGGAGTGTTTGAGGACTCTGCCCCCACGGCCCCTCTCAGGAATAAGAGGGCAAAGAAGAACTTTCTTATTTTTTCATTATTAAACCGGTGTTTGGAGCATAACTTACATAAAATTGTGATGAATGGTTTCCAGATAAATAAAAACACTTTAGAACAAGTAGTTGTGTATCATAGAACAAAAGTCAATTTCGTATCATACCAGTTAATATTCAGCATATCCCTGTTATGCCATATCAAATTAAAGCTCTGATATGTCAGGGTTCAACCATTTTTTGTAGTTTATGGCCAGATATGGACATCTGGAACATGAACAAAATGCCTAAAAAATCTTGTGAATTTTATTAAAAATATTTGTCATGACAAAAAGCACCCAGTCCATACTGTAAAGTACTCATGTAGGTGTCATGACAAAATGTACCTAGGACACACTGTAAAGTGGTCATGTAGGTGTCACAACAAAAAGTGCCTAGGCCATACTGTAAAGTGGTTGTGAAGGTGTCATGGCAAAAAGCGCCCAGTACATACTGTGAATGTAGTTGGCATTAGGAAGAGCATCCAGCCATAAAAACCAAACCCAAATCAGATCCGACCTGGTTTGACTCAATGGGACAGCTTGTCTAACCCATGCGCATATGGAAAATGGATGTTAAACAGTGATGATTAAAAAGGGGTTAAAATTAAAATAAAAAGCTGATTTCAGCTGTTTATTGAATTCCTTTAATATTTAAAAAATATTTTATATAGAAATGGACATTAAAGTTGATATTTTAATTTACATCTTTATCACCTCACCATTTAATTTTTAGAGAATGAAATACCTTTATTAAACAGATAAATTTTTTTTTTTAATTATAACTTCTAGATTGTAATGTACAGCCTTGTTCAATGGTAAATACTAGAAATTTAATAAACCACATTATCAATGACATAATTAATATAGAATCCTCATCACCGTTTTTACATCCATTTTTCCACACTTGTATGGGTTGGGCGGGTTCTTTTGCACTCGTTCATCCTCTCTGTCTGTGATTTGAGGTTAGCTCTCACCACCTCCAATCAGGTCTTCCTTGGTCTACCTCTATTGCAGCTTCCTACCACTTGGATTTACTGGCACTTCTTCACCCAGTCATCATCATCCATGCGCATCACATATCTGTACCAACACAATCTTCTCTTTTGCACACCACCTCAGATTCTTCAGGCTCTGCCTTTCTCTCACATTTGCATTCCACATCCAACGAAGCATGGTAACTTCATTCCTCTCCAGCCTACACATCCTCTACAGTCACTGCCCATGTTTCGCTATCATGCAGTATTGCGCTTCACACACAGGTGTCCTTTTGTACGTAAGGAGAAACCTTTTGTTGCCAACAGTGGGAGCAGCTCTCTAAACTTTTTATATCTTATCCTTATTCTCGCTATTACGCTCCCAGAGTACCCTCCTCTGCTGCTAATTAGGTCACCTAGATAGCAAAAACTATCAACCACTTTTATGAATCCTTCATGTGATTGGGAAAGGTCTATAACACTGACACTAGTGCACCTTTTACATAGAAAGTCTTTCCTTCTTGTTAGTCTACTTGTTATTCCACTACATCTCCTGCACCCAAGATTTATATTGTGTACTTCGTACAGAGTTTATGCCTACATCGTGAGCAAGGCCACAGTGTCCTATCTTCTTTCTTGCTTACTAGCACTTTTGGCTAAGTTTACTCTTAGTCCTTTTGATTCTAAATTCTGTTTCCGTAGTTGGAACTTATTCTCTAGTTCTTTTATGGATTCAGCTACAAGGACCAGATCATCTACATAGAAAAGTTCCCATGAACAGTCAGTCTTAAACTCGTCTGTTATGGCCTGAAGAACCATGATAAACAACAGTGAACTTGAACTCCTCACTTTACTGACAGCTCCTCTGTATATAGCTTGCACTGCTCTCACAAGCCATTCTTCTACACCTAATTTCCTTAAAGACCACCAGATAATAGATCAAAGGCTTTTTCTAGATCAACAAAAGCTAGATATAGCTGCTTATTCATGGCTAGGAACCTCTCTTGTAGTTGTCTCACTAAGAAGAGGGAAGGCATCTGTAGAACTTTTCCCAAGCATAAAATCAAACTGCATCTTGTCTAATTTGACTCTTTCCCTAATTAGATGTGCTATAAGTCTTTGTCATTTTCATAATGTGGTACATCAATTTTATTCCTCAGTAGTTGCTTCTTTCTTAAGCATCCCTTTTACCCTTGTAGCAACTTATGTTTGTACAGCTGCACCAGTCATTGGGTATGACTCTGTCCTGTATTACTTGATTGCCTATGCGGGTTACAAGTTTGGCTCCTACTTCTCCTGATATTTTTAGCATTTAGGCAACTATCTGTGACAGTCCAGTAGCTTTAACATTCTTCATCACCTTGATTGCTTCTTTGACCTTATAAGAATATACTTAAGTAATTTCCTATATTTATATATATTAAGAAAAAAAACAATTTTCCCTCTACTTGAAAATGGGAATAGTCAGGTGGATGAGTGGAGTATCACTGAGAGAGAGAAAGACAAATAATGAATTGTATAGGATGATAGGAATAGAACAAGTAATGAATGTTGTGAAGAGAAATGGAATGAGATGGTTTGGTCATGTGTTGAAGAAAGATGAAAGGAGAAGATGAAGAAAAACACAGCTGGGGACAATGGAAGGAGAAATGAAAGCCAAGGGATTGGTAAAGAGGGATGTAAATGATAGAGAAAAATAGAGAAGCTTGTCATGGGGCTTGCGCAAGTCTAACTTCTACTTTAGCAAGGAAGATGGTCTTAAAATGCTTCCTGTTGCTGTCTTCTACTCATTTTCCTCAACCATTGTTACAATTGACTTGTCACTTGCAGAATACATAGATACCCTTTTCTAAGGGTTTGGTAAACTTTGGCACACTAGATCTGGTGTACCACCATAACATGTTGTTTTGGAGTGACTGATTCATATTAAGCTGAAATTCACCCTAAAGATTATCTAGGAAATAATTCTATTAAAAAAATGACCATTTGTTTGTTAGTTTGTAAGATATCAGTTATGGTAACAATTATAGCTGGGTGTTTTATTATTTTCATTTTACAACATAAGTGGAAAATATTCAAAATAATTCCAACATTACACAAAACCATCATTTTACATTCACTTTCCATGCTGGAATGGGCTGGATGGGTTGTTAAGGTCCAAGACTAGATGTGTTGGGGGAAAACCCCATTTTGATCATACATACCATATTTTGGCATAGTTTCTATGGCTGGATGCCCTCCCTGATATCAACCACTTTGCAAAGAGTATTGGATGTATTTTATCACAGCACCAGTACTACCATTTTACAGAGTGTACTGAATGCATTCTATCATGGCACCAGCATGACCACATTACAGAATGTATTGGGTGCATTTTATCATGACACCAGCACTACCACTTGGGCGGGGTGGGTGGGTCATAGGTGCATTTTATCTTAGCACCAATACTACTACTTTATAAGTAACATAAAATGTGTGTAAACATAATAGGTTTTCGTTGAGTCTCTCTCAATACTGCAACTTAAAAAAAATCTTCACACAAAAGCTGTTTAAGGACTTTAACTAATATAGTTTACATCTCACATATATCTATTCATTCTTAGATTATTAACATAACAATATTTAACAACAAATATCACAAGAGTGTGGTTTTTCTCATGTGTAAAGATTTGTGGGCTGACAAATTACCTTGTTGAGAGAATGCTTTACCACAAATATCACAGGTATATGGTTTATCACCTGTGTGAATACGTCTATGGTTCAGTAAATAACCACTCCGAGAGAATGATTTTCCACAGACATCACAGTGGTATGGTTTCTCTCCTGTGTGCATGCGTATATGTGTTTTCAAATCACTACTAGAAGTGAATGATTTATCACAGAAATCACAGTGGTATGGTTTCTCTCCTGTGTGAATACGTCTATGCCTTAATAAATTACTATTTTGAGAGAATGTTATACCACAAATATCACAGTGATATGGTTTTTCTCCTGTGTGAATACTCCGATGTGTAGATAAAGACAAACTAGCAGAAAACGTTTTACCACAGATATCACAATGATATGGTTTTTCCCCAGTGTGAATACGTTTATGTTTGGATACAGAACTACTAACAGAGAATGTTTTACCACAGATATCACAGCTATATGGCTTCTCTCCTGTATGGCTACGTTTGTGTTTGGATAAAGCATCATTAACAGAGAAAGCTTTACCACAGATATCACAATGATATGGTTTTTCTCCTGTATGACTTCGTTTGTGTTTGGCTAAAGAACTACTATCACAGAAAGTTTTAGGACAGGCATCACAGTGGTATGGTTTCTCTCCTGTATGAATACGTTTGTGTTTAGTTAAATGACCATTCAAAGAAAATGCTTTACCACAAATATCACAGTGGTATGGTTTCTCGCCTGTGTGGATACGTCTATGGCTCAGTAAATGACTATTCCGAGAGAATGTTTTACCACAAATGTCACAGTAACAGCGTTTCACTCCTGTGTGGGTTCGTTTGTGGTTAGATAAATACTGAGATGTAGAGAACTTTTTACCACATGTGTCACAGTGATATGGTTTCTGCCCTGTATGAATAGGTTTGTGGGCCATTAAATAACCTTTCTGGGAGAATGTTTTACCACAGATATCACAGTCATATGGCCTTTCTCCTGTGTGAATACGCTTGTGGTTAGATAGATATTCATTAGTAGAGAACTTTTTACCACAGATATCACAATGATATGGTTTTTCTCCTGTGTGAATACGTTTATGAGTTGATAAATTACTACTTTGAAAGAATGTTGCACCACAAATATCACAGTGGTATGGTTTCTCTCCTGTGTGAATACGTTTGTGTTTCAACAAATTACCGTTTATAGGAAATGATTTACCACAAATGTCACAGTGGTATGGTTTCTCACCTGTGTGATTAAGTTTATGCAAAGATAACGAACTATTTGCAGAAAAGGTTTTATCACAGATATCACACTGGTATGGTTTTTCTCCTGTATGAATACGTTTGTGTATAGATAAAGAACAACTAACAGAGAAAGATTTACCACAGATATCACAGTGATATGGTTTTTCTCCTGTATGAATACGCTTGTGTGTAGATAAAGATGAATTACAAGAGAAAGTTTTACCACAGATTTCACAATGGTATGGTTTGTCTCTTGTATGAATACGTCTATGGGTCAATAAATTACTATTTTGAGAGAAATCTTTATCACAGATGTCACAGCGGTATGGTTTCTCACCTGTATGAATACGTTTGTGAATCAATAAGTGAGTATTTCCAGGGAATACTTTACCACAAATTTCACATTCGTAGAGTATCGGATCTGTATGGCTGGATTTATGTTGAATTAAATTTCTTCTTACTTTAAAAGACTTCCCACAGATATCACACATATATACATTCCCTGTTTGATGCGAGATATCTTTATTATCAGCTTCTTTTTCATTATGAACTGGACTCTCACCGAGTTTTTTCTCCATCATTTCAAATATTCTTTACAAAATAGAAAATTACTTTTCTTCTTGAATTTTTCACGAAATATTTTCAAGACTATATTTTCTTCAACTCTTATCTCTGTGAAAGTCTGAATATGTTTCAGTTGTAAAGAGACAGTTTCAGATAATCTGAAATATATAAAGAAAGAATAAAATATTAGGGATATTTTCAATGTTGACACATTATATGTCATTAGAAAGGAGAGATGTAGGTGCACACACATCAAAAGACACCCGTCTGTATTTTGTATATTTGTTTCTTATATTCTTTATATACTAGCAACTTTAGCTTTATAAGCTACTGATTCACAACAGGAAACTATTACCACCCTTAGCAATGAAACCAGTTTATGTAACAATTAGGGGTGGCTGAAGAAGTGGCATTGTTTGGTGTGTTTGTGTCAATGTTTTATATGCTATTTTGGCTATATATATAGAGAGAGAGGGATAGAATGTAGTGTACGGGAGAGGAGACTGAGGTGGTACGGACATGTGATGCACATGGAGGATGACCGATGGGTGAAGAAGTGCCAGGAAATGCCAGTTGAAGGAAGACGGGGTAGAGGTAGACCATGAAAAACATGGGCGGAGGTGGTGAGAACAGACCTCAGATCGTTGAAGTTCATGGTGGAGGACCGTGACGAGTGGAGAGATGCGGTACTGAATAAGACCCGTCCCACCCTTGCGAGCAGGGAAGAGCGGACGTAAAATGATGATGATGATGATGATGATATATATATATATGATAAAATATTTTAGAAGAAACAGGGGGCTGTGTGGTTACAAGATAAAGTGTATTTAGAAATAAGAGGGAAGCACAAATGGGGGATATTTCCCATCATCAGTTGTCTGCTGGAGATTACGGACATTTCTAAGCATTAAAGACAATATGTCTAGCTCCAGTGCATCAATAACAATAGGAAGTTATTAGGGAGAAAAGGGGAGAGAGAAAAGAATAAAACAGAAGGGAAAAAGAAAGAAAAAAAAAGGGGAAAAACATACCGAAGACGGAAACACGAAAAGCACATGTATGTAAGCTACCGAAGAGTCAAAACCAGCTATTGGACTTAAGACCGAGGCTGGGTTGACGGTGAATTAGAGAACGAAGAAAACAGGCCTGACTCTGCAAGAGGAGGTGAAAAAGAGGCAGAGGCAAGAGAAAAAGCGGAAGCAGCAGGATAGCTAGCAGAGAGAGGGAGCCCCCAGGTCATAACCTCACCCTCATCAGCTAAGTATCCCACTGTAGACATATCTCTCCAATCTCCATCCTGCATACACACATCACACCCTCCTCAAACCCTAAACCTTCCACCCTATGCATACGAACATGGAAAGCTTGTAAGGTGGTCATGCTGTTGACACGACAAATAAGCACTCAGTCCACCCTGTAAGATAGCCGTGTTGGTGACACAACAAAAAGAACCCAGTCCACCCTGTAAAGTGGTCCTGTTGGAGACATGACAAAAAACACCCAGTCTGCCTTGTAATGTGCTCGTATTGGTGACCAGATCAAAAAGTACCCAGTCCAACCTGTCAGTTAGTCATTTTGGTGCCGCAATAAAAAGTAGCCAGTCCATACTGTAAATGTGGTTGGCGTTAGGAAGGGCATCCAGCTGTAGAATCCAAATCAGAAACAGTTCTGTATGAGCAAAACTCAGACACCTGATATAACTTGTCTCACAACGCGAGAACTCATCTAACTCATACTAGCATAGACTGCCTCTCTGTTTTTTGTTCTCTGTTCAGTTTATTAAACTATATATATTTCCCACATCTTACGTTAACTATTTTTCCATTTTGACGTTATAGTCACTTATATATTATGAAATACTGTTGGCTTCTTGCTCACAATAATTTCTATACTTTTTCATTTATACACACACATATATATATATATATCCAGTGGGTGTAACTAGGAGTTACTGCAGGTTCACCCGGGTGAGCACTCGATGTTTAGGTTCACTTCTGTGATGATGTGTAGAGCTATACAGAGTGTAAAATATAGAAAGGATAAAAAGGACGATTGATTATTCCTTCATTGCATTTATTGATAGGTGACGCGCGTTTCGCCACTGATCAGCTCAAGGTTCGATCTATATCGATCCTACCCGACTCAATAATCGGCAGCTCGACGGACCCTCTTAAAATGCTATAAGAAAATGAAATACATGCTATGTGGTAAAGTCAGAGTTTCAAGAGTTTGACAAAATGAGTTGTTTTGATTGGTGAGCAGGATCAAGGCGATGTACTGGCCTGTAGTGTATATGGGGGTGGGTGTGATGGTGAGATGTTGGTGACGGTCTGTGGATGAGGTGGGCTGTGGTGTGGTGGTGGTGGGTTCGCCTTGGCGTGTAGAGTATGTCGGGGTGGATGTGATGATATGGTGGTGGTTAAGGTTATTTAGTGGGATGGGCTGTGGTATGAGGTTAGTGGATTGTCAGTAGACGGGTTGGCGTGGGGTGGGGGTGTGGTAGTGGTGCCTTTGTCTATGGTAGTGGTGGTGTGGTGGATATATTGTTGGCTTCAGGTCCTTACATAGATACATAGTTAGACGCTCTTCGTCTGACAGATACCTTGTATATACGTATACGTACACACATATATGTATACATGTGCACATATATTGTTGTATAAACACACACAACATAAAACACATACGCACATCCTTGCCCACACACATCGGCATACGCTCACACACAGCCATATGTATATGTACACACATGCATGTGTATGCGCGCATGCGGACACGAATATGGAGAGTGGGGGAGTATCGGTGGGAGTGGCGAACGACAGAGATGAGGGGAAGGTGAGAGGCGATGTAGGTGTTTTACATATATGCACATACACATACATACACATGGGTATGGGCACATGGACTCACACTCATGTATTCAAGATATACACATACACACACGTATACTCACACATATATATATATATACACACACACATGTACCGACAACACACACATATACACATACATGAGCTCACCTACACATACAGTCAATATATATATATATATATATATATAGAGAGAGAGAGAGAGAGAGATTTAAAAGAGTCAGTCAGTGTTGCAACATATGTACAAACTTTATTTGCATATTACAATTGTTTTGATATTGATCAGCTCAGGGTACAATCAAGGTGACGGGATCCAACTCTTTTTTGACATCTCATCAGATATGCGAGCATGTATATGCAAAGACACATTTAAACTGATGACGGATGTCCCAAGATCCGTTTATATACACTTATTGGTGGGTTTGTAGGGTGGGGGTAAAATAGGCTTAGGTTTATTATTATAAATAATAATAAATAACTCATTATTATTATTGGCACTACAACACTATTAGCTATCAGTCGAAGCAGCCGATGAAAGCAAAACATCGTTTATTTCCGTATTACTACCACGCGTAAGTGGAGTTACTTAAATGAAATTTTTTTTTTCCACGCGTTTTTTATTTTTTTTTTTATTAAAGCATATAGATGTAAGTGGAGTTACTTAAATGAAAATATAGGTAGCCCTTAAAAGGGCCAAATTAGAATATACCGCTGCGTTTTTACAGTTTTACTAGTTACACATACACCTACACATATATATATATATATATACACACGGTGTCCTCTCCAAAATATATACACACTTTGATTACTTTGCTGTTGAAGTGTGTATACATTTTTTGGGACACTGTTTGTATATATATATATATATAGTAGAATAATCGAGTATCGAAAAATCGGCGCACGAGTTCACGATAAACAAAATTCGATATGAGCGGCAGAGTGCTCCATAATTTAGATAAATCAGAGCTATAACTATCGTTAAAATACCGTCACACACAGAACAAGTCTATAATCAACCGTACGATCGAAAATTTGCGATCCGGAAGATTCGGGACACTCAGATAAAAAATCTCAATAATTCAATAAATTAAATGAATGTAAAAAGCATACCCGGACCCGCTAGAAAGATGGTAAATCTAGCTGCTTGGGTTTCTGTAAATCCTTAAACTGCTCTCTATCAGCTCACATAAAATATATAAGACTTCTAGATATCAGTGGACAGGAAAATTTACTTCTTCAACGAGCTTTGTCCAAACGAATGAAATGGCATAACCCAAGCTAAATACGCACATGGAATTCGGCAAGGGAGATAACCTCTACATCCGCGAAAAATATTCGGGAAAATGTGGAAATACACATATCGAATAAGAGTGCTCAATAGACATGTTAAAATAAACAGGAGCTATTCATCATTTAATAGAATCGACAAAAAATGAACAATAAAATTAACTGGTCAATAGCTAGGTCTAGAGCTAAATATAGTAGAATAATCGAGTATCGAAAAATCGGCGCACGAGTTCACGATAAACAAAATTCGATATGAGCGGCAGAGTGCTCCATAATTTAGATAAATCAGAGCTATAACTATCGTTAAAATACCGTCACACACAGAACAAGTCTATAATCAACCGTACGATCGAAAATTTGCGATCCGGAAGATTCGGGACACTCAGATAAAAAATCTCAATAATTCAATAAATTAAATGAATGTAAAAAGCATACCCGGACCCGCTAGGAAGATGTTAAATCTAGCTTCTTGGGTTTCTGTAAATCCTTATATATATATATTGGGGGAAGGGAGAAATTTTTGGATGCTATACCTGACATAATAAAAAACCAAAATACACCCCTAACATTTGTCGGAATATCAATCACGAGAGTAGATAAATAAATATATAAATACATAAATAAGAAATGATAGAAAAGGAAAAGAAAATCCCTACATTATGTAATATTCCCAGTCACCTCTAAATTTTCCCTAAATTTCAAAACCGGGAGGGAAAAGTCCGAGGGTTAAAATCCCAAATGATGGTACCTCAAATACTAGTGTATCCCTTCGCATTACAGTTTAAAGCAATACATATGATCGCTTTGATGACTCTTATTCGTTTCTAAGGGTCTCGTTTTTTTCTCTTCTTTCTATCATATATATATATATATGTTTCCCTCTGTCTATCTCTTTCCCTCTCTGTCTATCTTTTGCCATAAAAACGATAATGATAATCAATTCAATTAAGAAATATATATATATATATATATTATTAGTATTATTATTAAAATTAAATACCATTTATTCTGCGGCAGAGAGCTTCATCGTCTCCATCATTCGCTCCTCCGGAATCGTAATACTCGTCGTTATTGTATGTGTGTGTTTCTGCGTATATATATATATGTGGTGTGTATGTGTTTGTGTGTATATGTATATATGTTTGCGATCGCCACTCTCGCCCTTTGTGAGGAGAATGCTGTGTACGTATGTATATATATATATATTGTGTATGTGTGTGCTTGGAATATTTACCAATGGTTGGTATATCGATAAACCTCTGATAAGCTTATACAGAATTAATGGATCTCGTATCGGTTCCTTTCGTTCGATCACCAAGAACTACCCACACATTTGAATTTATAATGTAAATGGTTAAATATTTCACAAACACTTGTACTCCCTTACTTTAACATACCCCTCCCCCATATACACATACTATGTGGGCACTCAGTTTGCTAGAAATAACAGCCAATTCTTTCCACCCACCTTAAAAAAAATATTAAGAAAGAACACGATGTCCTAAAACGACGGGATGGTCGTGGCTGGAATACCGTTGATCATAATGGAATTCTGTGGTTTAGTCAAGGTTGACCTAGGGCTAAACAACAACAATAACGTAATCCCCAAGCAGAATCTATAAACAGACTAAAAAACAGCTTGTAAAAAAAAAATGATATTTATCTGATAAAGAGGTAGGAAGCAGCTAGTATTGATATACAACAGGGTATTATATATATATATATATATATATATATATATATATATATATATATATATATATATACTGTTGGTTGGTGATGTGTATTGAATTATGATGACATCACGTGAACACAATCACGTGACAAATCACATTATTCTTTCAAAAGGAAAAGTTTGGCGCCATTTTTCTCCAGGGAATAGCGCAAGCGTCAACAAACCCAAGAGAAAAGAAGAAACAGTAAAAGCAAAAGATAAGAAAATGGTAAGTAATATCAAATAATTATTAAAAACGTTACATGAGTCGCATGACACGAATAATTAAGTTTCATACCTACATATATATATATATATGTGTGTGTATGTATATATATGTATTTTATCTGATGAAAGCGGTGGCCCTTGAAATATGTATAAAATAAATATGGTTTTATAAATATAGTTTCCATTTATTAATATATTGTATATATGTATGTATGTATGTATGTATGTATGTAAAAAAAAATTATAAGCAATTAAATGTATTAAAATAAGATTTTATTGTTTTATATTTTGTATCTCGGCTCTGTAATACATTTGAAAATTTACATTGAGCCTTTTCTCCTACCGGTAACTGGCTAGTACTTAGTACTACCATCCATATTTATAATCATATATAAGTATAAATATTATTATTATTATTATGTATGTATATGTATATATATATATATATATGGCACTACAACGCTATTAGCTGCCAGTCGAAAGCAGCCGATGAAAGCAAAACATCGTTTATTTCCGTATTACTACCACGCGTAAGTGGAGTTACTTAAATGAAAATGTCACGCGTTTTTTTGTTGTTTTTTTATTAAAGCATATCGATGTAAGTGGAGTTACTTAAATGAAAATATAGGCAGCCCTTAAAAGCGCCAAATTAGAAAACAAATTTAAGTTAATTAGAAAACAAGTCATTTTCACCAACAGTGGAGTTAATTTAAATGAAAATATAGGTGGCCTTTAAAAGGGCCAAATTAGAAAACAAATTTATGGTTATCAAATTTTTTTCACCAACCCTTTATGAAGAAATGTTTATAAAACAAATTTTTTTCACCAACCTTATTCAAAAGCATGGATACAGTCCACATGGAGACAAGAGACAGTCCCCATGGAGATTGATGGTATCTGCTGTAGTAGCGGTAGCGATGGAAAGATCGCGATGGTTAATTCCATTAACAATTTGGCCCTTTTAAGGGCCACCTATATTTTCATTTAAGTTAACTCCACTGTTGGTGAAAATGACTTGTTTTTTACATTGATAACCATGACTATGAAAATATAAATGATTAAATCCAATTTATTTGATAACCAAGACTTGTTTTCTAATTAACTTAAATTTGTTTTCTAATTTGGCCCTTTTAAGGGCCACCTATATTTTCATTTAAGTAACTCCAATTACATCGATATGGTTTAATAAAAAAAAATAAAAACGCGTGAAAACTCCACTTACGCGTGGTGGTAGTAATACGGAAATAAACGATGACGAATGACGTCACCTTCGCCTGCTTTCACGACTGACAGCTAATAGCGTTGTAGTGCCATATATATGTGTGTGTGTGTATATATAATAATAAAGAAGAAAGACGGTATCACTTGTTAATCCCTATTTATTTTATTATACTTATTTCGAAGACATATGTCATTTGTATAATATCTGCCCTACGTGTTTTCTTCCGACAAAAATCCATGCAAGATGTAAATATCCGTTGAGATATTCGTTGATATCCGTTGATATGAGAACACGTAGGGCAGATGTTATACAAATGAAATACGCATAATAAAATAAATAGGGATGGGCAAATGATACCGTCTTTCTTGTTTATTATTATAACCCGCCGAGGTTAACTTTGCCTTTCATCCTTATGGGGTCGATAAAATAAAGTACCAGTAATACACTAGGTATTTGCTGGCCTTGTGCCAAAGTAGAAACAATTATTATAATAAAACTCCGGATTAACATAAACTGTTGA
The DNA here is from genome assembly GCA_964016885.1 of Eledone cirrhosa. NCBI lineage: Eukaryota > Metazoa > Mollusca > Cephalopoda > Octopoda > Eledonidae > Eledone > Eledone cirrhosa. The sequence goes on along the minus strand of OZ024742.1, from coordinate 338,144,131 downwards.
GTGTTTGTCATCTCTTATGAAAGAGTCGGCAGATTTTCAATCGACCAACTTTCCTTAGTTGAATAAATATATGTATGTATATATATACGTATATTTTCTTTAATATTGCAACATTAAAGGAATATATCCTTCTGAAAGAATCACGAGCAATTTACAATGTTATTTAAGCATTGGTAATGTTATTTATGTATATATTTAAAACATATTTGCTATGTTATTCTACTGTAAATTTATTTATATGCTTTGTGTGTATGTATATATATGTGTGTGTATGCATATATGTGTGTGTGTATGTATATATATATGTGTGTGTATGCATTTATGTGTGTGTGTATGTATATATATGTATATATATATATGAAGATAATTAACGGAGCCATAGAGTCGCGTTATTCCCTGTAAATTGTGCTCAAAGGGAAAGGAATCCTATACATATTGTATATGTATACATATATGCATGTATATATATGCATGTACGTGTATGTGTATTTGTATATATGAATATGTGTGTATGTATGTATATATATGAATGTATATATATATGTATGTGTATATATATAGATGTAATCTGAATAGTATGGTAGAATATTAAGTGTTAAATGTTAATTGAACAAGTACTTTCATGCTTTCGCAATCTTCAGGTTCATATTCTGTGGTGACAGTCAAGTTTTCAATTTTCAACTGTAATGAGATGGGTAAATTTTGTGCCTTATATACAGTGAAAAGCGGCTACAGAATGCTACATTTTGCAAACTGTATTTCGACCAATTGGTGTGTAGTTTCACTGGATTATTGAAGCTAATTGCTAATGCTAGACGTTACGGAACGCTGACGTAGAAGCTAACGTAAACGCTGACGTAGAAGCTAACGGAAACACTGACATAGATGCTAACGGAAATGCTGACGTAGAAGCTAACGTACACGCTGACACAGACGCTAACGGAAATGCTGACAAAGACGTTAAAGGAAATGCTGACAAAGACGTTAAAGGAAACGCTGTCGCAAACGCTAATGCTAATGTGAATGCTGATGCAGATGCTGACGCAAATGCTAACCCCTACACAAATGCTAACACTGACTCAAACACTAATGAAACGCTGACACTGAGGGAAATGTTGACACTGACACAAGTGCTGACGTGGACGCTAATGATGACTCAAAAGCTGATGTAGACGCAGGCACTGAAACAAACACTAATGCTAACACTAATGTTGACTCAGACGCTAAGGGAAATGCTGACACAATCACTATCACCAATGCAGACGCTGACACTTACGCAAACACTAAGGCTAATCCAAACACTAATGCAGATGCTAACACAAAGTCTACATAGACACTAACACAAAAGCTTATATAGACGCTTATGCAAATGCTAACGCTGGTGCAGACAGTAACACTAACGCAAACAGTAACTGTAAGAGTAACAGTTACACTAACACTAAAAGTGACATTAATGCTAACAGTAACAGTCACAGTAAAACACTAACCCTAAATCTAACATTAATCCAGAGAAAAAAGTCATTTGCAATCACATTTAAGGTCACTCTTTAAGATATAGAAGATAGGCATTACATTTTAATGATTTTAATTTAAAGAGAATCACGCTATACGATGCAACACAATAACACACCACACTAACCTACACTACACCAAACCAGATTATACCATACCTTGGTAAATTTATGATAGGTTTCCATGTTATGACTACACCAAACTAAACCATACCAAACTACACCAAACCAAACCACACCATAACAAACTACACCATACTACATCACACCATGCTATTGAACTCAGTCTGAAAAATTTTCTTCCTGCTTTTTTTGTCTTTTTTTGTGTGTGTGCTTACCACCCAATCTGCCATTAAAAGTGTTCGCAATTAACTATTTTTTGCACATATTACCAATGAAGACTTTGAAACCTGTTGAAAATGACTAGCTTTGTAGAAAAAAGAGGGCGGAAAGTGGGTGGAAATACCATTCACAAAGCTTGTCATTTTTGATTGCAGTGAAAGTCATATTTGTTGTTAATATAATGGAGGTACATGGCTTAGTTCAATTCTCAGACCAATTCCTTGAACAAGACACTTTATTTCACATTGCTCCAGTTTACTCAGCTGTAGAAATGAGATGATAGGGACTAGGGTCCCTATCATTCCACTGCAAAGTGGTCGTGTAGGTGCCACGGAAAAAACCACCCAGCACTCACTGTAAATGAGGTTGGTGTTAGGAAGGGCATCCAGCTGTAGAAATCAAGCCAGAATCAGTTCCCGTCCCACTCTTGCAAGCATGGAAAAGTGGACGTAAAATGATGATGATGATGGTAAAAGCATAGTCGGCTGTGAGCATGTTGGAGGTTGGAAAACCATACCACATTAAACTACATCAAACTACACCATACTACATCACACCATGCTATTAATCTCAGTGAGAACATTTTTCTTCCTGTTTTTTTTTTTCTGTGTGTATGTGTGCTTACCACCCAATCTGATATCAAAGGTGCTCACAAATGACTATTTTTTTACACATTATCAATGTATATAACATATCATTTGCAATAGGTTCCCATGTCATAACTACAACAATCCAAACCACACCATAACAAACTACACCATTCTACATCACACCATGCTTTTGATCTGTGTGAAAAATTTTCTTCCTGTTTCTTTTTTTTTTTTGTGTGTGTTCTTACCACCCAATCTGACATCAAAGGTGCTGCAAATGACTATTTTTCGGACATATTATCAATAATTATGACATGGAAAACTGTCGAAAATGACTAGCTTTGTAGAAAAAAGAGGGAGGATGTGGCTGGAAATACCATTTACAAAGCTAGTCATTTTTTATTGCAGCGGAAGTCATATTTTTTGTTAATATACTAAAAGCATAGTCCACTGCGAGCATATTGGAAGTTGTATTAGTTGATAGCACATGCAAAAGTGAAGGAAAAAAATTCAAAGTGGAAATTTAATTCCTTACTTATAACAAAGCACACCACACCACATTTATCTACCCCAAACCACACCATAACCATACTTCACTATATGGTAAATTTATTACAGAACACCTACTCCTACCATTTACATCATACGGACATTAATGTGACAAATTTGCTACCTGCTTTTTTTTTTTTTTTTTGTGCTTACCACCTCAAACTAACATCAATGGTGCTTGCAAATGACTATTTTCCCACACATTATCAATGAATATGACATGGGAATCTATCGTTTACAATTGGTTTCCATTTCATAACTTCACCAAACCAAAGCACACCATACCAAGTTACACCATACTACAACACACCAAGCTATTGATCTTGGTGTGAAACATTTTTTTCCCGTTTACTTTTTTTTTTTCTGTGTGCTTACTACCCAATCTGACATTAAAGGTGCTCCTAATTTACTTTTCTTTTTCACATATCAATAATTATGACATGGAAACCTGTCGAAAATGACTAGCTTTGTAGAAAAAAGAGGGAGGATGTGAGTGGAAATAGCATTTACAAAGCTAGGCATTTTTTATTGCAGCGGAAGTCATATTTTTTGTTAATATGCTAAAAGCATAGTCCACTGCGAGCATCTTGGAAGTTGATAGCACATGCAAAAGTGAAGGAAAAAATTTTTTTTCTAACATAAATCAAAGTGGAAATTTAAATCCTCACTTATAACAAAGCACACCACAGCACATTAATCTACCTCAATCCACACCATAACCATACTTCACTATATGGTAAATTTATTACAAAACACCTACTCCTACCATTTACATCACACCATGGCATGGACATCAATGTGACAAATCGCTACCTGCTTTTTTTTTTTTTGCAGTTACCACCTCAAACTAACATCAAAGGAACTTGCAAATGACTATTTTCCCACACATTATCAATGAATATGACATGGGAATCTATCATTTACAATTGGTTTCCATTTCATAACTTCACCAAACCAAACCACACCATACCAAGTTACACCATACTACATCGCACCAAGCTATTGATCTTGGCGTGAAAATTTTTTTTCCCCGTTTCCTTTCTTTTTTTTGGGTGTGTGTTTACCACCCAATCTGACATTAAAGGTGCTCCCAATTTACTTTTCTTTTTCACATATCAATAATTATGACATGGAAACCTGTCGAAAATGACTATCTTTGTAGAAACTTCACCAAACCATACCATACTACATCACACCAAGCTATTGATTTTGGTGTGACAAATTTTCATTTGGCATTTTTTTTTTTTTTTTTTGTGCTTACCACCCAATTTGACATAAATGGTGCTTGCAAATTACTATTTTATGCATATATTATCAATGATTATGACATGGAAACTTGTCGAAAATAACTAGCTTTGTAGAAAAAAGAGGGAGGATGTGGCTGGAAATACCATTTACAAAGCTAGTCATTTTTATTGCAGCGGAAGTCATATTTTTTGTTAATATACTAAAAGCATAGTCCACTGCGAGCATCTTGGAAGTTGTATTAGTTGATAGCACATGCAAAAGTGAAGGAAAAATTTTTTTCTTACATAAATCAAAGTGCAAATTTAATTCCTTACTTATAACAAAGCACACCACAGCACATTAATCTACCTCAAACCACACCATATCAAACAGCACCATATTATGGTAAATTTATTACAGAACACCTACTCCTATCATTTACATCACACCATGGTATGGACATCAATGTGACAAATTTGCTACCTGCTTTTTTTTTTTTTTTTGTGGTTACCACTCAAACTAACATCAAAGGTGCTTGCAAATGACTATTTTCCCACATTATCAATGAATATGACATGGGAATCTATCGTTTACAATTGGTTTCCATTTCATAACTTCACCAAACCAGACTACACCACACCATACCAAGTTACACCATACTACATGACACCAAGCTATTGATCTTGGTGTGAAAAATTTTCTTCCCGTTTCCTTTTTTGTTTTTGTGTGTGTGCTTACCACCCAATCTGACATTAAAGGTGCTCCCAATTGACTATTTTTTTTCCACTTAATAATTATGACATGGAAACCTGTCGAAAATGACTATCTTTGTAGAAACTTCACCAAACCACGCCATACTACATCACACCAAGCTATTGATTTTGATATGACAAATTTTCATCTGGCATTTATTTTTTTTTTTTTGTGCTTACCACCAAATTTGACATAAATGGTGCTCGCAAATTACTATTTTATACACATATTATCAATGGTTATGACATGGAAACCTGATGAAAATGACTAGCTTTGTAGAAAAAAGAGGGAGGATGTGCGTGGAAATACCATTTACAAAGCTAGGCATTTTTTATTGCAGCGGAAGTCATATTTTTTGTTAATATGCTAAAAGCATAGTCCACTGCGAGCATCTTGGAAGTTGATAGCACATGCAAAAGTGAAGGAAAAAAATTTTTTTCTAACATAAATCAAAGTGAAAATTTAAATCCTCACTTATAACAAAGCACACCATAGCACATTAATCTACCTCAATCCACACCATATACTTCACCATAACCATACTTCACTATATGGTAAATTTATTACAGAACACCTACTCCTACCATTTACATCACACCATGGCATGGACATCAATGTGACAAATTTGCTACCTGCTTTTTTTTTTTTGTGGTTACCACCTCAAACTAACATCAAAGGTGCTTGCAAATGACTATTTTCCCCACACATAATCAATGAATATGACATGGGAATCTATCGTTTACAATTGGTTTCCATTTCATAACTTCTCCAAACCAAACCAAAGCACACCATACCAAGTTACACCATACTACGTCGCACCAAGCTATTGATCTTGGTGTGAAACATTTTTTTCCCGTTTCCTTTTTTTTTTCTGTGTGCTTACCACCCAATCTGACATTAAAGGTGCTCCCAATTGACTATTTTTTTTCCACTTATCAATAATTATGACATGGAAACCTGTCGAAAATGACTATCTTTGTAGAAACTTCACCAAACCACACCATTCTACATCACACCAACCTATTGATTTTGGTGTGACAAATTTTCATTTGGCATTTTTTTTTTTTTTTTGTGTGCTTACCACCCAATTTGACATAAATGGTGCTTGCAAATTACTATTTTATGCACATATTATCAATGGTTATGACATGGAAACCTGATGAAAATGACTAGCTTTGTAGAAAAAAGAGGGAGGATGTGGGTGGAAATATCATTTACAAAGCTAGTCATTTTTTATTGCAGCGGAAGTCATATGTTTTGTTAATATGCTAAAAGCATAGTCCACTGTGAGCATCTTGAAAGTTGATAGGACATGCAAAAATGAAGGAAAACATTTTTTTTCTAACATAAATCAAAGTGGAAATTTAAATCCTCACTTATAACAAAGCACACCACAGCACATTAATCTACTCCAATCCACATCATATACTTCACCATAACCATACTTCACCATATGGTAAATTTATTACAGAACACCTACTCCTACCATTTACATCACACCAATGCTCGCAGTTGACTATTTTTTTCACATATTATGAATGAATATAACTTTGAAACCTATTGTCAATGATTAGCTGTGTAGAAAAATGAAGGCAGAAAGTGGGTGGAAAAACCATTCACAAAGCTAGTCATTTTTAATTGCAGTGGAAATCATATTTGTTGTTAATATGCTAAAAAAATAGTCAATTGCAAGCATTTTGGAGGTCGGATTAGTTGATAGGACATAAAAAACAAAGGAAAACAAAAGGTTGGCTTAGAAATATTTACTTCTGCGTTCACAGATTGATTTTTTTTAGTTTCAGAAGATCCCATTAAGGGTGAAAGCAGCCGATTCTTTGCTTAAACTTTAATCTGTTATTTTAATAAATATTTGCTCTACGGTTCTTATATATTTGATATATATTTTTCCTTATCGAGCCCTCTTTGGATGTTAGTCTTCAAATTTATTATTATTACTATTTGGCTCCCTTGACTGAGTACTCTATTGACTTATATTCATCATGCAGAAACATCTGAATATTTCTACAAAGAACATACCCGTACCAAGCAGGAAGAAATATCTAAAACTACGTCTCCACGAACCAAAGTATCATCTTCCTGTCTTCCTTCGGTTGCAACGTTTTTCGAAATGTTTACTTCTGCGTTCACAGATTGATTTGTTTTTAGTTTCAGAAGATCCCATTAAGGATGAAAGCAGCCGATTCTTTGCTTAAACTTTAATCTGTTATTTTAATAAATATTTGCTCTACGGTTCTTATATAATTGATATATATTTATCCTTATCGAGCCCTCTTTGGATTTTAGTCTTCATATGTATTATTATTACTATATATATAAAGGGCGGTGGATTGGCAGTATCAGTAGAGGGTCGGACGCCATGCTTTCCATCATAATAACGTCCCTTTACGATCTGAGTTCAAATCCCGCTGAGGTTGACTTTGCCTTTCATCCTTACGGGGTCGATAAAATAAAGTACCAGTAATGCACTGGGTAATTGCTGGCCTTGTGCCTAAAGAAGAAACAATTATTACTATATATATATATATATATATATATATAATGTGTGTGTGTGGGTGTATATATTAGTTTATATATATGTGTGTATATATATATACATACATACATATTGAGAGCATTGGCCTTGCAATCGAAAGGTTGTGAGTTCAATTCTCACACCGGGTGATGTGTTGTTTCCTTGAGCAAGACACTTTATTTCACATTGCTCCAGTTTACTCAACTGTAGAAATGAGATGATAGGACTGGGGTCCCTATCATTCCACTGCAAAGTGGTTGTGGAGGTGCCATGGCAAAAAAGCACCCAGCCCACACTGTAAAAAAGCACCCAGCCCACACTGTAAAAAAGCACCCAGCCCCCACGGGAAAAAAGCACCTAGCACTCACTGTAAATGAGGTGTTAGGAAGGGCATCCAGCTGTAGAAATCAAGCCAGAATCAGTTCCCGTCCCACCCTTGCAAGCAGGGAAAAAGTGGACATGAAATGATGATGAATGCTCCGCTGCGGTCACCCCATAGTATCAAACTAACCATGGAGCTTGAAGCAATCCAATGAAGCTACACCAAGAAGGTTGCCACAATGAAGGAGATAAACTACTGGGAGAGTTTAAAAGAACTGAAACTCTACTCCTCGGAATGAAGACGGGAGAGATATGCAATGATATACATATGGAAAATCCTGGGGGGACTAAGACCAAACTTTATCATTGAGAGCTGGACTAATTCTCGAACAGGACGTCACTGTGTGGTACCAAAGGTCCCGTCTTCCACATCTAGAATCAGTAGCAGCCATTGCAATAGCCTAGGGTTCAAAGGCCTCAACTTGGTTTTCAAAATTTAAATTTGTGTTTCCTATTCATCAATGCTTCAAGCAAGCTATAAAACTCTGTTATATTTCATTATCATCATTTTATGTCAGTTCTTCTACGCTAGCATGGGTTGTCCTATTGTGGGCAGTGTCCGGTCGGCTGACCTTGTCTTTCTCATACGGGAACTGATTCTGTTTTGATTTCTACAGCTGGATGCCCTTCCTAACACCAACCTCATTTACAGTGAGTGGTGGGTGTTTTTTTTTTTTTGCCGTGGCACCTCCACGACCACTTTGCAGTGGAATGGTAGGGACCCCAGTCCTATCATCTCATTTCTACAGCTGAGTAAACTGGAGCAATGTGAAATAAAGTGTCTTGCTCAAGGAAACAACACATCACCCGGTCCAAGAATTAAACTCACAACCTTTCAATTGCAAGCCCAATGCTCTAACCACTGAGCCATGTGCCTTCTATTGTTGGCTATGTTAGGTCAGGTGACCATGTCTTGCTCATAAAGAACTGATTTTGGCTTGGTTTCTATAGCTGGATGCCCTTCCTAATGCCAAGCTCATTTACAGTGAGTACTGGGTGTTTTTTGTGGTGATTCCTCCACGACTACTTTACAGTGTGGACTGGGTGTTTTTTACCGTGTCACCATCACGACCACTTTACAGTGTTTTGGCCTGTTCTCATGAAAGATATATTGGCGGGTGGGATGGAGTGGTGCATACTGTATGTATGTTTCAGCCTTGGCCTGGGCCCCTGGGAAGTTGGGGTTTCTGTATTACCTCATAACGCCAGAGATCTTGGTCCTGTGTCATAGCCTTTCAGAGGTGCAATTGGGCAAGGTCGGCTTTTATCACTTCATCTCAAGTCTTTCTGGGACTTTATGTAGCTGTCATCCTTCATACGAATCACATGTCCATACCAACATAATCTCCTCTCCTGCACACATTTGATTCCTCTTATGCCTAGTTTCTCTTTCAGTTTGTTTATGCTTTGCTGTTCGTGTATATTACTATTACACATCCATTGGAGCATACAAGCTTCATTCCTTTCTTATCTTCGCAAGTCTTCTACACACAGTGCCCAGCTCTCACTACCATACAACATTGCCGTTCATATGCACACATCATACAGTCTACCTTTTATTCTGAGGGAAAAGCCTTTTGTATCCAGCTGTGGCAGTAGCTACCTCAACTTCTTCCATCACGTTCTTTCAGAACACCCCCCTCCGCTGCTAATTCGGTATTGTTTTTACCAAGTCCTCCCAGACTTTGATGTCACTTGTTTGCTGCTTACTGTCCTGGTGCAACTGCTACATGTAAAGCCTACATTCTTAACTAAACTTCCTGAGATCCCACTACATCTTTTGTGTACCCATAGTTCGCATATGGGGCAGAGGATGGAGTTTCTACCTACACCTCTCCTACATAATGAGCACACACACACACACATATATATACACACACACTAGCCGAATTACCAGCGCCTTGCTGCGTTTCACACATTTTTTTGTAAGAAAATGATGATTGATTTTAAATCAGTGATATCATTTATGGAGAAAAACTCAATATTACTCAATGTAAAATATAATGCATGAAAAATTGGAAAACATCATTTTTTGTAATATATCAAATCAAAATTGCATTATTAAATCTTATTCTTATTTTGTTTCTTGTAAATAATTTTTTTCAAAATATCAATTGAAAACTTTTGTGAATAGGCATCATATCTTGTAATTTACCTATGGTTTAAGTTTCATATAAATCGAAAGGGAAAAGTTTTTAGCAGGGGTTTGTACCCCCGAGGAAATAAATAAATAATCAGGAGCTGATTATGCAGAGCGGTTGTTGGTCAGGCAGAAATTAAAAATTAGAATTGGAGCTCTGAAATAGCAATATATATATGGATGTATATATAATGTATTTTGCAATACACTTTATGCTTAATTAAAAGCATTTTGAAGACCGTAAGCTATTGTTTTTTAGAGTAGTGACAAATTCACTTACTTTGATCTCAGCAAACAGGGGAGATAAGCCGACAAGGCCTTGTTTCGCTTTTGTTGAAGCTTATCAAGGCTAACTACTCCCACCTGTCTACCGGCTTATCTCCCCTGTTTGCTGAGATTAAAGTAAGTGAATTTGTCACTACTCTAAAAAACAATAGCTTACGGTCTTCAAAATGCTTTTAATTAAGCATAAAGTGTATTGCAAAATACATTATATATACATCCATATATATATATATATATATATATATATATATATATACACACACAAACACACATATATATATATATACACAAACACACACACACATATATATATATATATATACATCATCATCATCATCATCGTTTAACGTCCATATTCCACGCTCGCATGGGTTTGGACGGGAGTTTTCCCACTTGAAGCAAGAGTGGTTGTCTTGCTCGCATAGGACTGTCTGGCGGGTTTTCTACGGCTGGATGCCCTTCCTAACACCAACCATATTTACAGTCATCATCATCATCATCATCACCGTTTTACGTCCGTTCTTCCACGCTAGCATGGGTTAGACGGGTTGTCTTGTTGTGGGCAGTGTCGGGTCAGCTGACCATGCCTTGCTCATACAGGAACTGATTTGGCTTGATTTCTACAGCTGGATGCCCTTCCTAACACCAACCTCATTTACAGTGAGTGCTGGGTGCTTTTTCGTGGCGCCTACACGTCCACTTTACAGTGTGGGCTGGGTGCTTTTTTGCCGTGGCACCTCCACGACAACCTTGCGGGGGGGGGGGGGGGGGGGGGGGGGGGGGGCAATATATATATACATGGAGGCACATGGCTTAGTGGTTAGAGCATTGGCCTTGCCATCGAAAGGTTGTGAGTTCAATTCTCAGACCGGGTGATGTGTTGTTTCCTTGAGCAAGACACTTTATTTCACATTGATCCAGTTTACTCAGCTGTAGAAATGAGATGATAGGGACTGGGGTCCATATCATTCTACTGCAAAGTGGTCGTGGAGGTGCCACGGCAAAAAAGCACCCAGCACTCACTGTAAATGAGGTTGGTGTTAGGAAGGGCATCTAGCTGTAGAAATCAAGCCAGAATCAGTTCCTGTCCCACCCTTGCAAGCAGGGAAAAGCGGACGTAAAATGATGATGAAAATGATGATACACAAACACACACACACATACACAAACATATTTATATCTTTTAGCAGAACATTTTAATATTGTCACTCAATGAAAACCCTTTGTTTGTTTGGAATAAATGAATCTTGAAAATTAGGAGGGCCTGTCAGTGTGTATGTGTTTGTCTACTTAGCATCAATTTACTACCCTCTCCTACCACCAGAAAATATATAAATACCACCATATTACATTGACAGTCGGCTTTTCTGATGATTTCCTCCGAATGAAACAGTTCTAGTCCTGTTGAAGTCATTTCTATATTAAATATATATATATACTCTTTTAGCTGTTCCAGCCATCCGGCTGAGACCATGATTGGGCACTGCCCTTGTTGCTACACATTCTATCTCCAGCCTGTGTTGGCTGGCCATTGATGTAAGAGGGAGTTTGTTGCTGCTGCCCTTAGGTTACCTTTGTACCGTGATGTGGGCTCATCCGGGATCCTGGATAACAGGATGTCGAGAAGTTTCTTGAAAATATCCACGGCCACACCATGTAGATCTCTAAAATCCCTCAGCAGTTTGTTGAAGAGTTGAGGGCCTTTGAACCCCAGTCTATTGCAATATCTGCTTCTTGTTCTAGATGTGGAAGACGGGACCTTTGTCACCACACAGTGACGTCCTGTTCGGGGGTTGGTCCTGCTCTCAATACCAAAGTTTGGCACTAGTCCCTCCGGGATTTTCCATATGTATATCACTGCGTATCTCTCCCGTCTTCGTTCCAATTCTTTTAGCCTCTCCCAGTAGCTCATCTCCTTCATCGTGCAATCCTCTTGGATTGTCTCAAGTTCCGTGGTTAGTTTGATACTATGGGGTGACCACAGCTGGGAGCAATAGTCCAGGCGGCTTAGGACAAATGGCGTTCATAGTATCAACATGGTCTCCCGGTCTCTTATATAGAAAACCTCAAATAAAAAGTCAAGATTTGTTTCGATTTAACAGAGCAGAAAGAATTTGCATCAGAATATTCCAACCAATCCAGCCTATATCAGCTGAATAAATATGTATATGGAGATATATATATACACACCCACATGCACATATATATATATATATATATATATATATACACACACACAAACACACATACATACATACACGCATGCATGTATACATGATGGCTGCCCCCTCGTTATCGAGTATGGCCATTGCACGATATACCATTATTAATTAATTCTATCGTGCAATGCTTGTGCATGAAGATATTTTTTTAAATGAAGAAAGACTGTGCACTGAGCCAATCCCACTCTCTGAGCGACAGTAGCTATAACCCGAAAGAAGAAAATATCAACATCATCGGTAACTACTGAGCCGCAGGTTTTATATCGGAGTTATCCCAGTTTCCTGAGTTGCCTTCTCCTAGAAGAATGCCCTGACAAAGGCTAGGGGTCCTTCACTGCCAGTGGTTTAAACGCGCGATCGGGTGTCAAGCCCAATTATTTCTATGTCCCCGCGCATGTACATACACATGCACCCATGTATATACACATACATATACATACATATGTACATGTGTATATACATATTTACACACTTTTGGATGGCCGTTGACTCTGATGAGATCTTCCGCCCTTTGTCAGATTTTGTTTTTTGTCCTGCAGGGTGTCCAAAATCACCCTCCTCACCAAGTAAACTTGGTGGGGTTGCCGGTTTAATCGCCGACGACCCGACCATGCGACAGGTTGTACTGGGTTACATGTTACCAATAGCACTCAAGAGTGACCCGACATATATACATACATACTACATGATGACTGCAAACTCGTGTTCAAGTATTGCCATCACCCGATAAAATATTCAAAAATGTGAAGCACAAATGTGACTCTTTAAACCAGCCAAATACTTGCACCATCTGGCATACACATGGCAACTTTAGGCTTCCCCGAAACCTTCCATTGCTTTGTTCTGGCTGTATGTTCACATGTATCTTTTAAGACCTCCCATGCTTGTACATTTCTTACACCTTTTCAGATCATAATCTACATGAGGTCTACTGATATGACTTTGTTCATGTCTAATCAAACCAGCTTTGATCAGGCTGACTCGACCACAGTGCTGGCAAACCAGATGATGTTCAACAGCAGGCAGTTCAGAACAGCCTCAATCCTCACCTTCCTTTTCAGTGTTAGGTGTTCTCTCCGACGAGTTTCAAAGTGTTCACCACCTGACTTGATCAAACGTCTCCACTTCACACGCTCGTCAGCCATTTTCTCCCATTCGTCAGGTGAAATTCCAGCACAAGCCAAGGTGCCCCTGATACAGTCCCGGTACCACCTTTTTGGTTTATGTGGTGGTCGCCTTCTTTCACACAGTTCTCCATAGAGAAGTTGCTTTGGAATACGATCATCAGACATCCGGACCACGTGACTGCACCACCTCAACCGATACCGAAAGATTATGCTCTCTATAGTCACACACCTGCTCCGTTCTAGAACTTCCAAATCACTGGCGAACATTTTCCACCACACCCCAAATAACTTATGAAGAGATTGTTGGTGAAATCTCTCCAGATCCTTGAGGTGCTTTCTGTATGTGACCCACGTTTCACAAACATAAAGTAAAGAGGAGACAACACAAGTCAGATACACTTTCACCTTGGTTTCGATAGTGATACCTCGTCTGGACCATAAATGTTGATGCAGCCGTCCAAAAGCATCACTGGCTTTCTTGATTCTTAAGGATATTTCATTATCATGTGTGCATGAAGTGTTCAACGTACTACCAAGGTAAACAAACTTGTCAACAACTTTTAGCCTCTTTCCGTACACGTACACACTTGGTGCAGTGTACTTGTTTCCAAGTACTGGCTGATACATCACAACAGTCTTTTCCAAGCTTATTGTGACGCCCAAAGTGCTGCAAGCTGCAGAAAAAGAGTTCATAATATGCTGCATGTCACTTTGTGAGTGTGCAAAAAGATCGCAGTCGTCTGCATACAAAAACTCTCGGATTACAGATGTTAATACCTTTGTGCTTGTACCAAAACGCCTGGTGTTGAACAACCTTCCTGAAGTGCGATACCTGATGTAAACCCCATGAGAACAATATTTGAATGCCATGAGAAACACAGAGTTGGAGCCGGAATGTCCCCCTGCTTCACTCCATTTTCAACTGATATTGGTTCAGAGATGCTACCACCAATACTGACCAAAGCCTTCATGTCATCATGGAAAAGATGCAGAATCTTCTACCCTACCTTGGATTTTTTTCCCACAACGCAGTTCAATTGACAGTGTCAAAGGCCTTTGTCAAGTCAACAAAGACCTGGTAAAGGTCCATACAGGTCGATACACTTTTCTTGCAGCTGCCAAGCAGAAACGATCATATTCACTGTTCCTCTTCCGTTTCTGAACCCACACTGCGACTCAGGCAACACATTCAGAGCAACTCTTGGGATCAATCTATCCATCAATATTCGACACGACTTTACCAACTACTGAAAGAAGGGATATGACATGATAATTGCCACATTTGTCCTTGCCGTCCTTTCCTTTATGGAGAATCACCATGAGCACATCCTTCTTGTGGGACATTCTCATCTTCCCACACCATTTTCATGAGGTCAATCAGGCGCTGCGTAAAGTTTTCACTACCACACTTCAAAACCGCTCCACTCAGACCATCCATACCAGGAGACTTACCACAGTTCAGCTTATGCACAACAGAAGTCCCCTCTGCAAGAGAAGATACATTAGCTATCTCATATACTTCACTGGTTCAATAGGAATGGAACAAATGAAATTGTCATCAACCTGGGATGGCTGGTTTAAGAGCTCATCAAAGTGATCTCTCTATCTGTCGAGTGTCTTTTGGGTCGTGCAGTAATTGCTTGCCATCTTTCGATCTCAAAGGGGCCACTGGAGAGCTGAAAGGGCCATACACCTCTGTGAGTAGAAAGTGCGGCAGTTTCACATTGTTGCCGTCAGATGCCACTTGAACTTCATCTGCTTTGTTGCTCCACCAGGTATTTTGCATAGCCCCGAATTTCACCTGCACCTCCTTCTTTACCTGTCTGTAACGCTCATAATTGTCACCAACAGAGCTACCACCTTTAAGAACTGCATCAAGTGCCTTTTGTTTTCTGTCTAGCAGAGCCTTGACCTCCTGGTCATTCTCATCAAACCAGTCCTTGTTTTCTTGTGACAAAGCCAAGGACCTCTGCTGAACCCTTATAGACCGAGCTCCTGAAGTCCTTCCAGTTGTTCTCATACACGCACACATACTTACATATAT
Source organism: Eledone cirrhosa (assembly GCA_964016885.1). NCBI lineage: Eukaryota > Metazoa > Mollusca > Cephalopoda > Octopoda > Eledonidae > Eledone > Eledone cirrhosa. The sequence goes on along the minus strand of OZ024742.1, from coordinate 338,128,427 downwards.
ACATGTATACATACATCCAACCATCCATACATGTATACACACATACATACATACATACGTGTATACATACATACATACAATGGTTAAAGTGTTTGACTGACGACCATAAGTTCATGGGTTCATATTTGGGACCGGGTAGTTATTGAATCAACCTGATATCAATGTTTATTATACAGCACACTTCCTCTTTGGTATAATATGATACATAGTAATATCTAACATAGTACCCATCTAATCTGTTATAATATGATTTACCTTTCCTCTGTGATGCCTTAGGGGTTACGGTACTGGACTAACCATTATAAAGTCATGGGCTCGTTTCTTCGATCCTGCAGCATGTTGCGTCCTTCAGTAAAATACTTTAGTTCGTGTAGCATCTTCTACCAGAACTTGCGGCAGACGGATAATATCAGTAATGGAAAAAACCTTGTTTCATTAGTATGACCTGGAAATCAGTTCCACTCTATTTATCTTCTTTATTAAAGGCAATCAAATTATTTTTTATTTTATTATTTTCCTTATTTTTCCATGTTTGTTAAATAAATTCCAAAAAATCGAACTAAATTGAAATTTTGTAATAAAATTTCCATAAAAGTTAATGTTTACAATACAATAAAATGAAATAAAATGTATTGAAGTCGACGAAATGTGGACCTTCATTTTTGAAAGATGGATAATGCTATAAGCAGACCTTACAATATTGTACCACAATTTTCCTTTGTGCAAAAGTGGGCAGCCGAATTTAGGAAAGGATTCTTGAAGGTGATTCTTGCAGATGACCCAATGTCTGGACGTCCTACAACTGCCACTACCGAGGAAAACATTGATCTCATTACTGCAACACCGATGGAAGACGTGTGTGGATCGCAAGGGAAACTATGTTGAAAAATAAACCTCATTTGGTCACATTCCATGAGAGTATCTTTGTCAACCCTCGTATCTACGCGCAATATACGTAAAGATACAGAATTGCGGGCACTACAACGCTATTAGCTGTCATATTTGTTGGTGAAAAAAATTTGATTATAAAACTTAAATTTATGAATGACTTGTTTTCTACATTGATAACCATGACTTGTTTTCTAATTAACTTAAATTTGTTTTCTAATTTGGCCCTTTTAAGGGCCACCTATATTTTCATTTAAGTAACTCCACTTACATCGATATGCTTTATAACCATGACTTGTTTTCTAATTTGGCCCTTTTAAGTCTTCCCCCTCTCTCTCAAAAAAAAAAACGCGTGGTAGTAATACGGAAATAAACGATGTTGACGAGTGACGTCACCTTCGTCTGTTTTCCACTGGACTGACAGCTAATAGCGTTGTAGTGCCTTATTATTAATTTCTAATTTAGGCACAAGGTAAACAATCTGCGGGGAAAGGAAAGTTGATTACATCGGCGCCGATATTTTATCGACCCAGGAAGAATGAAAGGTAATTGACCGTAACTAAATGCTGCTAAGCATTTTGTCCAACGCTCTAACGATTCTAACTTGTTTAAAATGCCACAATCGAACAAACAAAATAATAACATTGACAAATAACACACACACAAACATTAGACAAACACACGCACACATACAAATAACACAAACACATTTACAAACAATAGAAACAACACACATCACAGACTGTTCATACAATATACTAAATATCGTCTTCCAGACACCAACCTATTGATGGTCGTGGAAATCTTCAAAATTGTATAGAAAACCACACAACAATCCACATTTAATATCTATTTTGGTGCGTTGTATTTGCAAGGTTCATAGTTAATTGTATTTATTATTTGTGTTAATATTTTCATTCTGAAAGAATTGTGATCGATTTGTAATGTTAAATACAACTGTGAATAAAATTAAATGCATAGAGGCTAAAAAATATTGATAGATACATTCATGTGATGTAACGCCAGCTGAAAATTACACAACAATCCACATATAACATTAAAATATTTATGTGATGTAATTCAGGCTGAAAATCACACAATATTAATATCACAATGAATAAGACTGGAGCTGTCCTCAATCAATTTTTAGACAAGCCTATACACTCACATTGATATATCTATGTGTTATAACTTGAACGGAAAAATCATACAGGAATTTACATTTAACATTAATTTTTCACAAATAAATTATTTGAAAATGATTTACCTCCTCTCGGTATATTCCTCCGATAATCACTCATTTTTAATTTGTTAATATTTCTTTCTCGTTAATGTGGGCCAGCTAATTCATATATATATATATATATATATATATATATATATATATATATATATATATATAGATGTGTGTGTGTGTGTGTGTGTATATACCAGCCAAAGATAGTTTGCAGGTGTCAACAAATTTAGTTGTTTTGACAATGTAATGGACGGTTGAAGTAGAAAAGAAGTGAATAGGAGAAAGCAGGAAGTTGATAAGAAAGGTGTCTGCAGTGAATGGAAACTGTTGAAAGGAAATGGGAAAGGAATGGACCTCTGTCAGTTTCGACGATGAGTGTTCTAGTTGTTCGAGCAACAGAACGGCATACTCATGAAATTAACGTGTAAATGGCTGAACATTCCATAAGCACGTGTACCTTTAATATAATTCCCTCAATGTGTGACAAAGCTGGCCCTTGAATTACAGGTATAGTCTATCCAACAGATTTACAAGTAATTTTTACTTATCCAATTTCACCCGTGGGGGTGACTGCTTTCGTTGCAGAAAGAAATAAAATTCGGAAATACCAGGATCTATCTAACAATTATTTTTTCCAGCCTGTGACGTCCGAGACATTTGGTGGAATCAGGCCACTAACAGTGAAATTCTTGTCATTGCTGGCGGCTCACCTTACTGAGGTGTTAGGTGATGCCCCAGAGGGTGCCTGGTTGTTTTGGCGCCTTAGCCTCGCCATCACCTGTGATAATGCCTCAAAATATTCCGTGGATCCTTGTGATGTACGACGGATTGTCGCACCTGCTGGTGAATTGATGGTCGTTTTTGTTTTTGACCCCCCCCCCCTTTTTTTTTTCTTTCTCTCGCTCTGGTCATGTGTTGTTTTGGTGCGTTGTTTTTCTGTGGTTCCTAGCAATAGTTAATTGTATTTGTTATATGCTTTTATAATTGTGTTATCAACGACATTATACCTACAAGACATGGGTCAACCGGAGCATGTGGTATGGTAAATGACACTTCTCCATGTTGCCACGCAGTGGGATCGAACCTAGGACCTGATTATTGTGGTGTTGTGAACGATTGACACATTTAACGTTAACTTAAATTTCCTTTCCTTTTGATTCTATATTTTCATGTGAAATATCTATGTCATGGTAATTTACTATTTTACATTCACAAACTCAAATAAACATTATCGCTAGTTATGTCTGGAGGTCGAAAGTGAAACTGTTATAACAGCAAGACTGGGTTGTATGAATATAACAAGACACTAGGTTGTATGTACAGTGTTTATTTAACAAGGTTGAGCTATGTAGAGCAGAATAGTTGACATGCCAAGATAGATGAAAGGAAGAATTAAAGTTAATTGTTTACCGTTTTGACTGGTCAGGAAGCGAGAGAGTTTACCATCGGCGGAACTCGCCTGGTCGAAGGACCAGGCAGGTTAAGAGAGAGGGAGATAGCTTTCAGCTCTCTCCTTTATAGGGTCCCTGGACGGAAGTAACTCCAGCTACTTCCTGTCTAGAGAGCGCTACTGGTGATGTGATCGTCACAACAAGGGAGGCAACTCTTGCTACAACCCAGTCTTGCTGTTATAATTGGTGACCCCGACGTGATATGATGAAAAAGAAGGGAAAAGACTTTATTCACTTTGTATATGGCGAGAGTTCAATTTTTTTAAAAAAGTGATGAAAAAGTAGCGAAAATGGCTTAGTTGAATGAGTAAGCGAACTGTGATGTTCATCAAAATTGACATGTTGAATATAAGAATACAGGTGCCCAAGTCTTTATGAGTGTTCGTTGTGAGACGGACGAAGCATATATCCAGTGATTGAAACACATTTAAACGATGTAAACACGTGAGGTGAAAAGCAAAATTTTTTCTTGTTTATTTGCTGCTGAGGAAAAGATTACTTATATTTTTCGTTGTAGACAAAATCCATGTGGAATGTTGTAGAAAAAAATCCATGTGGAATGTTGTTAGAGAATTTTTTTCTTTTTGAAATACTGCTAATTAATTTTCTTTTTTGCATATTCACACAACACCAGATCCTATTATTTTATTTTTTTTTCGGGGTCACCACTTATGACAATGTGTTGTTTGAATATAACAAGACACTAGGTTGTATGTACAATGTTTATTTAACAAGGTTAAGCTATGTAGAGCAGAATAGTTGACATGCCAAGAGAGATGAAAGGAAGAATTAAAGTTAGTTGTTTACCGTTTTGACTGGTCAGGAAGCGAGAGAGTTTACCCTCAGCGGAATTCGCCTGGCCGAAGGGCCAGGCAGGTTAAAAGAGAGGGAGATAGCTGGCAGCTCTCTCCTTTATAGGGTCCCTGGACGGAAGTGACAAAGAAAGCTCTGCAACCTCAACGGGAAGTAACTCCAGCTACTTCCTGTCTAGAGAGCGCTACTAGTGATGTAATCGTCACAACAAGGGAGGCAACTCTTGCTACACTATTAAGCTTAAAAGTTTCACTTTTGAAAATTACTTTCACTTCTGGAGGTCGACCTGCTACTGCGCCAAAATATATTATTCCACCAGATGAAGTAATGAATAGCACTCAAATTTTGGCTGAGAAATATAATATAACCAAACTTGCAAGAGATGTAACTGCACTTGGAGCTGTATACAGTGGTGTGCACGTAGACGGCTTTTACGCAATACTTTGATTTGTGACTCCTGTAGTGTTGAATGCTTCCTAATTAATAGAGGTGATATATCTGATGGCAAAACATGGTATTGCAGTAGATTGGTGTAATGTTTGTCGCGAGGCATGTGAGATGTGGCTTGAGCAAAACCCCCAACAAATAGGTGGGATTAATGAGGATGGAGAACCAATGACGGTGGAAGTGGATGAAACTAAATTTTTTCATCGAAAATATCACTTTTAATTATATGTCTCTTTTTGTATCTAATAATTTTCTCTCTCTCTTTTTCAATAAATAACCTAACCCTTAAACCCTAGTCAGTAATTTTACTTGTGGTTCACCGCTTAACAGTTTCACTTTCGACCTCCAGACATAACTAGCGATAATGTTTATTTGAGTTTGTGAACGTAAAATAGTAAATTACCTATGTAATTAAGTAATACAGATACAAGGTTTCTCCCTAAAGTAAGGGTACTGATTTTCCCATGTACGACATGGTACAGCACCACTTCGTTAATATATATATATTTGTTTCAACATGATCGGTTAAGTCAGTTGTGAGTTATTACTGTTTACGTACAGATATGTTTATATCGTTTGCGATTGAGGAAAATATTGAACAACAGTACGAGATCAAATTGTGTGTGAAACTCACCAAATCTGTCACTGAAACATTTAATTATTTAACACAAGCTTATGGAGTTGCCATTCCATCAAAAAGTAAGATTTTTAAGTGGCACAAAGCTTTCAAGGAGGGTTGAAAAAATTCTGGAAGGCCAATCTCGTCAAAAACGAACAAAGTCTGGAAGTGGTGCGAGTGATGATGGTGAAAGATCGTTGCTTAAGTGTTAGGTTGATTGCAAAAGAAACAGTCTTGGATAAAAATGCAGTTCACAGAATTTTAACAGATCATTTACACATGCAAAAAAAATTTTTTTTTCAATTTCTTTTTTTTGTCGATCGACTTTCGTCAAATCGGACCGAGGAAACAATGTTTCTGTTGGTCTTTCCAATTGCTAATACTATCTGGCAGTTGCAACTCCAGGTAGAAGGAGCAATGTGAAATATAGTGTCTTGCTCAAGGACATAACGCATCGCCTTGCCCAAGAATCGAACTTGTAGCAAGAGTTGCCTCCCTTGTTGTGACGATGACATCACCAATAGAGTAACGCTCTCTAGACAGGAAGTAGCTGGAGTTGCTTCTCGTTGGGGTGGCAGAGCCCTTTTTGTCACTTCCGCCCCAGGACCTATAAAGGGAATAACTTTCAGCTCTCTTTCTCTCATTTGCCTTTCGGCTCCTGGCCCTTCGGCCAGGCGCGTTCGTCTGGCAACCCTAACATGGCCTCTTGCGAGCTAACTTCAAAACGGTAACAAATAACTTTACTTCATTCTTTCATCGACTTGTCAACTATTCTGTTCTACATAACTGCAACTTGTTAATTAAACTTTATATACACAACCTAGTGTCTTGTTATATTCATACAATCCAGTATTTTGTTATAAACTGACAACCTCACGATTGCGAATCCAGTTCTCTAACCAATCAGCCACACACCTTCACAAATTTGTGCAAAACTAGTGCCCAAACACAGCACTATCATTTAGAGAATTTCTGGTGAAGAAAATCATTCCCACTCTTCCACATCCTCCCTACAGCCCGTAACAAACTTAGGAATATCTTGATGCTTTTGACAATAAAGGAAAAATAGCAACACACAATGTAGAGTAGGAGTTCCTGAGAAATAATCTACTGAAGGCCTCAAATAAGGTATGTGGCTGGAGCAGAGGTCCAGGGCGTAGGTGAGTGACTTGGTGGTGGAATAGTAGGGTGGATCAAACAAGGCAAGGAAAGAATGGCAAAATGGGGGAAACAGAACTTTACCAAGAGGCCAGGAGAGAGGCTAGGCTACAACTATACTTTGCAAGGGAAGAAGCACAAAATAAAAAGTTTATGCATGTTATATGACATGAGGTGTTCAGGGAAAATAGTGATGTTGTTGTAGAGAACTGTCTGAGATGATAATGGTGCATTTGCTCTCACAGAAATCTTCAAACACGTCTTAACAATCCACCATTCACCAGCTAAGTACTCCACCTCTCCATTCCCCACCCTACATACATGCACCTCCTCCACTCCCAGTGCACACTCCACAATGTAAAGCGTCATCTTGGTGCCATGACAAAAAGCACCTAGTCCACACTAGATGTAGTTCATGAAGGGCATCCAGCTGTAGAAACCAAGTCAGAAACAGTTCTGAGTATGAGCAAGACATGGTCATCTGATCTGACTTGTCTCACAATGGGACAACTTATCTAACCCATGCTAGTGTGGAAAAAGGGACATTAAACGATAATAATGTATATGTTCCCATGGGTACAAGCTGAAGCTGAAGCATATAAACGATATGTTCCCCTCCATCCGCCCACTGCAAAGGGGTTGTGGCAGTGCCACGGCAAAAAAGTACCCATCCCACAATGTAAAGTGGACGTGTAAGCGCCACGGAAGAAAAGCACCCAGCACTCACAGTAAATGAGGTTGGTGTTAGGAAGGGCATCCAGCTGTAGAAATCAAGCCAGAATCAGTTCCAGTATGAGCAAGACAAGGTCAGCTGACTGGACACTGCCCACAACAGGACAACCCGTCTAACACATGCTAGCGCGGAAGAACGGATGTAAAATGGTGGTGATGATGATATATATATATATATACATATATATAAAACTGTGATTGTGTGTGTGTGTGTTCTCATTTTTGCAAAGTCTATACAAATCCACATTTCTACTCCGATTGACTTCAAACTTGCATTTATATATTCCTTGTGGTCTAAAGATATTAACTGCAGCTTTTATTTTTTAATTTTCTCTTGTTAAAGGGGTGTTAGGCGTTGGTTATCGATCTCTGTCGTGCCCTTATAATATCTGTCTGTATGTCTCGCTGTCTGCATTATGACAAACATTGATGACGTATTATGTTCGCTATTTTCCGTTCATTACCAGGGAACGTCTTCACGAACCAAAGTATCGTCTTCCTGTTTTCCTTCGGTTGCAACGTTTTTCAAAATATTTACTTCTGCGTTCACAGATTGATTTTTTTAGTTTCAGAAGATCCTGTTAAGGGTGAAAGCAGCGATTCTTTGCTTAAACTTTAATCTGTTATTTTAATATAAATTATAAGCAAGGCAAGCCAGCCCAGTTGCCATTTCTTGCCAATAAACATTAACCCTTTGTGCGCCATTCATCTAACTGTAGACCAACAAATACCAACTAAACGGAGCGTTGACAAGAACGATGGCGAATGAATCTTCGAGGTAAGCAGTTTCCTCCCGAGCTGTTAGTTCATGCGGGATTCTCTGCTACACCTTTTCGTAATAATACCGAACAACGTACTGCTGGTCACTCCTTCCGCCAAAAGCCGTACAAAACGGACACGTGTATCGGGCAGATGGATCGGGTGCAAATCTACACCAGGCCTACGCGAGAAATTCTCAAGGGACTGCACTGACAGGGATAGAGAGAAATAGTAACTTAGTGACAAGAGTGCGAATGAACTTTTGTGGTAAGTAGCCTACGCCTTACTGCTATTGCACTGGGACCTTCTGCCAACTTAACCTGTGACTTTCTCTTTCACATTTACTCCAATAGGCCAAAACAGAGGAGTATGAAAAGAAGGGGCTCAACAATATTTCTATGAACAATGCACGTAGACAGCTAAACTGTACTTTCAACTTCTTAATTTTCTCCAAATAAAACAAGTTTCCTGTCGGTATATTTTCGTGAGTTTTTAACAGGCACTCACAAATAAACGTTTCTCATTGGAGGTGCTATTACCAATGTTCTTACCCGTGCAACGCCGGGATACACTGCTAGTATATATATATATATATATATATATATATATATACCATGTAAGTTAGTTTGATTACCAATGGGTAGAACTAGTGGTTTTGGTAGGCAAACCATGATGTAACAAATCAATCAATGCACTCAACATTATGCAAGTCATCCATCATTCATTATATTCCAATGATCCAGCGCCATCATCCAAATATGATGCCAGACAGAAGATGATCTCATCAGGCAACTTTCAACAGAATTACATAACAGGGTTACGTTGAACCCAAACTTATCATGGAAGATAGGGAAAAGAGAATAAGAAATTGAAAATTTAATTCAGGGACTGCCTGTAAAAAAACTGTTTATACATATATATATACGCATATCATATATATATATATGAACAAGTATGACCCCGACGGCAGAGCTCAAGCCGTCGGAGTCATACTTGTTCCTATTACCCACTCTACTACCCTTATGGTCCATCTGGTTCCTTACCACAATTCCTTCGTTATATATATATATATATAAAAATAAAATTAGAATTTTATTTATCACCCTAGCACAGCTGATACATAAATGTAAGTATGCATACGTTCATACATGCACACACACATATATATATACGTATGGGTTATATAGAATATTAATAATAACATTCGATTTGTTTGTAAACAAATGGCCCGATTAAAGCTGTGCCGAACCGATGAAAAATCATCATCCATTTGTTCAACACTGGCATTGAGGAACAATCAACATGTTTCTGGGTCATTACCCTTCATCAGGACTGATATATAGTATTTTCTTAAGTACACATCGGCTGAGTAGCCTCATGTATACATATATCATATCACACATACATATGTATGTATGTTACACAAGCTGAAGGTGTAACTGTAGTGTGTAAATATATAAACTTCACACAAGTTTGTTTGATGTATTTTGATAATGAATTAAAAAGTAATTAAAAAAAAGTATCTTTTAGATCTTATATTGTTTATTTCAGAATATCAGATAACATTGCTATCATGGAAAATAGATGTTAAATGATGATTGGTATATATCTTACATACAGCTAAAGGGCATGGAGATACTACTTTAAAATAATTGTATGTATGTATGTATGTATGGAGGCACATGGCTTAGTGGTTAGAGCATTGGCATTGCAATCGAAAGGTTGTGAGTTCAATTCTCAGACCAGGTGATGTGTTGTTTCCTTGAGCAAGATACTTTATTTAACATTGCTCCAGTTTACTCAGCTGTAGAAATGAGATGATAGGACTGGGGTCCCTATCATACCACTGCAGTGGTCGTGGAGGTGCCATGGCAAAAAAAACACCCAGCCCACACTGTAAAGTGGATGTGTAGGTGCCACGGAAAAAAAGCACCTAGCACTCACTGTAAATGAGGTTGGTGTTAGGAAGGGCATCCAGCTGTAGAAATGAAGCCAGAATCAGTTCCTGTCTCACTCTTGCAAGCAGGGAAAAGCGGACATAAAATGATGATGATGATGATGTATGGAGCCTGGCGAAGTAATTAATACATGGCATATGTGACAAATAAAAATATACACAGGGAAAAGCTAGGAAATATTCACTAAATATAGAAAGGGGATTAAATATTACAGAATATAATGAATTAAAGAAAAAATTTTAAAGTAATTAATGTGAGACATTTTGGCTAAAAATCCAAAGAAAAAAGGAGATAATAAAAAGTTAGAGTGGAGCACACAATTGAAAGCTCAAACTTTTTTTTCTCTAGGAAGAAAACTTGCTCAGATGTACATCTCAATTGTCTAAGTTTTGTTTATGGATCATAACTGAATGGTTGTACATACCATAGAGCCATAGCTTGATGTCAGCTCTTCTGTCATTATGTGTAGCAGATAGAATCTATTGTTCTGTTAAGTCACAGTGTCTATCTCCCTTTACCTGCTACTTCAACATTTCTCACACTCTCACTCCATACCACCAAACACCATCATTCGATTAAGGCCAATCCACTATTCTAAGAATTCTCTTCAATAAGTACATCAATCACTATAAGTGTTTTTATGAGCACAGCCTTCTTCACTACCTGTTGGAAGTCATAAGACCAGCAATACATTAACAGACTAACTTTGTAAAGACTGGAGAGATTTTATAGTCTTAACCCATTTCATACTACACTCTCTGAAACTGGCTCTGGTTCTATGACACTAACTTGTTTATTTAAAAGTGTTTTATTTATCTACAAATTTTTCATCATAATTTTATGTAAGAGTTTCTGTTGTGTTATGTTCCAAACACCATCTTAATAACAAGAAATATATTTTACTAAATCTCTCCACTTTCTTGATTATTTTCAAAATGACTTGAAAATCACAGGCAGTGTATTCCATTAGAAATATGGTATCAAAAAGGTTTAAGTCTTTATATTATCTAAAAATCTTTCATAAGATCCTTTGTTATGTTATGCACAAAAAACAACAACAACAAAAAACAGCTGAATAATGAGTTATATTATTAAATCCATTCTTTTTTAGATGATTTGAAATTCCTACACTGTCTTTCATTAGAAATATGGTAATAGAAGGGTCAAAGCACTTGAACCAGCTACAATAATAAATTGACTTCTTGTAGTAAAAAATACTTCAATAACAAGATTTATCCTCTAAAATAACAACACAATTGATTAAACCAAGATACATGTGAAATGAATTACTTATTAACCAATAATGTACAAGACATTGAGTATATGACTATGAAATATGAAAAGAACAATATAAGTTAGGGTATAATTGTCAACAATAATCCAATGATAGCTTTAACATGAACAGGAAAGTGGCAGTGTTGCAGCCATAATTAAGTCCAACTAGTACACTCTAAAATGTTATTGCAGGAGTTTTACGATGAAATGTACCCAGTAATGTGGCTGGCATTAGGAAGGGCGTCTGGCCACTGAAACAATTCCAAAAAATGAAACACATGAGTAAGACCTGTCTAATTTTGGACTATGATAACCCATCAAACTCATACCAGCTTGGAAGAAGAGAATGGGGCGCTAGATGCCCGTGTTTGACATATTTGAGTTTACAAAATTGTCAAAAAATATGCATTGGAGTGATCCTATATCTTCGCCTCCATGTGAAACACACAAATGCCGTTGTGGACTATATTTGCTTTTTTGATGCCACAGTGTAGGTTGGTGCTCTCAGCAATCTGGTTTTAAATATATAATCTGTAGCCATGACAGCCAGTTTCCCAACTTCAACACCTCGACCACAAATCCAGGCTCTGCCACCCGTAACACAAGATAACTAAATACCAAGGTTTCACCAAACATTTTCTTTTGTGTTGGTTGACATTGAGACCTCTGCTGTTCTCATTCCCCACACTGCTGTTTTTCTCCACAAAATGAGTGCATCTTGCCTGAGAAAGGAGCCCTGTTAGATAGAATGGCTGATGCAGCAGGCATTATCGTTGGCTGTTCTTTCACCATTTTGTCCATTGCAGTGCTTAGCCCATTTCATTTTTCATCTGCATTAAATGATAGAGTACAAGATTCGTTCTGGACAGGATACCAGTCCATTGCAGGGTTAACCCCCAGCTACTGCTGGTACTCATTTTCAGCTGAATATACAGGAGCAATGTGAAATGAAGTGCTTTGCTCAAGAATACTGTGCTACCAAGTTCAGGAATTAACAACATTATGATCATAAGTCCAACACCCTAACCATTCAACTATGCACCTACACAGAGCAGGATAAATAGCATGAAATGAAAGTATTCAATCATTTGATTTAAATCACCACTTAACATCACATCTGAAACACACACATTTCATTGGGAGAAGCAGTCACGAACAGACCAACAGATCAAAACACGACACACACATATGCATGTAATGGTATTTTATTCATTGAAACACTCATATAACACACTGGACAGTTTCAACAGCAATCTATAATTTACGTTCTTTGTCCCACCCCATTCTCTCAAGGAAGAAGTAGCAACCACTTTGGAAATATCAGAGTTAGGAGTTTGCTATTATTAGAGATATCACAGTTGTAAGTTATCTAACCAACGTAGATCTAGTTGTTATATAAAATAGTGTTGGGAAGTTGTTATCACACACTGTTATATCATCTTTCCTCACATGTGTAGGTGACATTTTTGGAAAAAAAATTAATGTTTGGTTAAATCACTCTTTTCAGAAAATGATTTACCACACACCACTGCAATAGAGTTTCTCTCTTTTGGGTTACGCCCATTGCTTTTGGTATCTAACTGGTAATGGGGCGTCAACCCTGATGCTGACATTTACCAGAGGTTGCTATGTATACACCCAAGAGTCCTCTTCAAGATATGCACTCTACCTTTCAGTGCTGCAGTTTGTACCTCACAGGATTTTGGCTTACCTGGGATCTTAGTCAGGTAGACTTTCACGTTGTTTTTCATGAGGCCTGTGGCCTATTATTATTGGAAGTCTGCATGTGTTTAGTTGAGTTCTCTTTTTGAAAGACTGATTTCTCACATATGTCAGTGATATGTCTTCTGTCCTGTATGAATGCATTTGTGTTAAGTACTGTTTTGATAGAAAAATTCACCACAGATATCACAGCAATATGGTTTCTCTCCTGTGTGAATACATTTGTGTCTAGTTAAATGATGACTTTGAGAGAATGATTAACCACAAACATCACAGTCATATATCTTCATGTCAAGTTCAAACACTCTTTTCAGAGAATGATTTACGTTTTTTCTCCTGTATGAATATATTTGTGTTTAGTTAAGATACTATTTTGAGAGAATGATATACCACAGATATCACAATGATATGGTCTCTCTCCTGCATGAATATGTCTATGATTATTTAAGTGACCTGTTTGAGAGAATGATTTACCACAGATATCACAGTTATATGATTTCTCTCTAGCATGAATATGTTTGTGAGTAGTTAAATGGCATGATTGGGAGAATGATTTATCACACATGTTACAGTGGTACGGTTT
>OZ024742.1:337872285-338099785 GCA_964016885.1 Eledone cirrhosa | reverse complement strand
GAACTAAGCACAGACTTCAAAATGAGCCATACCACAATTTATCGTGAATTCAAAAGGCTTGGGAGATGGGTTCTGTGTGATCTCTCTGCAGACATTGCAAACAATGTGTTGACTGCTGTGCATCATTGCATTCTCATGAGCTGCACATGCCTTTTTGAATAGAATCATTACTGGAGATAAAAAATGGAAACTTTATCATAATGTTAAATGAAGATATCAGTGGCTCAATCGTGGTGAAGAGCCAGCTCAGCAGCCAAGCAAGATTCTTCTGAGTGTGTGGTGGGAATAAGTCATCACAAGCTGCTAGGCGATAATCAAACTATAACAGCCAGAGTCTATTGCCAACAGCTAAAACATTTGAAGGCAATTTTGCAGCAAAAACGCCCATCATTAACAAACAGAAAAGAAGTCATCCTTCATGATAAAGCTAGACCTCACACTGCTCCCAAAACCAAAGAACCTCTAGAAGAATATGCCTGGGAAATTATGCTTCAACCACAATGTTCTCCGGCCCTTACACCAACAGAAGATTACAAAATAATTTGAGTAGATTAACATTTACATCAAGAGAAATCGAAAATGAGTAGTTTCCTTTTTGAGTTCAAAACCTAGAGAATTTTATGAACGTGGCATTAAAAAGCTTATTGACAGGTGGAAAGATGTCATAATAAAAAAGAATGGCGACAGCATTAACGATTAAATAAATCTAATATTGTGTTTTATATTGTTTTATTGAGCCTTAAAAACGGACAGAACTTTCGTTACAACCTGAAACATACCACTTGTTAAGTTCAGTAAGGGTTGGTACCCCACTATGTACATACCCTAGGTTAACCTTAACAGGTATCCTACCATATACATACCCTTGGTTAACCATGAACAGCATTAGTTGACATGAATATTAAGAAGCTTGGACACTGCAGCTGATCTAAGTATAGGAAAGAAGAGACGAACTCTATGATGATAACTCTAACCTTAATGGAAGGTTATACTAGGAACTGGGAACACAAGAACACTATATCAATCAGGAAAATGTTATAGAGAAAAGAAAAAAAAACTGAATCAAGACAACAGAAATATATGAAACTAAATAGATAAATGATAGTTGAAATTTTGTAATGCTAACGTGCATAAACATGGCTCAGAGAAAATTTAAGACTAAAAGGAATTGAATGTAGCGTGCAATAGAATGATTGCGCTGCGTAAAGAGTTGTATAGAAATACCGATGGAACCTAAGGAAAGAGACCAAGAAAGACAAGGGACGAAGTTGTGAAGTATGAGCTCAAGAAACGGAATCTCATGGAGATGACACAGGACTAAGCTGACTTACAATAAGCCGTAATACAGAAGATCCGTCAACCCGACAAAGCACTGCGGCACTAAATATATTGGGTCGTCAATATGAAATTTGTATAAAATTTTTTTCCTACAAATTTCATACTTGACAACCCAATATATATATATTCCTTTTTCTCTCGCTTTGATCACATATGCATTATATTTGTGGGATTCCTAGCTATAATTAATTTTATTTATTATATGTATTTATATTTTCATTCAATAAGAATTATAAACAACTTGTAAATGTTTTAAATATATACATAAATAACAAATATAAATCCATGAACAAATGATAAAGGATAAGAAAGAAAAAGGGGGAGGGGCAATGGTCGTGAATTCCCCCCCCCCCTTTTTCTTCTCTTTATCATTTTTGTTCATGGATTTGTTATTTATGTTATTTAAAACAAATTTGTAACGTTATTCTACTGTAAATTTATACACCTGCAATAAAATAATAAATTTGTAATGTTATTTATACAACTGTGAATAATAAAATAAACAGATATAAATGTGCGTGTGTGAGCAACGTCAAAGAGCGAATTGGAGATAGATGAGATAGTGTTTTGTATTTTGTCGAAGAAAGTCTACAATATTAAGACGTAATAAATTCGCTCTAATACTTACAAAAACAATACCGTTTACAATATTATAATGACTTAGATAATCGAAAAATACATTAAGACGGAAGCAGTGAGCAGAATTTCTGCGCATGTGTACATCCTGTATAAAAACTCACACCTAAGAGAAGATAACTCTCATTACATCCCTCCATTAAATTATTAATAACTGCAGTGACTAACTAGAATTTGTATTACAGCATAGTTTTTCTGGAGTTCAAATATAATGAAATGTAAATAATGTATCAATATGTTTATAGCAAGTTTTAGACAGTGGTTTGAGTGAACTCCGACTAAAGGCACTCAAAAGACTAAGCGATATTGTTAAACTGGGCGATACATTGTCTACTTAAGGACGCAAAGTGCATGTACAAATATCACAATATCTTCTTGTCGGACGCTGTAAGAGTTCTCTCAATCTGTTACATTTTTTTCGATCCCTAAAACAATGAACGACAAAGACTCAGAGCACAGAGAGACGGAACAAATACTGCAAAGCATTTTGTCTTTCGCTTCAACGACTCTCTCCCTTACTGGCCCGCTAATTCGTCCATTCTGACTATTTCAGTAACATCTCTCGTACTTGCGCCATGCTAAAATACACCCAGTACACGCTGTAAAGAGGTTGGTGTTGGAAGGGAATCTAGCATTAGAAAAATTGCCAAACAAAAGATTCTTCAATTATTAGTGTTTATTGGTAATTTACTAATCCTTCCACTGTGTGTGATTGCTTCAGCAATAGGTAGATTAGTTTATTGCTGTTTTTACGAAAAGCAACAGATAGGAATCTTTCAACTTCAATATATGAAGCACAAGTGTAAATGCCCATATTTATTGCAAATAGATTGCTACCCATCTTTAGCTAAAGCATACCACAATGAGTCTGGATTAGAATTACCAGTTCTCAACATTTACCACTGCTTAAAAAGTGTAGTGTTTTTGGTGCTTTCTTGATCTTTGTTGTCCGACAAGGAATTTTGTGCAGTAGATCAAAAAGTTAACCGAAAGAATGACAAGTGGTTATGCAGAGACCCTAAAGATGTTCCAACTATCATGCACACAAACTTTCCAGCAACTGTGATGGTTCTGGGAGATATCATGCCTTCTCACTTCTTTTCTCAGAACTTAAGGGTTAATGTGGCTGGCAATAAAGGGATGTTGGAGAGGTTTGTGAGACCTTGGATTGAGACCATGAGCAACAAGACTGCACCATCTCATAAGACCAATGCAACCTCAAAATGGATGAATTACAATCTCTACGATCATGTCACCTCAAATATAAAGCCTAGCTCTCTAGACCTAATTCATTGGACTACTACGTATGGGTGTAGTGAAGAGGAAAGTCAATCAATGCCCTCATAACACAAAATCTCTGAAGTCAGCCATAACTAACACAATGTTCGAAATAGATAAAGAGCATCTGGTTGTCATATCAACGTTTCAGACGTCATATTAAAGCAGTCACCAATGCTAACGACAGATTTATTGAGTAGATGTGTCATCATGACAATTCTTTCTAAAATAAACCTCCTCTTTCGTGACTTATGTGTCTTTTACTAAGTTCATACAAATGTTCTCAAAGTACTGAGCAACCCTGTATAAGTGAAAAAGAGCCATTAATTGGAGATTGAAGCAGCTGAATAACATATAATTTTTTGGCAATAGTTGATTTAGTTCTGAGAAAGTAACTAAAGAAAATAGTGGCTGTGGTGATTTAGCATCAGGTAATTAACAAGGTCCTTCAATCTTTCCATGTGAGGCTTCAGAGAATTATTTTCTATTTTGTTTCTCAAGTATCAATCAAGTTATTTATTGTTCAATGGAATGTTCAGTTTTGAAAGTAACTGAAATATAAAAAGTTCCCATCTGTTCCTCAATAGATTTGTGAAAAGTGGCATAGTGGTTAACATGTTGAATTCACAATCATAAGGTTGTGGGTTCAATTCTGACATTAGCTGGTGCATTGTGTTCTTAAGCAATACACTTCATTTCTCACTGCTACACTTCACTCAGCTGAAAATAAGCATCAACAGCAGACAATAAGATACCTTATGCATGTCAAAAAAGTACATTACTAGAAATCCCATGTTATAAAATAAATAGGTTGGGTTAGGGTCTCAATATATAAACTAAACAACTAATTCTGGTTTTTAAAAAAATGAAGGGAGACAACTTAGAAAAATTACCAATTTAACCCTGTTATTTGGTACCACAGAGTAATGTAAGATATCCCTGTTGAGGACATAATATTTATCATTTTCAGCAAATGTATTTTACACATTACTCTTTTACCTGTACCAGCCATCCGGCTGACGCCATGCTGGGGCACTGCCCTTGATATTCTATGGAAAATAAATAAAACAGACTATTTCCAATGAACTGTTTGGTTCCTAGATTTCTAACTAAATATACTATCATCATCATTTTACGTCCGCTTTTCCCTGCTTGCAAGGGTGGGACTATATCAGATTGTATATTTATCATTCTAGATAGATCCCATATTGAGAATTTTATCCCTGGAATTCAAATACCAACAAAGCTAAGAGACTAAATCTGCAATTTGTATAGAGCAATGGTGAAACAGGCTTCAACTGTAGCCATAGTTCTTGTAGAGAATATGGAGAACATCTTGAGGAATATCATTTATGTAAGAAGAATTGAGGAAAAGATCAGTTCATTGTTTTCTTCCTATCTTACCCACTGCACCATCACCTCTTTTAACATCATTTATGATTCACCTCCCTCTTTACAGATCTAACCAAATCTACTCTTCAATAACACCTTCTTTAACAGATATATTGTATCTCTAGCAAACACATCATATAATGGTGAAGCATGATGGGATGTTCTAAACCATTGGTTCCCAACCAGGGGGCCATGGCAAGTTATTGGGGGAGCCACGGGAATTAACTAAAAATCACAAAATTTAATACATAAAAAATAAGAGTAGTTTCCCAACGATTTTTTTTCTTTTTCTTGCTTCAAATTTTTAATATTCAACTTTTTATCAACTTTCTACCTTTGCTAATTATGATTTTACTTCACTTGATAATTATTTAAATCTGGATATAACAATTTATGTTTTAGTAAATAAACTTATTTTTATAACAGGATATATATTATTTATTTTAGTAAATTTCTCATTGACAAAATTACTGACTATTTTGAAGTACTTTTGATTATTTATTTTAGTAAATTTATCATTTAAAACTGGATATAGAAACTCTTTTTTATTTATTTTAGTGAATTTCTCAATGTCAGAAAAACAGAAAAAAAAGAAAGTATGATGATACATATCTTCAAATGGGATTTGTTTGCATGCAAAAGAACAATATTGATTTGCCTCAATGTGTAACTTGTTTCAAGGTACTGGGAAATGACTATGAGGCCTTCTAAGCTCAAATTACATCTTTCAAAATGTCACCCTGAACTACTTGGAAGAGATGAATCTTTTTTTAAAAGGAAATCAGAAATCTCATTAATTTGTATTTTGAAATTAAATAATATGTTCTTATTTTAATGTTTTTTGTCGAAAAAGGGTTTATAATAAATTTAAAATGATTTGATTGAAATAAAAAGACATGCCGAAATTATTTCTACATAAAAAATTATATCAAAAATTTTAATTCTTTTTTTGGGGGGGCCATACTGTTTTGCTATATCATTAAGGTGGAATTTATTATAAAAGGTTGGGAACCGCTGTTCTATACCATTCTTTCAGTTCTAAATTTACTCTCTGTTCCATGTAACACCTTTCCATCATGTCCTACTAAGGTTTTGACCCCTTTTCTATATTAAATGTTATCTCCTGCTGAATCATCAGTCCTTTTACATCTCTCAATAATCTCTAACATTCTGCTCCCTCTTTAAGCTATGTTTAAGTCCTTTTTCACCAGTTGATATATCAACATTCATTCTGTCTGTGTGTATATTTCTCCACCTGGGGCAGTGTATGTATGGATGTTATTGTCACCCCCCTTCTTTATCAAACCTCTTACCAATACTCTTAACACAGACAACGTTCTATCTTTTCCCACACATACCAACATATATATATACAAACAATATCTAAGGATAAAAGATAAAATAAAACATTTGTTCCATTACTTTCATTTATAGTTGTAGTGTATCTTATGGTTGATGTAATACTGATAATAAAATCTTTACAAAACAATGTTATAATCATTAAATCAAAACTCTCCTTCACAATTTTGTCTAATCATCATGATCAGAGAATCACATCTTGCTCATATATTTCATATTTGCATGGTTTCTACAGCTGGATGACCTTCATAATGCTAACCTCTTTATAGACTGTATTGAGTGCATTTTATAAGGGCCCTGACACGACCACTTTACAAAGTGTACTGGGTGTATTTTATAAATAGCACCAGCACTAACTCTTTCCAGAGTGTACTGGAGGCATTATATTGTGATACCAGGACTAAAGAGTTTGTCACATACTTGGCAAGACTGAAGAGTTCTCTCTATTCTAGTCATTTGATCACCACCTGTTACAGTGTACCGAGTACATTTTATCATAGCACCAGTATCACCACTTGTTACAGAGTGTACCAAGTACATTTTATCATAGCACCAGTATTACCACTTTACAGAGTGTACCAAGTACATTTTATCATAGCACCAGTATTACCACTTTACAGAGTGTACCAAGTACATTTTATCATAGCACCAGTATTACCACTTTACAGAGTGTACCAAGTACATTTTATCATAGCACGAGTTTTACCTCTTTACAGAGTATACTGAGTATATTTTATCATGGCACCAGTATTACCACTTTACAGAGTGTACCAAGTACATTTTATCATAGCACCAGTATTACCACTTTACAGAGTGTACCAAGTACATTTTATCATAGCACCAGTATTACCACTTTACAGAGTGTACCAAGTACATTTTATCATAGCACGAGTTTTACCTCTTTACAGAGTGTACCAAGTACATTTTATCATAGCACGAGTTTTACCTCTTTACAGAGTGTACCAAGTACATTTTATCATAGCACGAGTTTTACCTCTTTACAGAGTATACTGAGTATATTTTATCATGGCACCGGTATTACCACTTTACAGTGTATCAAGTACATTTTATCATGGCAGCAATACTTATCAAGTCATCACAACTCACCAACAACTTCCCTTTCAGTCTATGGCACTCACCATATTCATAACAGCGTAATGAAAACAAATACATTTCTAAATTTATTGAATTTTACTAATTATAAGTAGAAACAATCTGCCTGAGTGAAGAAAGTTGCTATATTTTAGCAATCAACACCCACCCCAAGTTAAACGAGCAACATGATCAGTCTTTTGACGTGTGGGCTTGATGAAGCCTAGGAACTGTAATTCTGAGATAGCTTGAATAAAACGTGCTCTTGTTAAAATGTTAAGGAAATCACAAATAAAACTGGAAATTCTACCTGACACTGAAGTCCAATAATGTTTAGGTTGGTTAGTCCAGGGTCTGTACACTACTTCCACTTCTCCCTTGTATACAAAGTAAATGATAGACCGTTTAACCCTTTTGTTACCATATTCCTTATGAAAAACACTGCCTATAATTTTCAAATAATTTTGAAAATAGTCAAGAATTTAAATACATAACTCAATTATCTGGTGTTTGGAACATGTATTAAAAAAGTCCCTTACATAAATTTATGATGGAAGGTTTTTAGACAATATACAAAAAAAACAAAATCCTTCCCATTCTACTTCTTATAAATTACTTTAAATATATATATTATGCTACTTGAAAGTCAAAAAATCCGCTCTACGCCCTCCACCCTCCAGCTACTCCACGAGGGGCTGCGGTCAGCCACAATCTCTCTCCCCCTTCCCCTCTCTCTTTCTTCCCTTTCCCCTCTCTCTCTCTTCCCCTTCCCCCCTCTCTCTCTCTTAGCTACACACACACACACACACACATATATATATATATATATATAAGATAAGTTCTCCTTCATGTTTATTCACTTTCGCCAATCCATCGCTGCTTCAATTATTCCTACTACGGTGTACTCATGTAAATCGTAAAGTACAAATTTTTCTCTATCTATTCCACGCTCAATTTCGTACATAGTCCAAACATCCAATCTCGCAAAATCCGAAATCTGTATTTTTTGTTATCTATTTAAGGTTTAAATACGGTGTTTTTGTCGTATTGAACAGAACAAATCTTGCAGTTTTGCTTTTTGTTAAATCGCTTGTTAAACATTCATAACCTTCCAGCTAGCTACCCCACACCCCTCCCACCCGCCCCCACACACCACCATACTTAATACGTGGACCAATCATAAGCCAGAGCCCCCCCCCCACGCATCACCATTATTATTATAAGCCAGAGCCCCCCACCCCCACGCATCACCATTATTAGTATTACGCGGACCAATCATAAGCCAGAGGCCTATACTATCGCTTGCCCGGTTGCCTTCGATATATGATGGATGGATGGACGGATGGACGGACTGCGGAATCCTGGAGAGTGGAAGGGAGAGAAAAATCTGGACGCTCAGAGCGAAAATGCCAAAGTTAAAGTCAAATTCACCTCGTGGACGAGAATGCGAGCACTCCTCTTTGTTTCGTCCGCGGATGGCTAACATAACCCTATCTCCCCCCGCCCCCACCACCCCCACCCTCCAAACGCAACCCAAAACTTCAGAGTTGGTACCATAAATGTAGGCACCCTAAAGGGTCGCGCTAACGAGGTTGTAGAAATGCTTGAACGTAAGGAGGTCGATGTTTGTTGTATTCAAGAGAACAGGTGGAGGGGTGGGTCTGCTAGATTCATTGAGGGTAAAAAACGATGTTATAAGCTTTTCTGGGTGGGAAACGACGATGGGCTGGGTGGAGTAGGAATCATGGTAGCAGAAAAGTGGGCAGATAAGATAATAGACGTAAATAGAGTGAACGACAGAATAATTAAAATACGACTTGTCCTCAATAGAACTACGGTGACAGTAATATCTGCGTACGCACCCCAATCCGGACTGCCCGGCACTATAAAAGACAGATTCTATGAGACACTGTTGCTAACTACCTCCCAAATATCTGACAGTGACTATATAATTATTGCAGGCGACCTAAATGGTCACGTTGGACAACATTGTCACGGCTACGACGAAATCCATGGAGGCTATGGGTTTGGTACTAGAAATGAGGAAGGCTCCAGAATCCTGGAATTCTGTGATGCAAATAACCTAACTATCTGTAACACTAACTTCAAAAAACGTGACAATCACCTGATCACCTATAGATCCGGGGAACACACAAGCCAGGTAGATTATATCCTTACCAGAAGACGTGACAGAGTGTCTGTTGTAAACACTAAATCCCTCCCCCATGAAGAATGCACCTCCCAACATAGACTGATAATTAGCGACCTCATAGTCAGGACGAGACGTACTCGACAGCAGAAGAGGACTATCCTCAGGAGGAAAATATGGAAACTAAAGGACCCCACAGCCAGAAATAAATTTCAAAGCATATTACTTGATGCTTTCGACAGTAAGGAAGAGCATCTAGAATCGGACAATATAGAGGGACAGTGGGAATTTCTGAAAGCAAACCTGCTGTTGGCGACAGACGAAGTCTGTGGCTGGAGCAGGCCTGTAGGCAGGAGGAGAGTAACATGGTGGTGGAACAGTAGGGTGAAGGGGTCAATTAAGGCCAAAAAGCAGGCTTGGAAAGTATGGCGGGATGGGGGAAGTAGAGTAGACTATCAAGTGGCCAGGAGGGAAGCTAGGAGAGAAGTGTACTTAGCAAGAAGGGAAGCTGAGGAAAGAAAGTTCAAGCATGTTCTACAACGCGATGACCAAAAACGTGAGGTGTTCAGGATTGCTAGGCAATGCGTCAAGGAAAACCGTGATATTGTCGGGGAGAAGTGTGTACTTAACGATGATGGCATACTTGCCATCACCGACACTGATAAGAAGGTAGCTTGGAAGTGTCACTATGAAAGACTACTAAATGAGGAGAATAAATGGGAGAAAGACAGTCTCCCCCATATCGACCCGATAGAGGGACCAGCAGTGTTAGTCGAGGGGAGTATAATAAGTAAGGCAATCAAGGATATGAAGACGGGTAAGGCGGCTGGGCCTTCGGAAGTAGTTGCTGAGATGCTGAAGGCATCTGGCACGGTGGGACACACCATGGTCACCTGCATAGTTAACCAAGTCGTACAGAATGGGGTTGTTCCGAAGGACTGGCATAGCAGCATCATCGTTAACTGTTATAAGGGTAAAGGAGACGCCCTAGATAGGAGTAGCTATAGAGGCATTAAATTAATCGACCAGGTCATGAAGGTCACGGAAAAAGTAATAGCGCAACTAATCAGAGAGAGAATTGACCTAGATGAAATGCAGTTCGGGTTTGTGTCAGGCAAAAGCACCACAGACGCTCTTTTCATAGTACGACAACTACAGGAGAAGTACCTAGCTAAAGGTAAACCCCTCTACTTAGCTTTTGTCGACCTGGAGAAAGCCTTCGACAGAGTCCCCCGCTCCATTATCTGGTGGGCTCTTAGAAAACTAGGCGTTGACGAATGGCTTGTGAGGGCTATACAAGCCATGTATAAAGAAACAGTCAGCAAGGTTAGAATTAACAACGAATATAGTGAAGAGTTTAGCGTAAAAGTTGGCGTCCATCAGGGCTCTGTTCTCAGCCCCCTACTATTTATTATTGCCCTTCAGGCTATAACAGAGGAGTTCAAGACAGGCTGCCCATGGGAACTCCTATACGCAGACGACCTGACACTCATAGCGGAATCAATGGCCGAGCTAGAGAAGAAATTCCAAACATGGAAGCACGGCCTAGAGTCAAAAGGACTTAAAATTAACCTGGCTAAGACCAAAGTTCTAGTTTGTAGGAAAGAAAACAAGGCGGCGGTCCCTTCTGGGAAATGGTCGTGTTCGGTGTGTAGGAAAGGCGTAGGTAGAAACTCCATTTTATGTCCTAAATGCAAAGTATGGGTGCATAAAAGATGTAGTGGGATCACAGGTAAGCTAACTAAGAACATAGATTTTACATGTGGCCGGTGTTCTGGTGCAATAAGTAGCAGCAAGTGCCCACAAAATACTAGCTCTTTCAATTGCGCAGAGGGTTCTATAGAAATAGTGGACAGCTTCCGTTACCTGGGCGATAAAATCAGCAGTGGGGGAGGGTGCTCTGAAAGTACTGTAGCTAGAGTCAGAACTGGTTGGAAAAAGTTCAGAGAGCTTATACCACTATTAGCTGCTAAAGGGTTCTCCCTAAAAATGAAAGGCAGGTTGTACGATGCCTGCATACGAACAGCAATGTTGCATGGTAGTGAGACCTGGGCATTGTGTGCAGAGGATATACGCAGACTAGAGAGGAACGAAGCTTGCATGCTCCGCTGGATGTGTAACAGTAATATACGTGAACGGCAAAGCATAAACGAACTAAGGAAAAAATTAGAGATAAGAGGGATCAGATGTTGTTTACTCGAGAGAAGGCTGCGTTGGTATGGACACGTGATGCGCATGAAAGTCGATAGCTGTATAACAAAGTGCAGGGCAATAAAGATAGACGGTAGCTACGGAATAGGCAGACCTAGAAAAACCTGGGATGAGCTGATAAACTCCGACCTCACACACTTACACCTCTCCAAGACAATGTCACTGGACCGAGACCTTTGGCGGTACTCAGTAACAGAGAAGACCCGCCTTGCCAGTAGGCATCTCTAACAAAATACACCCCGTCCCGCCACCACCCCCACCCCATCCACACCACCCCGTTCTATGTAAAGTTATGTTGGTGCCGCGCCATCCAGGCCGAAACAAATGAGATCGTGTAGGTGTCACGACAAAAAAACACACAGTCCACGCTGTAATGTGGCCGTGTAGGCAACACGGTAAAAACCTCCCAGACCCACACTGTAAATGTGGTTGGTGTTAGGAAGGGCATCCAACTGTAGAAAACCTGCCAGACAGTCCTATGCGAGCAAGACAATCACTCTTGCCTCAAGTGGAACTACCCCCGTCCAAACCCATGCAAGCGTGGAACACGGACGTTAAACGTTGATGATGATGATGATGATGATGATGATACACTTTAAAACAAATAGTTTTATATTGTAGAACAAGGGACAGCTTCAGGCAGTTTGGTATCAAAAGGATTAAGTCGGTTAATACAATGTCTCCACGCTTTCAGCTTTCACTTATACACAAAGTTAACAAGCTTTTAACTATCCATGAATACAATAATTACTCTTCTTTTTAGTATATACTTGTATATAAGTCAATACAAATATAAGCTAAGCTATGGCACCTACACGACTACTTTACAGTGTGGGCTGGGTGTTTTTTCATCATGACACATCCACAACTACTTTGCAGTGGGAGGGGGATGGGGTGGCATATTGTCTATATGCTTCAGCTTCGGCTTGTACCCATGGGATGTGAGGACTTCTGTAGTACTGTGTAACGCCAGTACAACTACTATTGACCTCGAATATAAGACTGCTCACCACTTTATCATCATTTTCCTTTGTTACATATTTCTTGACAAATACACAAGTATATACAGTAATTTGTATAAAATTATGCAAAATTGTCAAATTGGTTCATCAAATTATATTGTTTATGGTCTGTCAACAACCACTTTACAGAATCTACTGTGTTCATTTTATGATGGCACCAGCACTAGAGAGGTTGTCATTTAACAAGACCAAGGAGTCCTCTCTACAGTGATCAATCACCAACTACTTTATAGAATGGCTCCAGTACTAGAAAGGATGTCAGGTTCTTAACAAGATTAAAGAGTCCTCTCTATTCTATGCAGTCACCATTCACACACTCTAAACAAAAGGATACTGTAACACTTTGTGTTTATCTTTTGACTTCTGCTTGTTTTCACAATCTTCTTCTAGAACTGTTATAAATGACTGCAATAAAATTAGAAACTTTAATTAAAACAATAGAATTACAAGCTTTAATTAAAACAATAAAATTACAAACTAATTAAAACAACAGAATTTTATAAACTAAATTAGAAATGTTTTCATGCTTCATTGATCAGATCAAGGCATATATGACTAACAATTGTGCCAGTCATTTAATCATGTGTCAAAGAGTCTACATCTTGCTCATACGTTCCTTATTTTGACAGATTCTATGGCTAGATGTTCTTCCTGATGCCAACCATCTTATGATGGAACCAGTACTACCAATTTACAGAGTGTACTGGGTGCATTTTATCATGAAACCAGTACTACCAATTTGAGTGTATGGGTGCATTTAACCATGGCACCAGCATTACTGCTTAACAGTGTATTGGGTGCGTTTTATTGTTGCACTAACACTATCAACTTACAGAGTGTACTGGGTGCATTTTATTGTGGCACTAGCACTAAAGGGGATCTCATTTACTTGGCAAGATTGAAAAGTCTTCCCTATCCTATATATTTAAATACATCACCTGATAAAAATGCCAATTGGCCAGGCAACCCTATACCACAAGATGGCTACAAGTAAATGGGGTCACAGACATTTCACACTTACAGTATGACACTACTTCAGGCCATACTACAGCATTTCCACACAACACTTTCCTGAAGTGTTTGGATCAAAAAACATTTCTATGTTTGTTTATAACCAATATTTGTCATTGCATAAAACTCCACCAACTTACTGCCGGAACCTCTTTGACACCCACCTACATGAGAGTGCCTTTGGCTCTATGACAGTTTCAAAATCTTCCTAATTATTTTAAGCCCTTCCATCATAATTTGTTTCTAAACCTCACCCACCCACCCCAGTCCACACTGTAAAGTGGTCATGTAGGTGACAACAAAAAGCACTCAGTACACACTGTAAATGTGGTTGGCATTAGGAAGGGCATCCAGCTGTAGAAACCAAACCAAAATCAGTTCTGTATGAGCAAGACATGGTCACCTGACCTGGCTTGTCTCATAACTGGACAACTTGTCTATCCCATGCTAGCGTGGAAAATGGATGTTAAACAGTGATGATATATCAAAACCCTGCTTTAATAACGAAAAAGTTAAGTATTTTACCAAATCTCTCCAAATTCTTGGTTATTTTCAAAAATAATTAAAACACATGAAGGGTGTATTTTATTAGAAATATGTTCATAAAAAGGTTGATGCTAAATGATGATTTTTTATTCTATATTTTTCCTATAAATAAAATTTCCCTTAATATTTAATTGAATCTATACAAGGAATGTAACAAGCATGAAATGTAACAAAATCTCAAGTCTTGAATAATCATCCCAGTACTAAATAATTTTTCAGATTTTTTCCAATGCTCCAACTCTTATTCCAACCCCACCCTGCTTATTAAATTTTGCTATTCTATATCCGGCAACATTTTATTTTAAGTGGTAGCATTCCTGTGATAATTTTCTTTAGACATTGAAAAACATTATACATGACAAAAAAGTACATTACAAGATTTATAAAATAAATACGATAGGTTGGGGTCTCAATATGTAAACTAAACGATTAATTCTGGTTTAAAAAAAAAAATCAAGAGAGACAACCTAGAAAAACTACCCCACTATATTATTATTTGAGACCTGAGAGTACATGGAATATAGTGACACGTAACAGAACCTGTACTTACCTGCAACCAATCATATAGATTGATTAAGCGGCCACATTCTAGATGTAGTTTATATGCCACACAAACATCTGGATGAGAAGATAGAATCACTCCTGCATCAGCTTTACAGCAATCACACTACATAACAAGAAAACCATGTTGTACAGTCATGAAGATAAGGGGAATCTTTGTGTCAAACATTTTATCTAATATTTTTTGTTTTTGTCTTTATAGAAAAACCATTTGTTAGTTTGTCATCTTAACCCTTTTGGTATTAAACCATCTGAAACTGCTGCCCCCTGTCCTTCTAAAACAATGTTTTTAAGTGTTTATATTTATCTAAAAAAATCCTTCAATCACAATTTTATGTAAGAATTTTTGTTAAGTTATGTTCCAAACACCAACTTAAGAATGAGAAGTTCACTAAATTACTAGGGCAGTGGAGCGTCGAACAACATGTTTTGCGGCATATAGTTAATAAAGTACCAGTAACGCACTGGGGTCGATTTAACTGATGTACTCATTTCCTTTAATTTGCTAGCCTTGTGCCAAATGTAGAAACAACATTAGTAAATCCCTCCATATTTTTGATTCTATTCAAAATTATTCGAAATCATAGGCAATGTCTTTCAGTAGAAATATGTTAAAGAAATGGTTAATAAGGAAATAATAAGTTTAGTAAATCTGAATTCTTAATTGAAATAATAATGATGATGATGAGTTATGAGAAATATGAATATAAATCATGATTTAACATCAAGTTCTCCACACTTACAAAAGTCTCATGCCAGCAAGGTAAACAAAAGAAATAAAGAAAAAAAGCAGTGGTTGTGGTGGTGATGTTGGTAATGATGTTGATGGTGATTTTCTCACTCTCTCTCTCTATATATATATAGATATGAGAAAGAGATAAAACATCTTTAATACATACTTTGATGTAGGTGTGTGGCTGAGAGAGAGCATTCTGAATGGCTGCTCGAGGACATGCTGTGAGATAATCCCGTAATAAAGGCAATGAATCATAATAGAATATTTCATGAAGTGGGACAGTTGATGGACATCTCAGGAAAATCCTAATGAAAGAACAATTCAGAAAATAATTATTTCCTACATCAGCACTACGGCAGAATTTTGAGTAATATTGTAGAGCATTAACACAAACCCAACCAGTACGCTCTGTAAAGTAATTGGTGATAAGAAGGGCATCCAACAGTAGAAAATCTGGCAACAAACAGCCAAAAGGACTCTCCAGCTGTGCCAAAGATATGACAACCTTCCAAGAGCACAGGATCATATGTAAGGGAGATGTTGGCCCCCAGCCCATCTGGATGTTGCTGGCTTCTCTTGAGTACTGACCTTTCAGTTAAAATACCCCTAATCTTTGCTAGCAGGGAAAACAAACGTTAAAAGAAGGTGATGATGATGATATAGACAATCGAAATGGTTCTTAAGCTTTTCCATACCAACTCAGACAAAACCATGGTTCTATAAAACAATCCAGCCATTTCTATTAAAATTGATATCTTCCAATAATTTGATATAAGAACTTTTGGTTTCATTGAAAATGAAATTCTTTATTTTCCAAAATTATTGTAAAATCAAAGGCAGTATCTTTTATTAGAAATATAGTAACAAAAGGTTTAAAGAACCAACTTACTATCATAATTTAATTTAAGAACCTTTGTTATGTTCCAAACACCAACATATTAATGTGAAAATTAAGTTATATTACTAATTCCCTTCACATTCTCCATTATTTTAAAAATTATTTGAAAATCATAGACAGTGTTTTTCATTAGTAGTAAGGTAACAAGATGGTTAAGAGACAGTTATACAATGAAAAGATATCAGATAATCGAGGAAAGTGGTCAGAGAGAAACTTTTCTACAGAAAAGACTAAAAAGTGAATGTCATTGTAATGTAAGAAACAGTGATATGTAGTCATACCTGAAATTGCTATCCATATATGATATGATTTCTTCTCGTAATTTCTCAAATGGTGATAGTTTTTTCTTTTTCTTATCCATTTCTTGCAGAGTCTGAAATATAGCAGCAAACAACCAAAAGGATAATAAAAAGCATAAGAGCAAGACACAATCATCTGACTTATCATCATCATCATTTTTACGTCTGTTTTTCCACATTTGGAGCATGGAATAGATGGGTCCTTCTCAGCACAGCATCTCTCCACCAGTCACAATCCTTTGTCGTCATCTGTGTGAGTTTCAGTGATTTGAGGTCAGCTCTCACAACCTCTGCCCAGGTCTTTCTTGGTCTATCTCTACTGCAGTTTCCTTCCACTGTGATTTCCTGGCATTTCTTCCCCCAGCGTCATTGTCCATGCACATCACATCCATCTTGGGTCTCTACACACAACCAGTACTTTTGCTCTCCAGGTTTCCTTCTCTACCCTTTGTTTATACTTCTAATGTGATATATTCCTGGTTTTCTTAAGAACCTACCATCTCCAACCGAATTTGATCCCTCTTATGCTCAGTCTCTCTCTCAGTTCATTTCTGCTTCACCATTCGCGTATATTACTATTACACATCCATCAGAACATGCAAACTTCGTTTTTTTTCTAATCTACGCAAGTCTTCTACACACAGCGCCCAGGTCTCACTACCATGTATCATCATCAGCATCACTGTTTAATATCTATTTCCAGAAGCAAGTTTCTGTATCTGTCCACTGCTGTTGCCGATGTCAGCCATGGTAAATTACATATCACAAGGTATTAAATTCAAGTCAGAAAACAAACTGTACTGGTGAAACTTCAAATTAATGTTGTAAACAAAATGTTATGTTCACTTTTATAAGTAAAAGTCATTTATCAAAGGTCTTCTTTGAATTACAATTATTCAACAGGATCAATAACTGTATTGACCTTACTGGAATCAGATGGCCATCATTATAAGAGAAGCACTATTTACTGTATGTATGAATGTGTGTGTACACATTACATAAAAAAGAGGCACACACAGAGAAACTTACCTTCCGTAAGTTGTGTAGATTTGTTCGTTTAGGTAACTGTGTCTGTTGTTCCTCTTCATCTTTGTCTTTCTCCTCTTCTCCCTCATCGTTTTCATCTAAAAACAGAAAATAAAAAAAAAATACATATCTGTGTGAAATTTGGTAGACAGAAACTGTCTAGAAGCCTATTGTGTATATATTGGTGTGTGTGTGCGTGCGTGTGTGCACATGTCCCCCCCATCCTTGTCTGTGTTCGTTTATATCTCATAACTTAGCCATTGAACAAAAAGAGTTTGATAACATAAGTACCAGACTTGAAAAAAAAAGTAACATGTACCACACTTGGAATAAAATATGGCCTGGATCTCAGGATGGGCATGTGTCTGTAAAACAACCTGTCAGATAAGGATTTTGACCAACACATGCAACAATGGGAAAATGCATGTAATAAAGTGCCCAGTCCACACTGTAAGGTGGTCATGTAGGTGTTGACAAAAAGCACCCAGTCCACACTGTAAGGTGGTCATGTAGGTGTTATTACAAAAAGCACCCAATCCACACTGTAAGGTGGTCATCATCATCATCACCGTTTTACGTCCATTCTTCCACGCTAGCATGGGTTAGACGGGTTGTCCTGTTGTGGTCAGTGTCTGGTCGGCTGACCATGCCTTGCTCATACAGGAACTGATTTGGCTTGATTTCTACAGCTGGATGCCCTTCCTAACACCAACCTCATTTACAGTGAGTGCTGGGTGCTTTTTCGTGGCGCCTACACGTCCACTTTACAGTGTGGGCTGGGTGCTTTTTTGCCGTGGCACCTCCACGACCACCTTGCGGTGGGGGGTGTGGGGGCATATTGTCTATATGCTTCAGCTTGTACCCATGGGAGGTCGGGTACTCTGTATTACTGCGTGACGCCAGAGGTCACGGTCGAGTGTCATTGCCTTTGAGGTGTAATTGGGTAAGGTCGGCTTTTATCACCTCATCCCAGGTCATCTTGGGTCTCCCCCACTCCGCGGTTTCCATCAACTTCTAGTGCTCTGCACCTTTTTATGCAGCTGTCATCCTTCATACGCATCACATGTCCATACCAGCGCAATCGCCTCTCCTGCACACAGCATTTGATTCCTCTTTTGCTCAGTCTCTCCCAATTCATTTATGCTTTGTCGTTCATGTATATTACTGTTACACATCCATCGGAGCATGCAGGCTTCGTTTCTCTCTAATCTACGTAAGTCTTCCACCTTCAGCGCCCAGGTCTCACTACCATTCAACATTGCTGTTCGGATACACACATCATACAGTCTGCCTTTCATTCTGAGGGAGAAGCCTTTTGCAGCTAGCAGTGGTAGTAGTTCCCTAAACTTCTTCCATCCCGTTCTTACCCTAGTTATTGTACTTTCTGAACACCCACCTCCGCTGCTAATTCGGTCACCTAGGTAGCAGAAGCTGTCTACTGTTTCTACAGAGCCCTCCCAGAGATTGGTGGTACTTGTTTCCTGTGGCTGTTTGCTGCTTGCTGTCCCAGCACAGCTGCTGCATGTGAAGCCTACATTATTAATTAAGCTTACTGAGATCCCGCTACATCTCTTGTGTACCCATTGTTTGCATTTGGGGCAGAGAATGGAGTTCCTACCTACACCTTTCCTACATACTGAGCAAGGCCATTTCCCTGAGGGTATCTGGGTTCTGTTTTCTCGTCTACTTACAAGGACCTTAGTCTTTGTCATGTTGACTTTGAGACCCTTTCTTTCTAGTCCCTGCTTCCAAGTTTGGAATTTATTCTCTAGTTCTACCATAGATTCAGCTATGAGTGCGAGGTCATCAGCATACAGGAGTTCCCATGGGCATCCGGTCTTAAACTCCTCCGTTATTGCCTGCAGGACTATGATGAACAGGAGAGGGCTAAGAACAGAGCCCTGGTGGACCCCAACCTGTACGCTAAATTCCTCGCTATACTCATTGCTAATCCTAACTTTGCTGACTGCTCCCCTATACATGGCTTGTACCGCTTTCACAAGCCATTCATCTACTCCTAGTTTTCTAAGAGCCCACCAGATTACAGCACGTGGAACTCTGTCAAAGGCTTTCTCAAGGTCGACAAATGCCAAGTAGAGTGGCTTACTTTTAGCTAGGTACTTTTCCTGTAACTGCCTCACAAGGAAGAGGGCATCAGTGGTGCCTCTTCCTGGTACAAACCCAAATTGCATCTCGTCTATTTTCACCCGGTCCCTAATCAACTGTGCTATAACTTTCTGTTACTTTCATGACCTGGTCCATCAACTTTATACCTCTATAGTTTCCTCTATCTAGTGCATCGCCTTTACCTTTGTAGCAGTTGACAATGATGCTACTGCACCAATCTTTTGGTATGACACCTAGTATTACCTGGTTAACAATACGTGTGGTTATAGTGTGACCTACAGACCCAGATGCCTTCAGCATCTCGGCAGCTATACCCGATGGACCGGTTGCCTTCCCCATCTTCATATCTTTGATTGCCTTACTTACTACGTTGCTGCTGACTTGTACTGCTGGCCCCTCTATAGGGTCTACTTGGGGTAGGGTCTCTTCTTCCCATGCATTCTCCTCATTTAGTAATCTATCATAATGACTCTTCCATGCATCTTTCTTCTCAGCATTTGTGAGGGCAAGCTCACCTTTATCATTCCGGATACACTTCTCTCCAATGACATCACAACTATCTCTGACACACTGCCTCGCAATCTTGAATACCTCCTGTTTCTGGTCCTCACGTTGCAAAACATGCTTGAATTTTCTATCCTCTGCTTCCCTCCTAGCTAAGTATACTTGTCGCCTAGCTTCCCTCTTGGTCTCTATGTAATGTACCCTGCTCCCCCCGTTCTTCCATTCTTTCCATGCCTGTCTCTTGGCCTTAACTGCTTCATCTACCTTATTGTTCTACCACCAAGTCACTCTCCTCCTGCTTGAGGTCTTAATCCAGCCACAGACCTCATCCGTCGCCTCTAGTAAATTATTTTTTAGGAACTCCCAGTTCTCTTCTACATTAAATGTATCTATCTGTTCTTCTTTACTGTCTTAGGCATTGAGTAAAATATCTTTAAATCTGTTACTGGTTGAGAGGACTTTCAGCTTCCAGATTTTTCTTCTCCAGGTTAGCCTTTGTTTCCAGGTTCGTCTAGTTCTGACCGTGAGATCGCTGACAACTAAGCTATGCTGGGAGGTACATTCCTCACTAGGGTAGGCTTTTGTGTTTATGTAAGTGTTATAACAAAAAGCACCCAGTCCACACTGTAAGGTGGTCATGTAGGTGTTATGACAAAAAGCCCTCACTACACACTATAAAGTGGTCGTGTAGGTGACACAAGAAGCACTCAATATACATTGTAAATGCGGTTGGTGTTAGGAAGCACATCCATCTGCAGAAACCAAACCAAAATCAGTTCTGTATGAGCAAGACA
This sequence comes from Eledone cirrhosa, assembly GCA_964016885.1. Lineage (NCBI taxonomy): Eukaryota > Metazoa > Mollusca > Cephalopoda > Octopoda > Eledonidae > Eledone > Eledone cirrhosa. The sequence continues at coordinate 338,078,806 of OZ024742.1, read as the reverse complement.
GTCATCCGACCTGGCTTGTTATACAATGGGAGAGATCTAACTTGTGCTAGCGAGGAAAATGGACATTCAACGATGATGATGATGATGATGATAATGTTGGTGATGGAGTGATGCTGATAATGGAGGTGGAGTGATGGTGATGGTGGAGGTGGAGTGATGGTGAAGGTGGTGGTGATGATAGTAATGATGAACAAAAGTTGTATAAAACCAACAAATGAACACTGACCATCCTGTTTGTTGAGGCTGCTGAGAAAATCACACAACTTGTTACAAATGGCAGCTAGAGGATCAGTTAAAGTTTGGTCAAGCAAGTTGTCATGGCAACGGAGCAATAGATTATTTAATTCCTCTTTTGACAGAAATCTAGAAAAAAAAAAAAGAAAAAAGTAAACAGTTGATAATACAGTGAATGAGCATATCTCAGAAGGGGTAGTGGTGGTGGTTAGGGTATTGTATTTACCTGAGTTTCATTCATGGACTGAGCAGTGAATTATGTCCTTGAGCAAGATGCTTCATTTCACATAGATCCAGTCCACTCAGCTGAAAGTCAGGACCTCTGCACTACAGGGACCAGCTAAAATTGCTAAATTTATTAGTCCACACTGTAAATGTGGTTGGTGTTAGGAAGGGCATCCAGTGTAAAAAACCTGTCAGAGACGCTGCAAACAAGACACGGTCTCCCGACCATTCCTGCATCAAATGGAACAAAACCTTCTAACCCATGCTAGCGTGGAAGATGGACGTTAAACAATGATGATGATGATATATATGCACCAGCAGCAGCAACTAGAGGTTAACAAACTGGCATCTAGTCCAGGAAAAATGTTTTTTTTTTCATGATGGATTGCAGTCCCATATTATTAAAGCATCTGATAAACTTTATATGAGAGGCTACATCTTAGAAAACCAGCTAAATTTACATGGGTGAGTTCATCATCATCATATGTCCGCTTTTCCCTGCTTGCAAAGGTGGGACGGGTCTTATTCAACACAGCATCTCTCCATTTGTCACGGTCCTGCGTCATCTCCACAGTGAGCTTCAGCGATCTGAGGTCTGTTCTCACCACCTCCGCCCATGTTTTTCGTGGTCTACCTCTACCACGTCTTCCTTCAACTGGCATTTCCTGGCACTTCTTCACCCATTGATCATCCTCCATGCGCATCACAGTCTCCTCTCTCGCACACTACATTCTATCCCTCTCAGACACAGTTTCTCTCTCAACATATCCATGTTGGGTTGTTCACGCACATTGACATTGCACATCCAACGGAGCATGCTTGCCTCATTTCTTTCCAGCCGTCGCATATCCTCTGCAGTTGCTGCCCATGTCTCACTACCATGCAGCATCACGCTCCTCACACAGGCATCATATAACCGGCCTTTCGTACGCACGGAGAAACCCTTCTTCGTCAGCAGAGGAAGCAGCTTCCTAAACTTCTTCCAACCCATCCTTATTCTAGATACTATGGCCTTGGAACACTCCCTTCCCATGCTAATCTGATCTAGGTACCGGAAGCTATCCACTACTTCTATAGCACCCGCCTGCATTTGAAAAATGTGTCTATCAATGCGACTTCTACTGTCTAATTTCCCTGTACATCTACTGAATACATATTTCTCCCTACCTGTTAGTTTGCCTGCTATCCCACTACATCTCGTGTACCCAGGATCTGCAGTGTGTGCATTTTATAGAATTTATTCCAGTTCCTTTTCTGCATATCGAACATGACCATTTCCCTGACGGAATCAGAGTTTTGTCCTCTTTTCTACTCGACACTTGTCTTAGCTAGGGTCACTCTCAGTCCTCTTGCTTCCAACTGCTGTTTCCATAGCCAGAATTTATTCTCTATCTCCTCTACTGATTCTGCTATAAGAATCAGATCGTCAGCATAGAGAAGTTCCCATGGACAGCCAGTCTTAAACTCCCCTGTTATGGCTTGGAGGACTATAATGAACAAAAGCAGGCTGAGGACCAAACCTTGATGTACTCCTACTTGTATCTGGAATTCCTCACTAAACTCCATTCCTACACTGACTTTACTGACAGCCCCTCTGTACAAAGTTTGCACTGTCCTCTCAAGCCATTCCTCAACACCTAGTTTTCTTAGGGACCACCAGATGACAGATCGGGGTACCCTATCAAAGGCCTTCTCTAGGTCAACAAAGGCTAAGTATAGTGGCTTATTCTTCTCTAAGAACCTCTCTTGTAATTGTCTCACCAAGAAGAGGGCACAAAACCAAACTGCATCTCATCTAGCTTGACCCTTTCTCTAATTAGCTGTGCTAATATCCTTTCTGCCACTTTCATAACCTGATCCATCAGTTTTATACCCCTATAATTGCTCCTCTCCAGAGCATCCCCTTTACCTTTGTACCAATTTATGAGAATACTGCTACACCAGTCTTTGGGTATGACACCGCCATATATAGCTTGATTGATGATGCGTGCAACCAGGTTAGTGCCTACGTCCCCTGATGCCTTCAGCATCTCAGCAACTATCCCCGACGGTCCAGCAGCCTTACCATTTTTCATTTCCTTAATCGCCTCTTGGACCCTATATTCGTCAATCTCAATAGCTGGTCCCTCTGTCAGAGCTACTAAGAGTAATTTCTCTCTCTCCCATTCGTTCTCCACATTCATCACTCTCTCATAATGACATTTCCAGGCCTCCTTTTTCTGATCATTCGTGACACTAAGTACACCGGCATCATTCCGGATACATTTATCTCCAACATCCTGATTTGCATTGACACACTGCCTTGCAATGTGGAACACCGCACACTTCTGATCTTCCCATCGCAGAACATTGGCAAACCTCCTACTCTCAGCCTCCCTGCGTGCTAAGTACACCTGACGTCTAGCTTCTCTCTTAGCAGCTGTGTATCCTTCTCTACTCCCACCCTTTTTCCAAGCCTTCCATGCTAGTCTTTTGTCTCTAATGGCCCTATCTACTGTACTGTTCCACCACCAGGTCACTCTCTGCTCCAGCCACAAGTTTCATCAGTAGCCTGCAGTAAGTTGTCACGTAAGAAATTCCAGTTATTATCTATGTCATACGACTCTAAATCGTCTTCTTTTTCGTCATACACCCCTTGAAGGGCTTTCCTAAATTTGTATTTTAGTGAAAGGTCTTTTAGCTTCCAGACCTTTCTTCTCCACACCTTCCTGTATGTCTCATTCCATCTCTTGTTTACTGAGATATCACTAACGACTAACCTATGCTGTGGGGTACATTCTTCCCCAGGGTATGCCTTGGTATTTGACACCATCTGCCTGTCCCCGCTGCCTAACTAGTAAGAAGTCAATCTGGCTTATGTGCTCGCCTGATTTGTAGGTTATTAGGTGGTTGGCAGGTTTCTGTTTGTGTTGCAAATAGTCAGTGTACTTGCATCACAAAATTCAAGAAGGCTCACTCCTTCATTTCTTGAGCCGTAACCGTGCCCACCATGTACCTCAGTGTAACAACTATATAGTGTGCATGAAGGATAGAGTGTGGATGAGAGAAAAGCTGGGTATAAGTGGAATCAGATGAGCTGAGAGAAAAGCTGGGTATAAGAAGAATCAGATGAGCTGAGAGAAAAGCTGGGTATAAGAAAAATCAGATGAGCTGAGAGAAAAGCTGGGTATAAGTGGAATCAGATGAACTGAGAGAAAAGCTGGGTATAAGAGGAATCAGATGAGCTGAGAGAAAAGCTGGGTATAAGAAGAATCAGATGAGCTGAGAGAAAAGCTGGGTATAAGCGGAATCAGATGTAATGTGCAAGATGCAAGAGAGAAGACAGCAGATATGGACATGTGATGTGTATGGATGATGATCACTGGGTGAAGAAGTGCCAGGAAATCTCAGTGGAAGGAAGCTACAGTAGAAGACCAAGGAACACCTGGACAGAGGTGGTTGGAGCTGATCTCAAAATATTGAACCTCAGAGAGATGACAAGGGAAGCGGAGGGAGGCTGTGCTGGAAGGGAACCATCCAACACATGCAGGCAGGCATGGAATAACATGAAATGATGATGATGATAGTACAAGGAATTCAAGAATGATAATCAAGTAAAAAATAAAAACCACAAGAAACTTTATTATACATAATGAATATGAGTGATAGAAAAAATATAAAAATCATATTCCTGTCTACACCACCCTTACGCTGAAAGGTTATGTTGGTATCACAAAAACATCCAGCCAACTCTGTGAAGTGGTCATGTAGGAGACATGCAAAAAACACCCAGCACATATTGTAAATCTGTTTAGCGTTAGGAAGGGCATCCAGCCGTAGAAATCTAGCCAGAAACAGTCCTATATGAGCAAGACAAGGTCACCCAACCCAACTTTCCTCAATTGGGACAAACCCATCTAACCCATGCTAGTGTAGAAAATAGACGTTAAACGATGATAATGATTTAATACTATCATCATTTTTATGTCTACCTTTCCCTACTTGCATTGATTGGATAAATGTTCTTCAGCATTGTTTCATTTCCTGTGAGGTTTAGTGTTCTGAGATCAGCTCTCACCCAGATTTTCTTTGGTCTTCTTTTTCTGTAACTTTCTCCCACCCAATAATTATCATCCATATGCATCATATATCCATACCAATGCAGTCTTCTTTCTTGTGCATGACTCCTCTTGAGCCCAGTTTTTATATTTATTTTAAAACCTTCCATCATAATTTCATGTAAGAACAGTCTACTCTCTGAGGTGGTAGTGCTGGTGCCATGGCAAAAAGCACCCAGTTCACTCTTCGAAGTGGTAGTGTTGGAGTCAGAATAAAATGCTCCTCCCAGTACAAACTGTGAAATGGTTGGCATTAAGAAGGGCATCCAGCTGCAGAAACTGAGCCAAAAATGGATCATACGAGTAAGATGTACTCAACTGGCCAGAATAGCTGCAGAATTTGACAGCCTGTCTAACCCATGTAAATATAGAAAATAGACATTAAACAATGATGATGATGAAGGTGTTAAAATGACAACAACGATGAAGATGAAATTTTATTTTGAACAAACCTCAGGAGATTCATGGCGTCTTGGTAATGTTCTGAATCACAGACAAATTGTTTCAAACACATAAGGTATAATTCTCGTTTCTGAAAATAGAAAATTAAATCATAAATATCATCACCAATTAATATCTATTTTCTATGGTTAAATGAGTTACGTTCTCAGGCTAGACTTGTCAGTTGACTCAATTTTTTTTTTTGCTTGGTTTGTACATTTGGATGCCCTTTCTAACACAAACCATTTAACCATTTTACAGCATGTACTGGGAACATTTTACCAAGACATCAACCAACACTACCACCTTACAGAGTAGACTGGGTGCTCTTTGTCATGGCACTAGCACTACCACTTTAAAGAGTGGGTTGGCTGGGAAGATGCCTCGCATTTAATCCCCTTTGATGAATATAGCCTTGGTCAGGAGGCGTGTCATCAGACAGTGTCCAATGTTCATTGGGTGTTTAACAGTAACATTCACTCTCTCGTTGGTGGGTCAGCTATGGTGGCCAAATCACTGCTGATCTCATGGCTTCCAGCTTATCTCCCTCCTTTACTCTATAACCATCAACAAAACCAACAAATATTTTAACCTTTTTGTTACCATATTTCTATTTAAAGTTGTTGCCTAATGTTTTAATTAATTTTGTAAATTAAACAAATGTTTGGAGAAATTTAGTAAAATAACTGATTTTATCATATACCTGGTGTTTGGGATTTGAAGTTATAATAATAATAATGAAATTATTGTGTAAAGTGCTCAGGTGCACTACAACTCGGCAAAGGTGCATGTACAGTACATAAAATAATATACAAATGTCAGGGAAGTGAATAGTGTATGAGTCATGATATACATGTGTGTATGTGTATGGAGGGGGAACATTAGGTGTAGTGTTGGCGAATCTCGGGAAGCATGGAGGTTTTAAAGGATGCAGTGTTTCGACAGCTAATAACTGGTGCAGGTAGTTTGTTTCTTGCTTCAGCAACTCTGAGCGTGAAAAAATGTTTCCGAAAGTCATGGGAACTGTGCTGTTTTCTGACTTTGTGGACATGCCCACGTGAGTTAAACACATGGAATTCAAAAAGGTACTCAATTGTTACATAAACTATGATGGCAGGTTTAATACAAACATGAACACTTTAATGTGGACAGTTTTGTATCATAGAACCTAGAGTGGTTTCAGACAGTTTGGTATAAGGATTTAAACCATGTTCCATGTTGAAGAGAAGTTAGTCATGTAAACCCAATGATAGGCTTCATAGTCAGTGTTAGGTGTTTTTGAGGCAATGTTTTACAGCAAGATATCCTTCCTGTCACTAATATTTATAATATTCAGGAACATGGAGTATATGTACTGAACTGGATACGCACAGCAGAAGGTTAAACAATATTTGTAACTAATTAAATATGACTAATGAGTAATGATTAAATGGATATAACTAATTAGGCATGACTAATGAGGTGTGAGTAATTGGGCATGACTATGAGCTATGACTAATTGGGTATGGTTAATGAGGTAGGACTAATTAGTCATGACTAATTAGTTATGATTTATAAAGAGACAAGGAAACAGGAGGTTTGAATGAAATTTGGATGCCAGTAACCTTTGTGGTATCAAAGCACTTGATACTAAACCGTCTGAAACTGCCTCTGGTTCTGATACTAAACTGTCTGAAACTGCCTCTGGTTCTGATACTAAACTGTCAAACTGCCTCTGGTTCTATGATACACAATATTTCATTATTATTATTATTCAAACTGCCTCTGGTTTACCAAACTGTTTATTTTAAAGTGTTTACATTTATCTAAAAACCATCCATCATATTTGTATGCAAGAAATTTGTTAAATTATGTTCCAAACACCAGATAAATAATGAGAAAGTTATTTTACTAAACCCCTCTCAATTCTTATTTTCAAAATCATTTGAAAATCATAAGAAATATGGTAATAAAAGGGTTAACCTTCCTGGATGATAGCAAATTGCCTGAAACTGCCTCAAGTTCTAGATATAAAACTGTTTTAATGTGTTTACATTTAAATTTAACTCTTCCATCAATTTTATGGAAAACAATGTTAAAATAATAATATTGCTAAATAAATTATAAAAAACAGTTTTGTATCATAGAATGAAGAGCAGTTTGTGATGGATGATTTGGTATCAAATAGGTTAAACCGCTCCAATATAGAGGTCTGATACAAGTATTTTGGGAAGGTTTTGTTCATTCATTCATTCTGGAAAATTCCAAACTTTCTCAAAGACATACTGTTGTCAACATTTCAGAGCAAAATGTGTTTGGAAAAGGTTTGTATTTCTACTAGATCAATAGTGTCACTGATTGAATTTCAACACCAAAAAAAGAAATTTGTGGAAATTGATTATATATATATATATATACATACATATAATGTAGAGTAATTTAGTAAAGAATATCCAAAGTTGAGAGAACATTCAATCTGCAGGAAGAGTTGTAGTATATAGATATTTATTACTCTAAAAGGCTGACGATCTGGGGCTTGTTTCAATGAAAATCTGAAATAGACAGCCAGAGAAACAATTGTACTTAACATACACTATAGTTAGGGTAATAAATATTTATGTGTGTGTATGTCCATCCATGCTTATGTCTACGTTTGTGTCTTGTGTTTATGTTTGTCTTGGCAGTTCAACAAATAGACATAGAATAAGTAGCAGGCATCAATAAGACCAACTAAATCCCTTCAAGGAGGTGCTCCAGGATGGCCACAGTCTGACTAAACCTATAAAAAAAATGAATGAATAAAAGAATACAAAAGCAAAACTCACTTGTTTTCCTAATGGATACTTTGGTAATTTCCCAACAAGAATATGAAGACAATTCAACATGATAAAGAAATTCCTCTGATAGAGATGGAAATCTTTCCAAAGTATAACAAATTCTTCCTGGAAATAAGATGAAATATATTAATGGAAATATTTTGGTGGAATTGTCAGTCGATCTTTGAAAAATTAACACCTGCTGTCCTCAACAATAACAAGGGTTTTAAGGAAATTTTACCCCATTCTCAGCCAGTCACTTTCTTTCTTCCTTAACATATGACCCAGCCACCTCATTCCATTCCTCTTTACAACATTCATTACTGACTATTCCTCTCATCTCGTCACCTTCATCCTTCTTCAACACATGACCTAACCATCTCATTCCATTTTTCTTCCTATCATTCATCACTGGCTTTATTTCTCTCATACAATCACTTTCATCATTCCTCAACACATGACCCAACCTTCTCATTCCATTTCGCTTCATAACATTCATCATTAACCCTATTTCTACTAACCTTTCACCTAGTCATTGTTAGCCTTTAAATTTGGAGGGATTTAGTAAAATAACTTTCCCATCATTGTGTTGGCGTTTGGAATATAACTTAACAAAAGCTTATTGCATAAAATTGTGAAGAAAGGTTTATAAATATAACCACTTTAAAACAAACAGTTTTGTATTATAGAACAAGGGCAGTTTCAAGTGGTTTGGTATCAAGGTTAATGTACCTTGTTAATCCTGATTTTAATTGAGTGATTGTATAACAGGTTGGGCATGTAAAAGCGACTGCTTGCTTCTCATATGACTTCTTCAAGAGGTGAGTCAGAAAACTAGAAATAGTCCAGTTGCTTCAAACATTTTAAAGCTAGAAAATATTACTGATTCAGAACATGAAAGAAAGTTCTTTACACCAAGTTGATATAACAATAACAACTTTGACAGTAATAGTGTAATCCAGTTTTTAGGGATCTCTCCCCAATAAAATTGAAGTTTTATCTATGTTGGATTTCTGTTGGTTCTTTCAACAAATATTGCAGTGGATTCAATCAATAGAACTGCCTGCTCAAAAAATTAACATGGTAGTGGCTGAGTATTCCACAAACATGTGTACCATTAACATAATTCTGAGGAAGATTCAGTATGTGACAAGTCTGGCACTTTAAATTGCAGGTACAACTCATTTTCTTCTGCTGGGTAAGCTGGAGCAACATGAAATAAAGTACTTTGCTCAAGGAGACAACAATAATGAGCTGAACACCCTAACCACTAAGCCACACACTTTCAGTTGTTGATGATAGGAAGGGCATCCAGCTATAGAAATTTTGCCAAAGGGTAAGAGGACCCTTAGTTGTGTCAAAGGCATGACAACCTCTCCTGAGCACATAATGGAATGCGAGACCGTACAGAAGCGCACAGGTTCCTGGCCTGCCTGGGAGATCAGTGACTCTGCTTCAGTACTGACATGGACTATATTGCTAGCAGGAAAAGTGGACAACAATGATGATATATGTTGAAAATAACATGGAAACAATATACTTACAAATACAACTCATTTTCACATGCTCAGTTAGCTGAAGTAACATAAAATAAAGTACTTTGCTCAAAGACAACAATAGTGAACCAAACACCCTAACCACTAAGCCACACAGCTCCATGGTTTTATCATCATCATCATCGTTTAACGTCCGTGTTCCATGCTTGCATGGGTTTGGACGGGAGTTTTCCCACTTGAGGCAAGAGTGGTTGTCATTGCTTGCATAGGACTGTCTGGCGGGTTTTCTACAGTTGGATGCCCTTCCTAACACCAACCACATTTACAGTGTGGGGCTGGGAGGTTTTTACCGTGTTGCCTACACGGCCACATTACAGCGTGGACTGTCTGGCAGGTTTTCTACAGCTGGATGCCCTTCCTAACACCAACCACATTTACAGTGTGGGACTGGGACGTTTTTACCGTGTTGCCTACACGGTCACATTACAGCGTGGACTGTGTTTTTTTGTCGTGACACCTACACGATCTCATTTGTTTCGGCCTGGATTTTGTGGCACCAACATAACTTTACATTGAAAGGGGCGGTGTGGATGGGGTGGGGGTGTATTTTGTTAGAGATGCCTACTGACTGTAGTAGGTTTTACTTTATTTATGTATTTACATATGTTGATAATGACATGAAAACAATATACTTACTTGTAAATGTTTATCACTGAGGAGTAAACTCTTCTGTTTTGAATGTGGAGATATTTCAACATATCTTGAAATAAGGAAAATAAAACAGTTATGAAAGGTACCCTAGTTACACCCAGTTGACAATCATCATCATAATCGTCATAATTTTGTCAACCTTTCATGCTGGCATGGGTTGGATGAATTGTCATGGTCTGAAGTTAGACAGGTCAGATAAACCTCATGTTTCAGATGGTTTTTATTAGCAGATGCCCTCCCTAACACTAACCACTTTACAAGTGATTTTTATCACAAGACCAGCACAATCACATTACAGAGTGTAATGGGTGCATTTCATTGTAACCCCAACACTAATGATGTTGTCATATGTGCGACCAAACTGAAGAGTACTCTACATTGTTGTCATTTGATGATGACCAACCACAATACAGAGTGTAATGGGTGTTATCTATGATGGCACCAACATTGTCTTGGTGTGTAAGGATCCTTCCTACTCAATGTAGCCTCCACGGAAATATCAATAATTATAACTATTGTTGTTTTGGTAGAATACTGGGGAGGTGGGGGAAGAATAACTGGAGTGTTGGACAAAATCCAAGATTTGTTCCAGCTATTTACATCCGGAAACAAAGACAACCACTTTACAGAGAGTACTGGGTGCATTTTGTGCCACCGACAGTTTTTTACAGAGTGTACTTGGCTCATTTTATTGTGACACCAATACTACCTTTTAATAGTGTACTGGGTACATTTTATCATGGCACCATCACTACTACGGTACAGAATGTACTGGGTACATTTTATCATGGTACCATCACTACCACAATACAGGATGTATTGGGTGTATTTTATTGTGGCACCAACACTAGAGAGGTCATTATGACAGCAGCAAGGCAAATGGGAGGTAATACAAAAAAGTATTTGTCTAGTGATAGGATCCCAGTTATAAGAGAAGTTTATACAACTACTTACTTCATGAAGGACGGGAGTTGCCTAACCATTTCAGGGTCAGTTTTTGTAAAGTGCTTCGTCATGTTCTCAAAGTCCTTCTCAGGATGGATTAAGTAACTTAAAGGACAGCTAAAGAAATGGTCAAGAACACAGATCTGAAATACAAGAAAGGTAATGTTACCATTAGGTGTAAGATTCAATGATAGCTGGATATAGAATCAAATCAGTAATTTGTAGAATTTAAGTTATTGAATAGAATTTAAGTTGATATTTATGCCTCATGAGATCCTTTTGATGAGTATATCCAATGAGATATGGAATGAGATGGCTGGGTCATGTGTTGAGGAAGGATATAATTGACTGGGCAAGAGGATTAGAGCCAATGAAGAATGTTGTGAAGATAAATGGAACGAGATGGTTGTATCATGTGTTGAGGAAAGATAAAAGTGATTTGGTGAGAGGAGTGATAAATGAATGTGGAAGGATGTAGAGAAAAGGAAGACTTGGGATGATGGAGATTACATGGGGGGGCTAACGAATTTAACCTCCCCTAGACCCTGTGATTCCAAGATTGCAACATCAAGGTTCTGTGACTCTCAGATTGCAACATCTCAAGGTTCTGTGATTCCAAGATGCCAATATCAAGGTTCTGTGACTATCAGAGAGGTGAATTTAAGAGATGGGGAGCAGTGTTTATACCAAAGCTGTATAGCAACATACTGCGACGATGCTAGTGCAGTAGACCTACCTGCTGTTGCCCATGGGCCCAAACATGGCAGAGAGCCCAGTAGAAAAGAGAGAGTAGCTGCTTTATACTGATGTGGATAACCAGTGAATCCAGGGATTCCAAAACACCACAAACAGAAGCCAGCCATGTTTAGTGTCTACAGACATCTGACACACATAATGTCAGACACCATATATGTGAGGACCAAATATTAGCTGAATGTTTTGATTATGTCAAACCATGTTTTCCAATATCTGCCTCCCCATTTAGGCCCTCCTGGTAGCAGCTAAGGCACAACTGGATTACAGATGAGTTTATCTTGTGACAGCATAGTTCGGGATCAATGACAATCCAACACCGACAAATCACGGAGTTTAGCAGGAATCTAATGCTTCAATATAGAGGATTAGGCAAAGGAAGGAATGACCAAAATCTTTCTGAAACCATCAAGGCTTTTGGTTACATTTGTTTGTTGATAACACTGGAGAGAGAGAGAGGTGTGTGTGTGAGAGAAAGAGTAGTGTGTGTGAGAGAGAGAGAGTGGTGTGTGAGAGAGAGATAGAGTGGTGTGTGTGAGAGGTGTTGAGAGAGATAGAGTGGTGTGTGTGAGAGGTGTTGAGAGAGAGTGGTGTGTGTGAGAGAGAGGTGTTGAGAGAGAGAGGGGTGTGTGAGAGAGTGGTGTGTGTGAGAGTGGTGTGTGTGAGAGTGGTGTGTGTGAGAGTGGTGTGTGTGAGAGAGTGGTGTGTGAGAGAGAGTGGTGTGTGAGAGAGAGAGAGTGGTGTGTGAGAGAGAGAGAGTGGTGTGTGTGTGAGAGAGTGGTGTGAGAGAGAGTGGTGTGTGAGAGAGAGAGTGGTGTGTGAGAGAGAGAGAGTGGTGTGTGTGTGTGAGAGAGAGTGGTGTGTGAGAGAGAGAGTGGTGTGTGAGAGAGAGAGAGTGGTGTGTGTGTGAGAGAGAGAGTAGTGTGTGTGAGAGAGAGAGAGTGGTGTGTGTGTGAGAGAGTGGTGTGTGAGTGAGAGAGTGGTGTGTGAGTGAGAGAGTGGTGTGTGAGTGAGAGAGTGGTGTGCGAGTGAGAGATGTTGAGAGAGAGAGTGGTGTGTGTGTGACAGAGTGGTGTGTGTTAGAGAAAGAGTGGTGTGTTTGAGAGAGAGAGGGGTGTGTGAGAGAGTGGTGTGCGTGTGAGAGAGTGGTGTGTGAGAGAGTGGTGTGTGAGAGGTTGAGAGAGAGAGAGAGTGGTGTGTGTGTGAGAGAGTGGTGTGTGTGAGAGAGAGTGGTGTGTGAGAGGTGTTGAGAGAGAGAGAGTGGTGTGTGTGTGAGAGGTGTTGAGAGAGAGAGAGTGGTGTGTGTGTGAGAGAGTGGTGTGTGTAAGAGAGAGGTGTGTGAGAGAGAGTGGTGTGTGAGAGAGAGTGGTGTGTGAGAGAGAGAGAGAGGGGTGTGAGAGAGAGAGAGTGGTGTGTGTGTGAGAGAGAGTGGTGTGTGTGTGAGAGAGAGTGGTGTGAGTGAGAGAGAGTGGTGTGTGAGTGAGAGAGTGGTGTGTGTGAGAGAGTGGTGTGTTTGAGAGAGTGGTGTGTTTGAGAGAGAGAGGGGTGTGTGAGAGTGGTGTGTGTGTGAGAGAGTGGTGTGTGAGAGGTTGAGAGAGAGAGAGTGGTGTGTGTGTGAGAGAGTGGTGTGTGTGTGAGAGAGTGGTGTGTGTGAGAGAGAGTGGTGTGTGAGAGAGAGAGAGTGGTGTGTGAGAGAGAGAGTGGTGTGTGTGTGAGAGAGAGAGTGGTGTGTGTGTGACAGAGTGGTGTGTGAGTGAGAGAGTGGTGTGTGTGAGAGAGTGGTGTGTTTGAGAGAGTGGTGTGTTTGAGAGAGAGAGGGGTGTGTGAGAGTGGTGTGTGTGTGAGAGAGTGGTGTGTGAGAGGTTGAGAGAGAGAGAGTGGTGTGTGTGTGAGAGAGTGGTGTGTGTGTGAGAGAGTGGTGTGTGTGAGAGAGAGTGGTGTGTGAGAGGTGTTGAGAGAGAGAGAGTGGTGTGTGTGAGAGAGAGTGGTGTGTGTAAGAGAGAGGTGTGTGAGAGAGAGTGGTGTGTGAGAGAGAGAGGGGTGTGAGAGAGAGAGAGTGGTGTGTGTGTGAGAGAGAGAGTGGTGTGTGAGAGAGAGAGAGTGGTGTGTGAGAGAGAGAGAGTGGTGTGTGTGTGAGAGAGAGTGGTGTGTGTGTGAGAGAGAGAGTGGTGTGTGTGTGAGAGAGAGAGTGGTGTGTGTGTGAGAGAGTGGTGTGTGAGTGAGAGAGTGGTGTGTGAGTGAGAGAGTGGTGTGTGAGTGAGAGGTGTTGAGAGAGAGAGTGGTGTGTGTGTGACAGAGTGGTGTGTGTGAGAGAAAGAGTGGTGTGTGAGAGAGTGGTGTGTGAGAGGTTGAGAGAGAGAGATGGTGTGTGTGAGAGAGAGTGGTGTGTGTAAGAGAGAGGTGTGTGAGAGAGAGTGGTGTGTGAGAGAGAGAGGGGTGTGAGAGAGAGTGGTGTGTGAGAGAGAGAGTGGTGTGTGAGAGAGAGTGGTGTGTGAGAGAGAGTGGTGTGTGAGAGAGAGTGGTGTGTGAGAGAGAGTGGTGTGTGAGAGAGAGAGTGGTGTGTGAGAGAGAGTGGTGTGTGAGAGAGAGAGTGGTGTGTGTGAGAGAGAGGGGTGTGTTTGAGAGAGAGATAGAGTGGTGTGTGAGAGAGAGAGATAGAGTGGTGTGTGAGAGAGAGAGAGTGGTGTGTGTGTGAGAGAGAGTGGTGTGTGAGAGAGAGAGGGGTGTGTGAGAGAGAGAGTGGTGTGTGTGAGAGAGCGAGAGAGAGTGGTGTGTGAGAGAGAGAGTGGTGTGTGTGTGAGAGAGAGAGAGAGTGGTGTGTGCGAGAGAGAGAGAGTGGTGTGTGCGAGAGAGAGAGTGGTGTGTGCGAGAGAGAGAGTGGTGTGTGCGAGAGAGAGAGTGGTGTGTGTGTGAGAGAGAGAGTGGTGTGTGAGAGAAAGTGGTGTGTGTGTGAGAGAGTGGTATGTGTGAGAGAGTGGTGTGTGTGTGAGAGAGTGGTGTGTATGAGAGAGAGTGGTGTGTATGAGAGAGAGTGGTGTGTATGAGAGAGAGTGGTGTGTGTGAGAGTGGTGTGTGTGTGAGAGAGTGGTGTGTGAGAGAGAGATAGAGTGGTGTGTGTGAGAGAGAGTGGTGTGTGTGAGAGAGAGAGGGGTGTGTGTGAGGGAGAGGGGTGTGTGTGAGAGAGAGATAGAGTGGTGTATGTGAGAGAGAGAGAGTGGTGTGTGTGTGTGAGAGAGAGAGTGGTGTGTGTGAGAGAGAGTGGTGTGTGAGAGAAGAGTGGTGTGTGAGAGAGTGGTGTGTGAGAGAGAGTGGTGTGTGAGAGAGAGTGGTGTGTGAGAGAGTGGTGTGTGAGAGAGAGTGGTGTGTGAGTGAGAGAGTGGTGTGTGTGTGAGAGAGAGTGGTGTGTGTGAGAGAGAGAGTGTGGTGTGTGTGAGAGAGAGAGTGGTGTGTGTGAGAGAGAGAGTGGTGTGTGTGAGAGAGAGAGTGGTGTGTGTGAAAGAGAGAGTGGTGTGTGTGAGAGAGAGAGTGGTGTGTGTGAAAGAGAGAGTGGTGTGTGTGAGAGAGAGAGTGGTGTGTGAGAGAGAGAGTGGTGTGTGAGAGAGAGAGTGGTGTGAGAGAGAGTGGTGTGTGTGAGAGAGAGTGGTGTGTGTGAGAGAGAGTGGTGTGTGTGAGAGAGAGTGGTGTGTGAGAGAGAGAGAGTGGTGTGTGTGAGAGAGAGAGAGTGGTGTGTGTGTGAGAGAGTGGTGTGTGTGTGAGAGAGTGGTGTGTGTGAGAGAGAGTGGTGTGTGTGAGAGAGAGTGGTGTGTGAGAGAGAGAGTGGTGTGTGTGAGAGAGAGTGGTGTGTGAGAGAGAGAGTGGTGTGTGTGAGAGAGAGGGGTGTGTGTGAGAAAGAGATAGAGTGGTGTATGTGAGAGAGAGAGAGTGGTGTGTGTGTGAGAGAGAGTGGTGTGTGTGTGAGAGAGAGTGGTGTGTGTGTGAGAGAGAGTGGTGTGTGAGAGAGAGAGGGGTGTGTGAGAGAGAGAGTGGTGTGTGTGAGAGAGTGAGAGAGAGTGGTGTGTGTGTGAGAGAGTGGTGTGTGCGAGAGAGAGAGAGTGGTGTGTGCGAGAGAGAGAGAGTGGTGTGTGCGAGAGAGAGAGTGGTGTGTGTGAGAGAGAGTGGTGTGTGAGAGAGAGTGGTGTGTGTGAGAGAGTGGTGTGTGAGAGAGAGAGAGTGGTGTGTGTGAGAGAGAGTGGTGTGTGAGAGAGTGGTGTGTGTGTGAGAGAGTGGTGTGTGAGAGAGAGTGGTGTGTGAGAGAGAGAGTGGTGTGTGTGTGAGAGAGTGGTGTGTGAGAGAGAGAGTGGTGTGTGTGTGAGAGAGTGGTGTGTATGAGAGAGAGTGGTGCGTATGAGAGAGAGTGGTGTGTGTGAGAGAGTGGTGTGTGAGAGAGAGAGAGTGGTGTGTGAGAGAGTGGTGTGTGAGAGAGAGTGGTGAGTGAGAGAGTGGTGTGTGTGAGAGAGAGTGGTGTGTGTGAGAGAGAGTGGTGTGTGTGAGAGAGAGAGAGTGGTGTGTGTGAGAGAGTGGTGTGAGAGAGAGTGGTGTGTGTGAGAGAGAGTGGTGTGAGAGAGAGAGAGTGGTGTGTGTGTGTGAGAGAGTGGTGTGTGAGAGAGAGTGGTGTGTGAGAGAGAGTGGTGTGTGAGAGAGAGTGGTGTGTGTGAGAGAGTGGTGTGTGTGAGAGAGCGAGAGAGAGTGGTGTGTGAGAGAGAGAGTGGTGTGTGTGTGAGAGAGAGTGTGGTGTGTGTGAGAGAGCGAGAGAGAGTGGTGTGTGTGTGAGAGAGTGGTGTGTGTGAGAGAGTGGTGTGTGTGTGAGAGAGAGTGGTGTGTGAGAGAGAGTGGTGTGTGTGTGAGAGAGAGTGGTGTGTGAGAGAGTGGTGTGTGTGAGAGTGTTGTGTGTGAGAGAGTGTTGTGTGTGAGAGAGTGGTGTGTGTGAGAGAGTGTTGTGTGTGAGAGAGTGGTGTGTGTGATAGAGTGGTGTGTGAGAGAGAGTGGTGTGTGAGAGAGAGAGAGTGGTGTGTGTGAGAGAGAGTGGTGTGTGTGAGAGAGTGGTGTGTGTGTGAGAGAGTGGTGTGTGAGAGAGAGAGAGTGGTGTGTGAGAGAGAGAGAGTGGTGTGTGAGAGAGAGTGGTGTGTGAGAGAGAGAGAGTGGTGTGTGAGAGAGAGTGGTGTGCGTGAGAGAGAGAGTGTAGTGTGAGAGAGAGTGGTGTGTGAGAGAGAGTGGTGTGTGAGAGAGTGTGGTGTGTGAGAGAGAGAGTGGTGTGTGTGAGAGAGAGTGGTGTGTGTGAGAGAGTGGTGTGTCTGTGTGAGAGTGGTGTGTCTGTGTGAGAGTGGTGTGTGTGTGAGAGTGGTGTGTGAGAGAGAGAGAATGGTGTGTGAGAGAGAGAGAATGGTGTGTGTGAGAGAGAGGGGTGTGTGTGAGAGAGAGTGGAGTGTGTGAGAGAGAGTGGTGTGTATGAGAGAGAGTGGTGTGTGAGAGAGAGTGGTGTGTGAGAGAGAGTGGTGTGTGAGAGAGAGTGGTGTGTGTGAGAGAGAGTGGTGTGTGTGAGAGAGTGGTGTGTGTGAGAGAGTGGTGTGTGTGAGAGAGAGTGGTGTGTGTGTGAGAGAGTGGTGTGTGTGTGAGAGAGAGTGGTGTGTGTGTGAGAGAGTGGTGTGTGTGTGAGAGAGTGGTGTGTGTGTGAGAGAGTGGTGTGTGTGTGAGAGAGTGGTGTGTATGAGAGAGTGGTGTGTGTGAGAGAGTGGTGTGTGAGAGAGAGAGAGTGGTGTGTGTGAGAGAGTGGTGTGTGTGTGAGTGGTGTGTGTGTGAGAGAGTGGTGTGTGTGTGAGAGAGTGGTGTGTGAGAGAGAGAGTGGTGTGTGAGAGAGAGAGTGGTGTGTGTGAGAGAGTGGTGTGTGAGAGAGAGAGTGGTGTGTGAGAGAGAGAGTGGTGTGTGTGAGAGTGGTGTGTAAGAGAGAGAGTGTGGTGTGTGTGAGAGAGAGAGTGGTGTGTGAGAGAGAGAGAGTGGTGTGTGAGAGAGAGAGAGTGGTGTGTGTGTGTGAGAGAGAGAGTGGTGTGTGAGAGAGAGAGAGTGGCGTGTGAGAGAGAGAGTGGTGTGTGTGAGAGAGAGAGCGGTGTGTGTGTGAGAGAGAGAGTGGTGTGTGTGAGAGAGAGAGAGAGAGGTGTGTGTGAGAAAGAGAGATAGAGAGAGATGGTATTACCTGAATTCCTTTCATGAAATACAAGATGGAGAAGTTGTGGTAGAGGAACACATCCAACAGATATTCAAAGACCTTTGGTCCCAGTTTGAAAGGAATATCAGCATTGAGTATGATCTGAAATGAGTTTTTGAGTAGATGATGATGATGATGATGATGATTACCACCTCCACCATTACTACTACTGCTAATATTACTATTACTACCACCACTAAAACAATAAATATTAATACTAGATTTTATTATTACTATTTGATAACCCATTATTTTACCATCAAATCAACTATTATTTGGTTTCTTCAACAAATTTTAACAAAGCTAAGTTTATGGATTTTCTACATGTATGTATATCATCACCAGTTAACGTCCATTTTTCCATGCTAGCATGGGTTAGACGAGTTGTCCTGTTGTGTGACAAGCCAGATCAGATGACTGTGCCTTGCTCATACAGAACTGATTTGGGCTTGGTTTTTACAGCTGGATGCCCTTCCTAATGGCAACCATATTTACATATGTCTGTGTGCATATAATATATACATACACACACACACACATCATCATCATCGTTTAACATCCATTTTCCACGCTAGCATGGGTTAGACGGGAGTTGTCCCACTTGAAGCAAGGCTGGTCGGGTGACCGTGTCTCGCTCATATAGGACTATCTGGCAGGTTTTCTACGGCTGGATGCCCTTCCTAACACCAACCACATTTACAGTGTGGAACTGGGAACTTTTTACCGTGTTACCTACACGGCCACATTACAGCGTGGACTGTGTTTTTTGTCGTGATACCTACACGATCTCGATCTCATTTTCTCGTGCTGTTGGTGGAAGTGGGAGGATAGGGTAGGGGTAGTGGATTGGGGTGTATATTTGGTTAAGAGGGGCCTACTGACTGTAGGTTTCGCTTTGTACGCAGGCAACGATCACGGTCCAGTCACATTGTTTTAGAGAGGTGCAAGTGTGTAAGGTCGGAATTTATCAGATCGTCCCAGGTTTTTCTGGGTCTACCTACTCCGTAACTACCATCAATTTTGATCGCCCTGCACTTTTTTATACAGCTGTCGTCTTTCATGCGCATCATGTGGCCATACCAACGCAATCTTCTCTCAAGTAAACAGCATCTGATCCCTCTTATTCCTAATTTCTCAATTAGTTCATTTATGCTTTGCCATTCACGTATATTACTATTACACATCCAACGGAGCATGCAAGCTTCGTTCCTTTCCAGTCTACACAGGTCCTCTGCACGTAATGCCCATGTCTCACTGCAATGTAGCATTGCTGTTCGTATACAAGCATCATACAATCTGCCTTTCATTTTTAGAGAGAAACCTTTTGTGGCCAACAGCCGTATAAGCTCTCTGAACTTTTTCCAACCTGTTCTGACTCTAGCTACTGTACTTTCACCGTATTTTTTGACGAAAGAAATTTTAGTCTGATAGTGGGGTTTAGAACCTTCTAAGAAATGGAAAAATATGAGTATTGATGTACGTATATATATATATATATATATTTGCCAGTAGGGAAAACAATGATGATAAATATACATACATAGATATGTATATGTAATTTTAGGTAAGAACCTTTGGAATATCAAGTGTAGTGTTGGCAAATTTCGGGAAGCATGGAGGTTTTGAAGAATGCAGTGTCCTGACGGCTAACAACTCATGTAGGTAGTTATGTTCGAAACACTAACCTTAATAATGAGAAAATCTTATTACAAAATCCCTCTGGATTCTTATTTTCAAAATTAATTGAAATTATAAACTGTACTTAATTAGAAATATGATAAGGAAAGGATTGTATAACGAATACTTAGCCCCAATGAAAATTTCACTGAATGCATAGTGCTCCAGCATGGTCGCAGTCTATTGACTATAAGTAGTAAAAGAATGAAAAGCAGAAACCTTGTTAAGAAGGTGTGTCATATATTCTGTTGGCGGTGGCACCTGGAACTTCTCCATACACAGCTGAGATGATACAAGTTTAGGGAGGGAGTTGTGGACAGCATTCATTGTTGTAGCTACACCAAAGATGAAGATCAGTGGTAAACGACACACATAAGAACTGTAAGAGAAAGTTAGAACATTGTCTAAAGTAGTTATAGTGTGAAGGTGTATAGCTTAATGGTGTTGGTGGTGGGGCTGACCGCAGTGCTGGTAGCGGTGGTGGTGGTAGCCATGGCTGTGATAGCTGTGGTGGTGACAGTGCTGGTAGTAACTACCATGATGTTAGTGAATGTGGTGGTGTTGATGGTGGTGATTGTAGTTTTTATCAGAAGTCATTCATTCATTCATTCATTTGTTGACTACTGTCGAGATGACGGATCTCACTCGCACGCCCCAGAATTCAGGAACCCCGGTGCAGTTAGTTGCGAAATCCATCATCTTTTCAAATAGCTAATAATGTGTGTGGGCGCCACTACTACACACATGTGAAAGAATTTGACAGCCAAGTCTTGAAGAAGGTGCTTTCTCCTCCGTGTGGTGGGTTACCCGGCACCAGATACCAACCTGGCATTTATACCCTCGCCCAAATTGTTCGTGTTGCAAGCACTAGAGTAGTCGCTAACCAAAGCTACGGACCCACTCTATCCGTCTGGAGATACGTTGTACTAGCTTACCAGCATACTAGTAGCAGGAAGTTGACTTTTCCGGCACTGCAGCGCCTTTCGGCGGGCCGTGCTGGTTTTGGATGGCCATTGACTCCAAGAGCTCTTAAGAGCTCCCAGGAGTTCCTTTGCCCTTTGACAGAAGTAACCCAACTATGGTTACACTGGATTCAGATTGAGCTCATATAAAGATGCAGTTATCAACATTATTTTTATATCTGGTTTTCCAAACTTGCACGGATTGGATGAGTTCCTTTTCTGGCAAGTTTTCTAGAGTCAGAAGCCATTCCTGGCCCCACCCCATAGCTTATCCTTAATTTGGTACATGTTGCTAGCAATTGCTGAACCTCTACTCTGCAGGACATATTGTTTATGGTGGGAAATCAACAATAGTCACTGCAGCTTTCTTATAAAGTGTTGATATGAAATGTGTGGCAACTGGCACACACACACAGTGTCAATAGGACATTTGTAGCAACTAGCACACACACAGTGTCAATAGGACATTTGTAGCAACTAGCACACACACACAGTGTCAATAGGACATTTGTAGCAACTAGCACACACACAGTGTCAATAGGACATTTGTAGCAACTAGCACACACACACACACACAGTGTCAATAGGACATTTGTAGCAACTAGCACACACACACACAGTGTCAATAGGACATTTGTAGCAACTAGCACACACACACACAGTGTCAATAGGACATTTGTAGCAACTAGCACACACACAGTGTCAATAGGACATTTGTAGCAACTAGCACACACACAGTGTCAATAGGACATTTGTAGCAACTAGCACACAGTGTCAATAGGACGTTTGTAGCAACTAGCACACACAGTGTCAATAGGACGTTTGTAGCAACTAGCACACAGTGTCAATAGGACATTTGTAGCAACTAGCACACACACAGTGTCAATAGGACATTTGTAGCAACTAGCACACACACAGTGTCAATAGGACATTTGTAGCAACTAGCACAAACACAAACACAGAGGCAATGTTGATATAAGGTTTGTGGCAACTGAACACATGGGCACACACTCACATACAAGCAAAATTGAGGTGAGGTTTGTGGTAACACACACACATATATACATATATAAGTGGAAAAGCAGACGCCAAGTGATATGTATTATCATCATATTCCTTATCATTTAACATCCATTTTCTCTGCAAGCAATGACAGGCTTCATACAGTTTCCATCTACCAAATTCACTTAGAGGGCATCAGACAGTCTAAGACTAGTTGAAGAGACTTGCCAAACGTAGCACACAATAGGATAGAAGCCAAACTATGTTGTTACAAAGTGAACTTAACCATGTGGCAATGGCTTCTTCATCTCATGTAGCCATAAGAAAAGACAATAAAATAGAAGCATGTAACATATCAAAAGATGTTAATTCTAACCTGCATATCATAATAAACTCCTGCAATGGTTTCATTGTGAATGATTCCATGTCCTCAAATACTAGGATTATGTTTGGTAAACTTGGTAAAGAATCTTCATTTTCTGACCGTTTCTTTTTAGCTGGTGACGGATTATTGCCAACTTTCTTTAAAAACAGAAAGAAACATTTTACATTTCTTACATCAATTATTGCAATAACAGTATTTTCAACATTAAGTTCATAATCCAAGCTTTCTTTTAGATGTTACTTTAACCCATCGTTAAATGAAAGACACTGCCAATGATTTTTAATTTTGAAAATATTAGAAAAAATAAGAAAAAGGATCTAGGAAAATAACCTTTTATATTATTAGTGCTGTCTTTAGGTTCTAACAGTGACTATCTTTAGCACTTTGGTTAACCTATACTTTTGTCAGACAATATGATTAATAATTTTACGTGTTAATCAATATTTTAATATATATATCTGACCACTTAATGTCTATTTTCTATGCATGTTCCAGCATGACCATAGTCTAATGAGTGAAATTAGTAAAAGAATAAAACAATAGAAAACATCAAGCTAAATCAGAACTAACCTTGTATCTATCATAATACCAATCAGCCAGTGTATTGAGAGTACAAGGGGCTGATTTGACATTCAAATCTGATTTGACATTCAAATCTTCCTCATCATCTGAAAAGGACTGAGAAATGTTAAGTTTATAGAAATGGATTGATCTAAAATAGGGGCATGAGCAGAAGAAACAGACAATATCAGCATTTTATGACTGCTTTCCATGCTGGCAGGAGTTGGACAGATCCTTATGGTTAAAAGTCGGCAGAGGACTGCATCTTGCATATATATTTTATATTTGGCATGATTTCTACAGCTGGACACCCATCCTAATGCCAACCACATTATCAAGTGTACCAAGCCCATTTTATTGTTATATCAGCACTACCACTTTACAGAGTGTCATCATCATCATCACCATTTAACGTCAATTTTCTCACGCTTGAATGGGTTAAAACGGGGGGAGGGGTCTGGCCAGGGTTGGCCATGTGTCGTACCTTGCTCCAGCGAGGACTGTAAATTTGGCTGGGTATTTTACAGCTGGATGCCCTTCTTATCACCAACCACGTTTACAGAGCATAGCAGGTGCAATTTATCATAGTACCAACACTAATATTTCAATGTATGTGACATGAGATGCACCACACTTCGATGTCCACCATTGCCATCTTCAGTTCCTGGATAGATTCCAAGCCAGTATCCTGCTTCAGGATGTTAATGTGTATATGACATCCACCACACCTTCCCACTCTGTGCTGTGGTTCCCACAGGACCAGTTTTGATGTTTCCTATCGAGGATGTTGTACACAATGACCTAACAGTCTCTAGTCTTTTAACTTACTTTTAGTAAGGTTTTAGACATGCATTCATTTGTTATGTGCAGCTGTTACTTCACATCAAGAGCCATATGTAGTTTCCTTGAGAAGCAACCAACAAGAGACTTTTTTGTACATTTTGTGAGTCTCCATGGTATGCTACCATAAAAGACTAAAATAGTTGACATTGATTAAAGGAATTCAGTCATAAAATGTTAAAATACTTCCTCAAAGAACTCTGTTAAAATCCATGACAACATAGAAAAAAGAGATATAAAAACAGGGTCCTTCTCCTGCTCCGCAAAAACTAAGTAATATAATTATTAGGTTGATGAAAAATTAACGACTGTTTATATTGATTCTAAATTTATTCTACAATACAACACCCAAACTACAATTAAAACGTTTAAATGATCATGGCCATTCTGGAGCATAATTGCTTAGTTGTAGAAGGAATATTATTTTGAACAAAATAAATTTAACAGCAGACGTTCTTTTCTTCTTCTTCACCCACTTATTCCTGAGAGGGCCGTGGGGTTAGAGTCCTCAAACAGTCTTTGCAGCGAGTCCCGTCAGAAGCAACTGTCTCCGACTGTTCCAGCTGGATCCCAAAGTGAGACCAGCCAAGCTCATGGATGTTATCCAACCATCTTGCCCAGGGTCTACCCCTGGCTTCCTGTCAGTTGGTTTTGCCTGTAATATCTGTCCAGCGATTCTTTCCTGACAGTGGGTGTTAATTAAATTAATTTTTAAAAAAACCAGTCATTAATTTTGCACCATCCCAATAGAAAAAAATAAAACATTAGTTAAAAAGAGACAGACATCCTAAAAAAGGTCATATGGCCAAGTGAATACATGTAAGCCAGTGATTACGGTGTTGAATTCATGATCATTAGATCCCGAGTTCAATTCCTGAACAGAGCTGTGTGTTCTGTCTATAATATTTCATTTCATATTACTCCAGTCCATCCAGCTGAAAAAATGTGTACCAGCAGTAGCTTGGAGTTCACCTTTGCAATAGACAGGCCGCCAGTCCAGGGGGATGTCTTTATGATAGGATTGGGCCCCTGAAAAATCTCCCATTAGATACAACCTCACAGGTCAGTTAAACCTACATAGGTGTGAGCTGTAACAACATGATAAGACTGGGGCCCTTATTAAAACACCTAAGAAACCTCTTTAGAGATGTGACCTTCAGAGGAGGCCAGCTAAACCTACATAAGTGTGAGCTCTAACAACAACATAAAAAAATATATCTTACCATTTGAGAAGATTGATGTATAATCTGCCCAAGAAGTTGCTGGATGATATTTCTGACTGTGGTACAGGTTTTTGAGGTTAATGATACAACCAATGGAGTAATCTTTCGTTGGAGGGTGGTATGGAGGTTGGAGAAAAGGACCACGTGGTCAGGAGTGTTGACACCTAGAACATGACAAAGAGATGCTGAGAGTGATGTGGTAGATGGGACAGAGAGAGGGTGAGTGAGCGGGAAGACAGAGAGAAGAGAGAAAGGAGAGAGAGTATTGTTCCATCTTACTTCACTTTCATTTTCACTCCTTTATTTCTAACTTACATTGTACTGGCTTTTCCTAAAACAATTTGCTCAAGCTTGGTTGATAAGGAGTTTGCTTTGTTACCATATGGTTATAAGTACAGTTCCATGGCATGGCTCCTTGGGCAAGTGTCTTTTACTATAGCCTCAGGTTCACCAATGCCATGTAAGTGAAATTTGGCAGAAGGAAACTATGTAGAAGCCTGTCACGTATATGTGTGTGAGCCTGTGTACTATTGTTTATTTGGCAGAAAAAAGTGATAAAAAAATAATTGACAAAGAAAAATAAGTACTAGGGGTCAATATGATTGACTAAATTCCTTCAAGCTGGTGCTCAAGCATGGGCCACAGTTTAATGACTGAAACCAGTAAAACATAACAAATATTACAATGCTTCTGATAAACTATACTACTATAGCTAGTCTCAGTAATTTACAAACTAGATTTAACCCTTTCAGTTTCCATATTTCTAGTAAAAGACAGTATATAATTTTCAAATCATTTTGAAAATAATCAAGCATATGTTTGGAACATACAAAAACAAAGGTTCTTGCATAAAATAATGAGGAAATGGTTTTAGATAAATAACACTTTAATCCTTTAGTATTTCTAATATAGTTATAAAAATAATCAAGTATTTGGACAGATTTAGAACAAATTTAGATATATAACTAACTTTTTCATTAACCTTTTAGCATTTACATTACTCTATATTTACTATTGTATTTTTACAGTAAACACTTTATCTCACATAATATCAAATCTACAAGGTTTTGCTATTATTTATTTTGAGAACAATACTTTAACATAAGTATAAACAGCCAGTTATGGCCAGTTTGAACAGAAGAGGTGAGAGAATTCTGGCCAGATACAGTCAGTTTAAATGCTAAAAGGTTAAGTGATGTTTAGAACATAAGTTAACATGGAAGATTTTTAGATAAATATAAACAGTTTAAAACAAAGTTAGAATTGGGGGTGGTTTCAAGTGGTTTGGTAAGAAATGGGTTAACCTTACCAGTTAACAAAACAGCTGTAGGTATTTCCTGAGCCTTCGTTTGTCTGGGTATTGAACTTGTATGTCTGTCTAAGCTGAAGTTAGTATTACATGATTTTAAATACTCCAACAAACTGTTGAATAAGTTCTCTGTCAGGTGAAGCTGTAAGTCCTAGGGTAAAAAAATGTACAAAAAAATTGATTATCATCATAACTACAACCATCATCATTGTTTAATGTCTGCTTTCTATGCTAACCTGTTTTGGATGGGTTGTCACATTCTGAGGCTAGACTGGTCAGGTGACAATATCATGCTCGTGTTCCAAACACCAACCACCTTACCGAGTGTACTGGGTGCGTATTTTGTGGCAACAGCATTTCTGTTTTACAAAGTGGCCTGGGTGTATTTTATTGTGGCATCTGCACTACCACTTTACAGAGTAGACAGTGTATTTTATTGTGACACCAGTACTACCACTTTACAGAGTATACTGGGAGTATTTTATTGTGACACCAGTACTACCACTTTACAGAGTATACTGGGAGTATTTTATTGTGACACCAGTACTACCACTTTACAGAGTATACTGGGAGTATTTTATTGTGGCATCAGTACTACCACTTTACAGAGTATACTGAGTGTATTTTATTGTGACACCAGTACTACCACTTTACAGAGTATACTGGGAGTATTTTATTGTGGCACCAGTACTACCACTTTACAGAGTAGACAGTGTATTTTATTGTGACACCAGTACTACCACTTTACAGAGTATACTGAGTGTATTTTATTGTGACACCAGTACTACCACTTTACAGAGTATACTGGGAGTATTTTATTGTGGCACCAGTACTATCACTTTACAGAGTATACTGGGAGTATTTTATTGTGACACCAGTACTACCACTTTACAGAGTATACTGGGAGTATTTTATTGTGGCACCAGTACTATCACTTTACAGAGTATACTGGGAGTATTTTATTGTGACACCAGTACTACCACTTTACAGAGTATACTGGGAGTATTTTATTGTGACACCAGTACTACCACTTTACAGAGTATACTGGGAGTATTTTATTGTGGCACCAGTACTATCACTTTACAGAGTATACTGGGAGTATTTTATTGTGGCACCAGTACTATCACTTTACAGAGTATACTGAGTGTATTTTATTGTGACACCAGTACTACCACTTTACAGAGTATACTGGGAGTATTTTATTGTGGCACCAGTACTATCACTTTACAGAGTATACTGAGTGTATTTTATTGTGACACCAGTACTACCACTTTACAGAGTATACTGGGAGTATTTTATTGTGGCACCAGTACTATCACTTTACAGAGTATACCGAGTTTATTTTATTGACACCAGTACTACCACTTTACAGAGTATACTGGGAGTATTTTATTGTGACACCAGTACTACCACTTTACAGAGTATACTGAGTGTATTTTATTGTGACACCAGTACTACCACTTTACAGAGTATACTGGGAGTATTTTATTGTGGCATCAGTACTACCACTTTACAGAGTATACTGGGAGTATTTTATTGTGACACCAGTACTACCACTTTACAGAGTATACTGGGAGTATTTTATTGTGGCACCAGTACTACCACTTTACAGAGTATACTGGGAGTATTTTATTGTGGCATCAGTACTACCACTTTACAGAGTATACTGGGAGTATTTTATTGTGACACCAGTACTACCACTTTACAGAGTATACTGGGAGTATTTTATTGTGGCATCAGTACTACCACTTTACAGAGTATACTGGGAGTATTTTATTGTGACACCAGTACTACCACTTTACAGAGTATACTGGGAGTATTTTATTGTGGCATCAGTACTACCACTTTACAGAGTATACTGGGAGTATTTTATTGTGACACCAGTACTACCACTTTACAGAGTATACTGGGAGTATTTTATTGTGGCACCAGTACGACCACTTTACAGAGTATACTGGGAGTATTTTATTGTGACACCACTACTACCACTTTACAGAGTATACTGAGTTTATTTTATTGTGGCACCAGTACTACCACTTTACAGAGTATACTGGGAGTATTTTATTGTGACACCAGTACTACCACTTTACAGAGTATACTGAGTTTATTTTATTGTGGCACCAGTACTACCACTTTACAGAGTATACTGGGAGTATTTTATTGTGACACCACTACTACCACTTTACAGAGTATACTGGGAGTATTTTATTGTGACACCAGTACTACCACTTTACAGAGTATACTGGGAGTATTTTATTGTGACACCACTACTACCACTTTACAGAGTATACTGGGAGTATTTTATTGTGGCACCAGTACTACCACTTTACAGAAAGGACATGGTGCATGTTATGGTAGCAGCACCATCATCTTACAGAGTATACTGAGTGCACAGAAATAAAGTTCTACACTAGCATCGAAAAATGGCAATTAAAATGACTTGAGTGCTACCCATCAGGTAGTTTTAGGAGTATATATTTACCACTGAAGATAACAGTAGGTAAATAAATGTAAATGCACAAATATATGAAACATAAATATACTCCTCCCTTCACCAGATAAGTGGTGCACCCCGATCCCAGCTCACACTGTAAAGTGGTCATGAAGGTGCGACAACAAAAAGCGTCAAGTCCTCACTGTAAAGTGGTCGTGTAGGAGTCATGATAAAAAGTACCCAATCTACACTGTAAATGTGGTTGATATTAGGAAGAGCACCCAGCTGTAGAAACCAAGCCAGAATCAGTCTTGTATGAGCAAGATATGGTCATCTTATCTGGTTTGTCTCACAATGGGACATCTCAACTAACCCATAGAGTGGAAAAATGGACATTAAATGATAATGAGTTGTTAGCTACCGAAACACTACATCCTTTAAAACCTCCATGCTTCCTGAAATTCGGCAACACTACACCTAATATCCCCCCTCCATACACACATATATCATGATTCATACACTGTTCCCTTTCCTAATATTTGTACATTATTCTATGTACTATACATGCACCTTTGATGAGTTGTAGTGCACCTGAGCACTGTAACACAATTTCATTATATTATGATGAATAACTAAATCAACTATTTGGTTAAAACAATTTTGCTCACACTCAAAAACTATGCATATGGGAAATAGTGATTTGAGAAAAAGGAAAGAAAAGAAATTGTGAAAAGGAATATATTTTTTCATATGTAGATTTCATCATCTGATAAAATGCAGAAAAAGTGAAAAGAAAACTGAAACCTTGTACAAACACTATAAGTATCTACAGATGACAAATTACTTAGTGTGTGTGCCCATTCTCTCTAACTTTAGCATTTGTTCCCTATATCTCCCACTTCAGTTATTTTGTATACTCCTCCTTCAACTCATGACTATATCGACTCTGAAAGGCTGAAATGTAAAGTTGATCTCAGTGGGATTTAAACAAAAAAGACAAAGAATCCTAACTAAATACAGCAAAATATTTTGTCCAACACTAACAACTTTGCTAATCCTATAATAATTGTTTCTACTTTAGGCACAAGGCCAATAATTTGAGGGGGGGGCGAGGGGGTCGATTAAATTGACTCCAGTGTGTTACTGGTGCTTTATTTTATCGACGATGTAAGGATGAAAGGCAAAGCTAATCTCAGCAGGATTTGAACTCAGAATGTAAAGGGTTGTAACTCAATGCCACAAAGCATGTTGTCCGATGCTCTCCTGATACTGCCAATCTAATGGTTTCTGATTTGGGCAGAAAACCTACAATTTTGGTGGAAGAGGAAGTCAATAAATCAACACCCCAGTGCATGACTGGTACTTTATTTTATCAACCCTATAAGGATGAAAAGCAAAGTTAACCTCATCAAGATAATAATAATTGTTTCTACTTTTGGCACAAGGCCAGCAATTATCCCAATGTATTACTGGTACTTTATTTTATCGACCCCGTAAGGATGAAAGACATGGTTTCTAATTTTGGTACAAAGCCAACAAATTTTGGAGTAGGGGCAAAGTTGATGAAATTAACCTCAGTGACTGGTATTTTATTTTATCGACACCAGACAGATCAAAGGCAAAGTTGACCCTGGAAAGAGCCCATAACTAAATACTGTATAGCACTTTGTTTAATCTTTGACTATTTCTGCCAATAATAAGAAAAATATACAAACTTCAGATATTTACCTGAAATTTCTGATCCAGCTGATTCCAGGTGTTTCTGTGAGATTCAGAGATTAAATTTATCTCATATTTAGCAGATTTTAGAGTATCATCTAAATAAAAAAAAATAGAGTTAGTACTCTACAACATTAAAACGAGAAATCATCACCATCACCTTTTAATGCCCCTTTTCCCACACTGGCATGGGTTAGATAAGTTATCATATTATGAGCAATGCTAGGTCAAGTGACTATGTCATGCTTGGCTTCTACAGCTGGATGCTCTTCCTAGCGCCAACCTCATTTACAGTGAGTACTGGGTGCTTTTTGTCACGACACCTACACAACCACTTTACAGTGAATACTGGGTGCATTTTGTCATGAAACCTACACAACCACTTTACCGTGTGGACTGGGTGCTTTTTGTCATGAAACCTACACGAGCACTTTACAGTGTGGGCTGGGAGCTTTTTGCCGTGTCGTCACAACCACTTTACAGGAGATGAAAACAACATGATTAATATGTCAGAGCTTCTAGAGAAACACTTGGAGAATTGATGTAGACTAATGTCTTGTGAGTGAACTTGGTAGACAGAAATTGTTGGAAGATTGTCATGTCTGCATGTATGTATGTTTGTATACATACACACACACACATATATTAGGTTGTTCCAAAAATAATGGCCGATTTCATAAATAATTTTATTCTGGAAAAATTAACAGAAATGCTTTGATTAATCAAAGTATGAGCCGTGAACAATCTATGCATCTCTGCCTATTGACTATTCGGTCAAGAAAAGGATCATTGGTGTTTCGCAGAAAGAGCATTGAGCACACTTCAAAACGCCGAACTTTTTGATTTTCATTGAGCTCATGCGGTACCCATTTATCAAGCTTTTTCACTTTACCAATCTTCTGCAGAGGGCATGAAACCGTTGCAATACCGATACCAAGTGCCTGAGACATTTCTCTGACACCTTGACGTAGGTTTTGTTCAACAATTGATTTCAATTGTTCATTGTCAAGACTGCATGACCGTCCTCTACCTTCTTCATCTTCAAGGCTCTCGTACTGTGCGATCACTTGTGGACCCCTCTCCCCATGCTCTGTTGATATTGGCAGCTGTTTGGGAGGCATTGTGCCCAAGCTTGAACTCATGCAAGAAAAGCGAAGGTCATTTTTTGTCATGTTGACAATTAAAGGCGCCTTGGCTTCAAGAATGTTTTGTCTGAAATAAGTATAAAATTATTAAGTATGTCGAAATTCACCTAAAATATAATTAAAATACTATGATAAAATTGCGTTTCAAAACACAACACTCAGAACAACCTAATATCACCACTATCACCATTTTCCATTTTCTATATACACACCAAGGGCGGGCAAAATTTCTGAGATCCATGGACGAGTTCTCTCCAGCAGTCTCTGTCCTTCATCATTGTCACCATGTCCTGCATCTCCCAGCGATCAGTGTCTGTCCTTAGGGCATCAATATATGCCAACACCAGTCTTCCTCTTCTAGTGTGCCTGTGTAAGGGCTCCCAGGAGCACTGAGTGCAGTCAACTCTGAATGTTGGTGAGCATGTCCAGCTAACCTCAGTCTCCTCTGTGTTACATTCGAGCTGACTTTTGGGAGGCTCCCGTACAGCTCTGAGCTCTTCATCTTTAGTGTACTGATTAATGTTCAGAGCCATCCTCAGCATTCTCGTGTAGCACCCATCTACCATCTGAGTGAGTTTCTTCCGTACAGTAACAGACTCCACTGTAACAACGAAGAGACGGATCTTCAGGTCTTTACGAAGGTCCAACTTCCACACCAAGTATATAGAATTGTAAACAAGCCAAATTTCCTTGTAAATTGAAAATATATACATTTTATATATGACTAAATTCCTCCAAATGTTTTATTATGTTCAAAATCATTTGAAAATGATATGCTGGGTCTTTCATTGGAAATATGGTCAGGAAAATCTTAAACTAATAAACAATGTAAAACAGCTATAAGATATAAAATAGGGTCACGTACCGAAATTTAGTCTCTTTGTATTCCCTCTAAAGGCAAAACATCCCTAAAATTGAAAATTTTAAACATATTAAAGGAAAAAAAGAAACAGAGAAAGTGATGAAAGAAAATAAAATATATTTCATATTTCGAGGCTTGGGTCTCTTAATTTGCAATGTACTCTTTCCCAGAACAATCATAACTACATCTCATATTACCTCCTCCCTGATATACATTTCCTGTCCAACCCATGCATTCAGGGAAAGCCAGACACGCTCGACACTTGATCTCATACAATGTTGGTGCCACGACTAAAAAAAACAAAAAAAAAAACACACACACATTCCACCCTGCCGGTGACTTAATAGCAAAAAGGCACCTATTCCACCGTGTAAGGTGACCATGCTGGTACCATGTCAAAAAAAAAAAAAAAAAAGTACCGAACCCACCCGCCCTGTAAAGTGGTACTGGTGGTGCTGCGAGAATGGCTTCCGATATACACTGTGATGTGGTTGGCTTTAAGAGCATCCAACAGTAGAAAAACTCAACCCAAAACAGATCAGTATGAGGAAGACGTGGTCACCTCACTTGGCTAGCCTCATAACTTGTCTAAACTATGTAAGAATGGGAAATCGATGTTAAAAGATGATCAATATAGTTCGTATCTTGAACTAAAACCCTAATTTATATGAAAGTGTAAACACTTACATATAAATTAGGGTTTTAGGTCAAGATACGGGAGATAAACAAACAGTAAATGTAAACGCACACACACACACACACATATATATATGTGTGTGTGTGTAAGTGTGCGTGTTGTATGTTTACATTTACTGTGTGTATATATATATAACGAAGGAATTGTGGTAAGGAACCAGATGGACCATAACGCACCAAAGTACTCAATACTTAGGGTAGTAGAGTGGGTAATAGGAACAAGTATGACCCCGACGGCAGAGCTCAAGCCGTTTCGACGGCTATTTCTGGACTAAATAAGAATTTTTAGCCCGGTAAATAAATAGCCGAACACACACACACAAACGTGTGTGTGTGTGTGCGTGTTGATGTTTACATTTACCGTGTGTATATATATATATAAAGAAGTAGTAACACAACAGTTAGTTCACCATACCGTGAACAATTGTTTCTCGGTATGGTGAACTAACTGTTGTGTTACTACTTCTACCAAACTCGTCCATGGAGTGAGTGCTCTACCACTACGGATATTACCTTCCATGTTCTACCCCTCTCTCTCTCTATATATATATATATATATCCGCGATGGATATATAGTAGAGTTTAAATATTTTATTACTCTGGAGTTTCGCCTGCTTATGTCAGGGTCATCATGCAGCGTCGGACATGCCTTGTGGCATATAGTTACGGCCCTTTACTTCTGAGTTCAAATCCCGCCAAGGTAAGCTGTCTTTCTTCCTAACAGGGTCGGTTAAATAAAGTACTGGAGTCAATATAATCGACTGCCGCCTCCCTTCAAATTGCTGGCCTAGTGCCAAATGTAGAGACAATTATTATTACATCTACTGTTTTCCTTTTGTCCTGAAGACATAATCATATTGTTTAATGAGGATAAACATTATAATTACCTTAGAGATAGAACTGGTGGCCATTATCACATTAAACAAACACGGCTGCTTTTCAGAATTGGCGGGAAAATATAGGTGCGCGAAAATTGAATTAGTTGTTTTCACGAAATAAAAGAGAGCGAAAGAAATCAAGGCCCGCCACTCTTGTTTATTCGTTGAGAGTTTGGCATTGTAGGAAGATTCCATTATAATAAATAGAGGTAGTAGAGAGGGAAGTCGGTGTATTTATTTGGCAACCGCAAAAGAATTCAATTTTTTTTTTATCTTATGTTGTGTTGCGGGTTAGGTCAAATCGTTGTAAGAAGCGGTTTTGGTAGTTTCCGCTTAACAAATTACATATAATATATATATGTTTAACAAAAATATAATAATATAATTCATTGAACAAAAATGGTAAAGGAAATAAAAAAGAGTGAGGGGGGGGGGGGGGGGGGGACTGCGATTTACCAATCGACAAAGTACGACAATCCACCGAACCTCACGCCTTAGGGGTTAACTACACACTTGGACGCTTTTGCTGTCTCTGCTTGCGATTTGTCGAGTCTGCTTGTACCGCAAGTGCAAAAGGAGGACTTATTTCCAAGCCAAGCTTTGTAAGCCTCCTTACTCGGATGGCATCTTTGACATCTTGATTGAACCAAGGAGTCTTCTTGACATTCGGCGTCACACCAAACCTCTTTCGCCTACAACATTTAACAGCGGAAGCAGAAACTGCTGAACAAACTCCACTTCGTCTCAATGTCTCCAGTTTGATGGGGGAGTTCTCTGAACTTGGATGCAATACTATCTGCATATCTGGTCCCGACCTTTTTATCCCCCAATGCTTCCCACTTTATCCTGTAGGTCACCCTGGACCTGCCAATTTTGTGGGCTCCTTTGGTTTTAAGCAGCCTCAAGCTGCAGATAACTAGATGGTGATCAGTTCACAGCTCAACCCCTCTCTTAACATGAACATCCAGCGCAGAATCAAAGAGATCAGAGACAATAAAATCAATTATAAATCTCTATCCCTGATTCTCCTTATACCATCTATAGGTGTCTCTATGCTGGAAAAAGGTGTTCATAATAGAGAGTCCATTGCTAGAACAGAAGTCTAACAAAGCCTTTTCATCCGTATTTAGATCGGGGTCGCCATTCCTTCCAATAACTCCTTCCCTTGTCAAGTCGTCAATGCCAATATGTGCATTGAAGTCTCCCACCAGGATACATGACTCTTAACTACATCTAACGCTGCAGTGACTTCATCAAAGAAGATCCTGTATGAAGACTCCTTGTTTGGTACATAAACTTGCATCACCCACACAGACCTATCTTTCAGCCTAAGCTTCGATATACAAATCCTCCCTCCTAACGGAATCCAGTCCATAACACATTCTGACAGCCGGGGGCTTGTTAGTATCCCCACTCCCAGTCATTTCTGGCACCACACCTGAATAGTGGCATTTACATCCTCCATCCAAATCTACAGTATCAGAGCCAGGGAACTTGGTTGAAGAAACCCTGACTATATCTAGCCAGTAGCATCTATCCTCCTCCACTAGTTCCTGTTCCTTGCCTGTAAGAGTTGTGATGTTCTAGGTTCCAACTGTCAAGGTTTGCTCCCTTCCAGACCCTCTTTCGGGTTTTTGGATACGTAGCCTTTGTGCATTCATCCCACGTCTCCCAGGACAGGTTTTTGTGGCATGAAATGGAGACTGCAATATATTTTTTGAACAGGCCCCCTCTACCTAAGGCCTGGACGTGTCCCTTGTTAACTTGCGCGAAGGGCGGTGGCGTATGGTTTTTCTTTGTTTCCTCGTCTTATTAGAGCCAGTCAACAATCTGGTACTTTGTCAAACCCGCGAAGACTAGGCTTATTTAGAGTCGGCCTTTACTCGACTCGTAGCTACGACGGTGGTTTACAATAAAATAGCTCTAGGAAAGAGATTTTTCCCGAGCCGTACATCATAATTGAATATAAAAGAGAGATAAACACAGACATATACATATACTAGCAGATTTACCTGGCGTTGCCCGGGGTTTGAAATTATGCTAAGATTATACAGCTAGGAACTAAAAGAAGAAAATTATTTGTCCCCAACCTGTCAAAATAAGCAGAAGTCTTCAATAATTAATGCAAAGAATATTTAGTGCAATCTTTGTACACATAAAACTATGCTGATAATGAAGGAAAACACTGAACAGGATGTAGTTATACAAATGATTAAAGACAATACACATTCATTGGTATGGGTGATCGGTAGTTACCACAATTCCGGTTTGTGTTTATTTTCTTGATTTATTCTTAAATTGAGTCTGGCAAATCCTATTGTCCATAGTTAGTATTTTTTTCACCTTAGCGAATCTGGTCCCTTACGACTTAAACACATATATGTATATGTCTGTGTTTATCTCTCTTTTATATTCAATTATGATATATATATAGATAGATATATATTTATATATATATATATAAGTATTTATAATCTATATATATAAAACTGAGGATGTCTGTCTGTGTGTGTGTGTGTGAGTTTGAATCCCTAAAACTCGAGAAGTAGCCAACCGATTTTTTTCAAACTTTACATGTGTATTACTTATCTTATGCACATAAAAAAAATTCAACTTTTTGATCCCCTAGGTCTCGCATTAGGTGAAAAACTGCGTTTTTTTATCCAGCTTTTTAGTTGTTTTTTTTAGGCGTTACGTCAGACCGATTTCCTTGAAATTGTAACTATGTATTAGTCAGTCTCTTCTTCATACCGTGAGCAAAGAAAATCCAACTTTTTTATGGCCTAGGGCCCGCATTAGATGAAAAACTTCATTTTTCAGCTTTTTAGGGCTGTTTTGAGGCATTACGTCTAGCCGATTTTCCCGAAATTTCAAGGCATATTATGCACATAAAAAAAATTCATTTTCTTGATACCCTAGGGCCCGCATTAGGTGAAAACCTACATTTTTACCGCTTCATCGAGGAAAATCTTAAAGATTATCCAGCCATCAGAGTATTCGGTTTATTTTCTTTACATATTGTCCAGGCATGCAGTTTTTCCATGATTAGGTCTGTTGGCGGCCCGCGTTCCAAAATACCTTATCCCATGCAACGCCGGGTACCACCACTAGTATAATATAAAAGAAAGATGTTTATTAGTTGGCTGGTTGAATCACACGAAAACTACAAACATCTAAAGGGAGACACAGACGAAGAAGCAGAAAGAGAGAGATACAATTAAAGTGTTAGATATTCAGAGAGAGAGAGTGACGTTCCACAAAAGTATCAGTTGAAGGTTTAACAATATTACGTTAGCTTTTATAAAGTCGTTTTACAGACTTTGTTGTTACAGAACAAAGAAAAACTGATATTATTTGAAATTAATCTACTCTCCACCTTTTATCCATATACTACTTACAGTCCTTACTCACGAAGCAACACTTCAGAAGCAATGTTATGCGGTATGTTGCTGTGTTTCAGATGATGTCCTTTGAAGCTGAAAAAGATCATACTGACTATGGTTATTTCACAACATTTAAAATCCAAGGCCAAAGCTACCATTTAATCGGCAGTTTACTCCCCCAGCCTAATAAGAAACTTTTATGATTGTTTTGTTTATGTCTCTCTCACACATATTACGGTCTCACGTCATACCAGACAACACATCCAATACAGTCGTTTTCTTTTTTATCCCTCTGTTTAGTTGGTATTTGTTGGTCTACAGTTAGAGGATGGCGCACAAAGGGTTAATGTTTATTGGCAAGAAGTGGAAACTGGGCTAGCTTGCCACGCTTATATTATATATTCAAATAACAGATTAAAATTTAAGCAAAGAATCGCTGCTTTCACCCTTAACGGGATCTTCTGAAACTAAAAAAATCAATCTGTGAACGCAGAAGTAAATATTTAGAAAAACGTTGCAACCGAAGAAAAACAGGAAGACGATACTTTGGTTCGTGAAGACGTTCCCTGGCAATGAACGGAAAATAGCGAACATAATAAGTCATCAATGTTTGTCATAATGTCGTAATGCAGACAGCGAGACATACAGACATATATTATAAGGGCACGACTGAGATCGATAACCAGCGCCTAACAACAGAACAACCCCTTTAACAACAGAAAATTGAAAAATAAAAGCTGCAGTATCTTTAGACCGTAAGGAATATATAAATGCAAGTTTGAAGTCAATCGGAGTAGAAATGTGGATTTGTATAGACTTTGCAAAAATTAGGACACACACATACACACAGACAACTACAGTTGTTTTATATATGTATATATATGTAGAAGGTGAGTAATATTGTAGAACAATAAAACTATGCATATATCAGATAAGTAGCACTCAACAGTTGGTAGAACTGGAGTATATATAATAAAGAAGAAATTAAAAGATAGTTAAAAGAGTTCCATATATTTTATTATGCGCAGTTCGAATACAAAATCATCCTGGGACAAAAATTATATTATATTTCTGTTATATGTAGACTTAGCACTTTCCTGTAAACAAGTGTTATTATGCCTCATATCATGTTACCTTATTTTATCTGATGAGAACACAATTTTTGCCTCAGGATGATTTTGTATTCGAAATGCGCATAATAAAATATATGGAACTCTTTTAACCATCTTTTAATTTCTTCTTTATTATATATATATATATATATTGTTATGCTTTGGGAGGGTCATGTTGCCAATAAGAAACAGACGCACCAGTTGCTTCCACTTCAATTTATTATAAATTAAATTTATAAATTTAGGAATTTATAAATTTCCGGTTGGTTGGTTGGTTCCACAACCAGACGATTGTTCATATATTGTCAAAGTTCGTTCGTCACACATTCTCTGACCTCTTCAGTGACTGGGGATTCTTTTCTTTGTTTTTGTGCCTCTCCTTTGTTCTGTCCTACGTTCTGTCCTACGCCAAATAACCTAACTATCTGTAACACTAACTTCAAAAAACGAGACAATCACTTGATCACCTATAGATCGGGGGAACACACAAGCCAGGTAGATTATATCCTTACCAGGAGACGTGACAGAGTGTCTGTTGTAAACACTAAATCCCTCCCCCACGAAGAATGCACCTCTCAACATAAACTCATAATTAGCGACCTCATAGTCAGGACGAGACGTACTCGACAACAGAAGAGGACTATCCTCAGGAGAAAAATATGGAAGTTAAAAGACCTCACAGCCAGTAATAAATTTAAAAGCATATTACTTGATGCTTTTGATAGTAAGGAAGAGCAATTAGAGTCATACAATATAGAGGAACAGTGGGTATTCCTGAAAGCTAACCTGCTGAAGGCGACAGATGAAACCTGTGGCTGGAGCAGACCTATAAGCAGGAGGAGAGTAACTTGGTGGTGGAACAGTAAGGTGGAGGGGTCAATCAAGGCCAAATAGCAGGCTTGGAAAGCATGGCGGGATGGGGGAAGTAGAGAAGACTATCAAGTGGCCAGGAGGGAAACTAGGAGACAAGTGTACTTCGCAAGAAGGGAAGCAGAGGAAAGAAAATTCAAGCATGTTCTACAACGCGAGGACCAAAAGCGTGAGGTGTTCAGGATTGTTAGGCAATGTGTCAAGGAAAACAGTGATATTGTCGGGGAGAAGTGTGACCTTAATGATGATGGTGTACTTGCCATCACTGACGCTGATAAGAAGGTAGCTTGGAAGTGTCACTACGAAAGGCTACTAAATGAGGAGAATAATTGGGAGAAAGACAGTCTCCCCCACATCGATCCAATAGAGGGACCAGCAGTGCAAGTTGAAGGTAGTATAATAAGTAAGGTGATCAAAGACATGAAGACGGGCAAGGCGGCCGGGCCTTCGGAAATAGTTGCTAAAATGCTGAAAGCATCTGGAACGGTGGGACACACTATGGTCACCCGGATAGTAAACCAAGTCATACAGAATGGGGTCGTTCCGAAGGACTGGCGCAGCAGCATCATCATTAACTGCTACAAGGGTAAAGGCGATGCCCTAGATAGGGGAAACTATAGAGGCATTAAATTAATTGACCAGGTCATGAAGGTCACAGAAAAAGTAATAGCGCAACTAATCAGAGAGCGAATTGATCTAGACGAAATGCAGTTCGGTTTTGTGTCAGGTAACAGAGTTTAGCGTAAAGGTTGGTGTTCATCAGGGCTCCGTCCTTAGCCCCCTACTATTTATTATTGCTCTTCAGGCTATAACAGAGGAGTTCAAGACCGGCTGCCCATGGGAACTCCTATATGCAGATGATCTAACGCTCATAGCTGAATCAATGGCTGAACTTAATGGAAGCATGGCCTAGAATTAAAAGGCCTTAAAGTTAACTTGTCTAAGACTAAAGTTCTAGTTTGTAGGAAGGAAAATAGGGCACCAGTCCCATCTGGGAAATGGCCATGCTCAGTGTGTAGGAAAGGAGTAGGCAGAAACTCCATTTTATGTCCCAAATGCAAAGTATGGGTGCATAAAAGATGTAGTGGGATCACAGGTAAGCTAACTAAGAACATAGATTTTACATGTGGCCGGTGCTCTGGTGCAATAAGTAGCAGC
The DNA here is from genome assembly GCA_964016885.1 of Eledone cirrhosa. Lineage (NCBI taxonomy): Eukaryota > Metazoa > Mollusca > Cephalopoda > Octopoda > Eledonidae > Eledone > Eledone cirrhosa. Next base: position 338,038,655 of record OZ024742.1, on the reverse strand, counting down.
AAGTGCCCACAGAATACTAGCTTATTCCATTGCACAGATGGTTCTATAGAAATAGTGGACAGCTTCCGTTACCTGGGTGATAAAATCAGCAGTGGGGAAGGGTGCTCTGAAAGTACAGTAGCTAGAGTCAGAACGGGATGGAAAAAGTTCAGAGAGCTTATACCACTATTGGGCGCTAAAGGGTTCTCTCTAAAAATGAAAGGCAGGCTGTATGATGCCTGCATACGAACAGCAATGTTACATGGCAGTGAGACCTGGGCATTGTGTGCAGAGGATATACGCAGACTGGAGAGAAACGAAGCTTGCATGCTCCGCTGGATGTGTAATAGTAATATACGTGAACGGCAAAGCATAAACGAACTAAGGGAGAAATTAGGAATAAGAGGAATCAGATGTTGTTTACTCGAGAGAAGACTACGTTGGTACGGTTCCCTGATGCGCATGAAAGACGACAGCTGTATAAAAAAAGTGCAGGGCGATAAAAATAGACGGTAGCCACGGAGTAGGCAGACCCAGAAAAACCAGGGACGACTTGATAAATTCCGACCTCACACACTTACACCTCTCCAAGACAATGTCACTGGACCGAGATCTTTGGCGTTACACGGTTATACAGAAGACTTGCCTTGCCTAAGTACAAAGCGAAACCTACAGTCAGTAGACACCTCTAACAAAATACACCCCCGTCCCACTAGCCCCATCCCATCCACACCACCCCCTTAAATGTGAAGTTATGTTGGTACCACAACATCCAGTCCGAAACAAATGAGGTCGTGTAGGTGTCACGACAAAAAAACACACACAGTCCACGCTGTAATGTGGCCGTGTAGGTAACACGGTAAAAACCTCCCAGTACACACTGTAAACGTGGTTGGTGTTGGGAAGGGCATCCAGCCGTAGAAAACCCGCCAGACAGTCCTATACGAGCAGGACAACCAATCTTGCCTCAAGTGGGAAAACTCCCGTCCAAAACCATGCAAGCGTGGAAGATGGACGTTAAACGATGATGATGATGATGATGATGATGATGATGATGATGACACACAGACAAATACAACAGAAGCATATATATATATATACACACACATACACATATACGCAACACACACATACACACACAGAAATAAATATCTAAAAATAAAAAAGGTGGGTATATAAAGGGTAAGGTAGAAAGTAGTGGGGAATAAGGAAAATAAATACATAGGAAAAGGTTTAAATATAAGGGGAGATAAGGGAGAAAAAGAATATAAGAGTACAGAAAGTAAGTTCAGAAGGTAAACAAATCGTAGTGGATGTAAGACGTAGAGGGCAGAGAAGAAGTTCAAGGTGGTTGAGTCATCGTAGGAATGTCAATCCAGTTACAGATTAGATGTGATTTCAGGTGAGGACAACATCTGACGATCTTGGTCTTTGGAGTTCAGGCAAGTTGAAGTGTATATATATATATATATAACGAAGGAAATGTGGTAAGGGACCAGATGGACCATAACGCACCAAAGTACTCAATACTTAGGGAAGTAGAGTGGGTAATAGGAACGAGTGGGTAAGAGCTCCGACGGCTGAGCTCAAGCCGTTTCGACGGCTAATTCTGAACTAAATGAACATTTTCGACAACTCCAAATGGATAAAGAGAGCTCCCGACTCACCCTTCGACGTCAGCATGGGCGCGACGGATTCGGCTGAGGTCACAGATCTTATAGGATTATTCCTACTAGTTAAACTCACTGATATGTTTCCTGCATTCGGCGGTGGATTTAACCGTGATGATGGGCTCCTTACCTTAAAGGGTACAACCCCAGTAGTACAGACCGGGTCCGTAAACAATTAATCAGCTTCTTCCGCGACTGGGGATTTAAAATAACACTACAAACGTCCCTGACCCGAGTAAACTTCCTGGACGTTACCCTCGACCTCGATAATGACCTGTACTACCCATACAGGAAACCCAACGACAACCTGCACTACATCCACCGCCGGTCAAACCATCCTAGGAACATCACCAATAACCTGGTTAAAAACATCTCCCTCCGCATATCTCGTTTGTCCGCTAATGAGCAGATATTCGAGGAACATGCGCCTTATTACAACCAGGCCCTCAAGCGGAGTGGCTTCCGGGAGGAAATATCCTACTGTCCAGCTTCCATTAGCGGAACCAGCAGGCGACACCGCCGCTCACGCAACGTAACATGGTTCAATCCTCCCTACAACGCCGAGGTGACAACACCTATCGGGAAAATCTTCTTTAGGCTCATCGAAAAACACTTCCCACTACAACACCGCTACCACAACATAATCAACAAAAACACCATCAAACTCTCCTACAGCACCACACCTAACTTTTCACAAAACATCGTCTCCTCTAACAACAAAAACTCAACCCCTATGGAAGAAATAACCTAAATAGCAGTGGAGAGCCGACCAGGAGGTGCAACTGTCCTGATGGATCCATTTTCCCCCTCGACAACAGATGCAGAGATCGTAATGTGATCTACCAGTGCAACGTGAGGACGGACACCTCCAACAAAGCTTATATAGGATTAACCGCATGTGACTTCAAGACCCGGCTATACCAACACAGACATACTTTCCGAAACCCGGCTCGGCGTCACGCCACCACACTTTCGGGCTACATTTGGGACCTCAAAGATAACAATATTACCTATGATCTCACTTGGAGCTTACTGTCCAGAGCCAACTCTTAAACGGGAGGACGCCGTCCGTGCAATTTATGCTCGGAGGAAACTTTACAAATGTTGTTTTCGACGGACCAACTCCTAAACAAGAAAGACGAACTGGTAACTGCATGCAAACACAGATTGCGTAGGACTTACCTCGCCCTCAAACCCCATAATGACCCGGGGGTGGGTGGGGTAGAAAGGGCTGTAACACCCCCACTTGCCGACTTTGTAATGGGTAACTCCTGTTTGCAAAGGTAGACGTAAGATTTTCTTTTATATCTCTTTATCGTTTCCTCTATATTTCCTTCTTCCCCCCATCCCTTCCTACTCCTTCTACCCCAGTTCTCCTTCTTTGTCGTCGTCCTTTTCACTTTCTAGCCCACCCCGAGGCAGTCCTTCGGTCCTTTGTAGCCTCAGTACCCCTACCCCATCCCCTATTCTATGATAGAATTGGCCGACTCCGCTTTTTATAGCAGATGTGATAAACCCCAGATACTTGCATTCTTATCCGATGGCTGCCCCATTTCCGTGATTTCTACTTTTCTTAGTGGTATCTCTGCTTTAGTTTCTCGTATATCAGTATTTTTTTTTTTTTTTGGGGGGGGGGGGGGGGGGGGGAGGGATTCTGAATTAATTTTCCGTATCAAATTTTTCATATATATCGTACGAGCATTTATGTAGTTTGAATTAGAATTTTTGTATCGTAGCGGCACCCTTATATATAGTATTAGTATTCATTTTCAGGATTCTGAATTATTATTTCGTATTAGTTTCGGGACTCTGAATTATTATTTCGTAGTAGTTTCTTTAGTATTTTGGCCCCCTACCCGTTGACCTGTCACTGTAAGATAGATTTGGTTGATTACTACTAACTCATAAAATTCTTTCACTACAATTCCGTCCCACCTAGTAACCTTTTCTATAATTTAGCAGTACCAGTGAGAGACTTAATGATTGTGGTAAGGGAATAGTAACCAGAAATTGTTTTTTTATATTTTTAACATTCTTATTATTCTTCTATATATTTACTCCATATTGATTTACTTATTTGTTACTACTTCCTCCCCCTCCCTAGTATACTTTCTTGACCTCCTGCCCTTAGGATCCTGCTGTAGTTGGCACTATCAACGCACGACTGGGTTTCCTCCACTCCCTCTCCCTCTTTCTTCTACTGGCAAGTTCAGCTACCCCTTCCTCCCACAAATTGCCATGATAGAATTATGTCTCAACAACAAACTGTTGACCAATCCTTGTGACAATCACTTTTACCATATATGGAATTACCCCCTGAGAAGCTCGGCTATTCATGTACCAGGATAAAAATGTTCATTTAGTCCAGAATTAGCCGTCGAAACAGCTTGAGCTCAGCCGTCGGGGTCTTACTCGTTCCTATATATATATATATATATATATATATATATATATATATATATATATATAAATGGAAAAGAATGAAACGAAATTTCATTTCTCACTCTTAGTACAGCTGATACCTAAATATAAGTATGTATACGTACATACATATATGTGTACAGACGTACAGTAGTATGTATATATATACATACATGCACACATATTTATATGTACGTATGGGTTTACCGAACATTTATTATATATATATATATATATATATATATATATATATATATATATATATATATATATATATATATATATATACAATATATTAACAAATGGAAACTATATTTATAAAACAATATTTATTTCATTATACATATTTCAATGGCCACCAAGGCAAACTATGGTGCGCTTTCATCAGATAAAATATAATATAGGTTAGTTTTATAAATAAATATTGACATACCCTGAAAAAATGCAACCATTCTGGTTGGAATCTCCTGGAATCCCAACAAATTAAATATAACCTCTACACATATATATATGTATGAATGAAGTAATTCCGTCGGAAAAGTCCAGGAAAAAAGAGTGCTCTATGTAGGTAACAGAGCTTAATAGTTATGTAATAAACAACATAAGGCAATTATTCCATTTACCAGTGGTTTCTTAAAAGCAAAAAATGTTGCTTTCAATCCTCAAAATGAAAAAATCCTATATATATATATATATAGTATCACTGCTCCTTATGTTGAGCTAACTTTAGCCCCATATAAACGGCTGTTATTTCTAGCAGCACGAGTATGCGGCAGCTAGAAACTGAAAAACCATGTGCGTTAATCAGTCTTTTTAAATATTTTGAAGTGAAACACCAATTTTTCAGGGTACTTATTGAGGAGATCTGATTGTGGTATTTTTTCACCTTTTTCACTTTTTCATTTATCGAAACATATTGGGATTTTAAAGTTTAAACTTATCTTCGGAACAGGTTTGATTTTGAAATTTAAATTTGTCTAAGTACCACGGCTATTTGCCAATATGGTTTGTTTTTATTGATTTATTATTTTAAATCGAGACAGGCAAACTGTATTATTATAATTAGTATTTTTCAATCTAGCTAACTTAGTCATTTACAATACAAACACTGATATGTTGGTATCTGTGTTTATCATATATATTAATTTATATTATCTTGTATATATATATATATATATATATATATATATATATATATATATATATATATATATATAGAAACAATTATTACACAATACAATATATTCTTACTTTATATCACCTTGAAAAAATCCTTCGTAAACATAAACATTTTTTTGACGTTAGATTATTCATCCTCAATTCATTATTTTTTTCTCACTTTCATGTTTCATCCTATCTTCTACTTTTTTCACAATATATCCTTACTTACATTACTATTGCTATTTTTAATAATACATATCAACATTTTCTTTCCATCGCACATATTATTAAACCCTTAAATATTATTCTTAATACATATTAACAATTTCTTTTCATCGCACATATTATTAAACCCTTCAATATACAAACCTTAACTTTACATTATTTTTCTCTTCGTTAATTTTCAAATTCTTTTAATTTATATATTATCTTCCAACGGTTTTTCAACCTCTCTATGTAAAACAATATATTTTTCTCAGTTATAAAAGCTATCTCTCTCTCTCTATCACCCATCTCTCCTCCTATCTCATCCTTCCTCATTATACTCCTCCCCCTTCACTTTTTACTCTCATCTCCTCCTCTTTTTCATCCTTTCCAACCTCCCCCCCCCCCCCCTGAAACATTTTTTTCCCCAATATCACACATCAATCTAAAACTACTTTTCATATGTTGATTTAAAACTGCACTATCCACAAGTGTTTTTTAACCTTCATATCATATCTTCCTATTTTATCTGATGAAAACACAAATGTTATTACATGATGATATTTTTTTTTGAAATGCGCATAATAAAATACATGGAACTCTTTTAACCATCTTTTGATCTTATATATTATATATATATATATATAAACTTTCTTCCTAAATATAAACATAGATATAATAAACTACTCTAAAATGTCTATACTTCCAATGTCTTAAATAAAATATACGTAAGATAAATTTCTATACTAAATATAAGGATATCTGTAGAATCCTTGGGTTTTTTAAATCTTTTAAATTTTTTAATTTTTAAATTTTTTAAACTTTTTTAAATTTTTAAAATTTTAAAATTATATTGATATAATATTTATTTAACTTTTATTTTTATTTTTATTTTTATTTTTATTTTTATTTTTATTTTTATTTTTATTTTTATTTTTATTTTTATTTTTATTTTTATTTTTATTTTTATTTTTATTTTTATTTTTATTTTTATTTTTATTTTTATTTTTATTTTTATTTTTATTTTTATTTTTATTTTTATTTATTTTTATTAGTTTTGTTTTGATTCTGATAGCTTCTCATAATTTTCATAAGTCTACCCTTTCAATATCTTGATTGAAATATACGTAGGATAAATTTCTATACTAAATATATGAAACATATTATTTTAACTTAAGATACTCTATAGTGTTTTAAAGATATTTAATGCTTTGATATTTCTAGAATTCGTTTGTCCTTTTGACTATACTGATATAATTGTATTTCCAAAATATAATCCTTTGGTATTTTAAATTTATATTGTTATAATTATATTTCCAAAGTATAATCCTTAGTAATATATTGATATTTGATTATCTCTATACAAATGTGTATGTGTGTATTAACATGCATATAAAAGTGTTATAGGTTTTTTATGATTGTATATATGTCTGTATGTATACATGAGTGATGCGTGAAGACGCACGCAAATATTTATTTATACATATATATATGTATATATATATATGTATATGTATGTGTGTGGGTAAGAGATATGTTGCCTAACCACGCAGTTTTGATTGCAGATATGCATAATTTTAACAGAATGTTAAATGCATGAATGGTAATCGTATATATGAAGACATGAAAGGTAATCATATATTTATGTAGATGTACTGTGAACTTTTTATAACACAAGGAATGTATAGCAGTGATTAAGAGAAATCGTCTGCGTTTTGTATGTCTATATTGTTGACTTGAGTAAATATAATTTCTATTTTCAGGACGTGCGTATATATATATATATATATATATATATTTGTGTGTCTTTGCCTAAGATACTGATTTCTCTAACAATGTGTACATTTTGGATGATTAAACCCAAAATTTTGGTATATTGATCTCAAGTTTTAAACTAAACATATAGTCATTATTAAACAATGTTTAATTTCTCATATTATATATCTATGTCCCATTCATGAATATTAATATTTATATTTTTATTATTCATTTCATATAAATTGTTAACTCAACTTAATATGACATGACGTAAAGTTTTCATTATCTCCCCCTCTCTCTATATAATATTTCTCTCTCTTGAGTTTTTCTATCTGTCTGATGACTTAATATCTCTCTGTTGCTTTCCTCTGTTTTTCTTATTTCTTCCTTTTTTCTTTTTTCTTTCTTTCCTCCTGTCTTTATTTATCTCTTTCTTTTTTCTCCATGCATTTCTCTCTCTCCGATATTTCTCCACGTTTTTCCTTTCTCTCTCTCCGTCTTTTTCTTTCTCTCCGTCTTTTTCTAATTGTCCTTAACACTATGACTTATTAAAATAATATAAACAACTCACTATCCGGATGGCTTCCAAAAATAATGGTTGCATTTTAAAAGGGTACGTCAAAGCTTATTTGTAAAACTGTTATATATTGTATTTTGTCTGATGAAGGCGTACCATAATTTAATTTGGTATCCCTGAAATATGTATAATGAAATAAATATGGTTTTATAAATATAGTTTCCATTTATTAATATCGTATATATATATATATATATATATATATATATATATATATACAAAGTCAAATGTAGAAGACATAGGACCATTATTGATTCCATCTTGAGTATATATTCTTCTTTGTAATATGTATCTTCTCTGGATATATAGTCCTTTCTCTCTCTCTCTCTATATATATATACATATATCTTCTACATTTGACTTATTATTGCTCTGGATAATGTCTATTGAACTTATTTATTGAGAAGCACATAATTCTAACATATTTAATATGCTACACACACACACACACACACACACACACACACACACACACACATATATATATATATATATATATATATTAGAAAGTGAGGTTTTTTTTACAAAATGAAAAATAACCGAGGTGTCCTACACGAGTGGAAGTATAAAGAAAAAGGGATGAAATCGAAAATGCAACTGAAGTCTTATTTTTTTTTTAAATATATATATTTATTTGGTTCCTTTACCGGTTTCGCAGTTCTTCTGCTTTTCAAAAGGTGAGTTGAGATGGAGGGTCTGTGGTTTTTCTCACATCTGGTTGGTCTCTAAATGTTACTTGTTTTATATGGAAAAGGTGGCTCGAAGGCCAGGTTTTTCGAGAAGTAATTTGATTGGTTTGTCAATAATTATAATAAATTTCGCGCCAGTTCGCGTTACAATAGTTCTTCAAATAAGAGAGGGGGGGGGGTTGTCACAGGTTGTTTTTTTCGTATATGAGTGTTTGAATTTCTTTTTACTTGAAAAAATGAGGCTCACGAAGGCTTTTTTTTGGTTGGTTATAAATGAAATTTGGCTGTCACGTGAACAAGTTTTCATTACATTTTTGCGCCCTTATTTGGAAAACTATTCTGTAGTCTTTATAGTGAATGTTATGACAATGGAGAGATAGTGGTCAAGGGAAAAGGGATTGGGAGAAATGTTCTGGTTCAGTGAATATGGCCAGCTGTCAGAGTTCAGGTGTCAGAGTTCAGATTTTCTATTGAGACTGAAGATATGTGTTTATTTGTGTGCTTGTGTGTGTATATGTGTGTGTGTGTGTGTATGTGTGTATTGGAAGATGATTCTATTAGTAGAGATGGGGGAGGGAGTTGTGTGTGTGTGTATATGGGTGTTATGTGTGTGTGTGCGAGTATGTTAGATGGAGAGAATATATATTTTGTGTGTGTGTATATATATATGTGTGTGTAGGAAAGTGGTTCTATTAGTAGAAATGGGGAGGGTGTTGTAGGTGTGGGGGTTGTTATGTGTGTGTATGGGTGTTATGTGTGTGGGAGTATGGTTAGCATGTTAAGATGAAGAGAATATATATATATATATATATATTGTGTGTGTGTGTGTATGTGTGTGTGTAGGAAAATGATTCCTTTAGTAGGAATATTTTTGAATGAACATATTTTCCTGACTTTTTCGTGTTTGCTGTTGTATTGCCAGTGCAAACGTATGTTAAGGTTTATTTAGTTCGGGTTTTTATTTTCTAAAGTAGAAGGTGTTATGTGTGTGTGTGTATGTCATATTGTGGTGTTGACATAATGTATATTAAACCTTATTTAATGTTGGTCTATATTTTTGAATAAACATATTTTCCTTATTTATTCGCATTTGTTCTATTGTATTGTTAGCGCAAAGGTAAAATGGGAAGACTTGGAATTTGGGTGTCTTATTACTTGCGCAAATGTCTAGATGTGCACTTAGTGGTATCTGTCTCGTGGTTGGATCTCGTAATTGTTGGCGATGAACTGTCATTCTGTTTCTGAGTGTGAGTTTAGTTTGTCCTATATAATCTTCATTGCATCCTTTACATTTAATGGCATAAATTAGATTTTTTGATGAGCAAGTGAAGTGATTTTTTACAGTAAAATTTTGTCCTGATTTAAATGTATACGTGTTGCCTTCAATGAGGTGGGTGCAGGTTCCACAATTAGAGCGACCACATTTTTTGATACTTGGTTGTGGGTTTGTGGTAGGTAATTTGGCATTGGTGAGTAATGTTTTCAGTGATTTTGGTTGTCTTTTGCTTTTGATTATTTTGTGTGTTTCAAGGGCTTTTTTCATTCTTGGGTTTTGTTTTAGTAGTGGGATGTTATTGTGAATAGTGTTGTAAGCTTCCGCATTTCTTGGGTTGTGTGTTGAGATATATGATAAAATATTGGACGTACCTTGAATTTGTTTCTGTTTCCATAATTCATCAATGCCTATTGCTTTAGCCCTTTCTATTCCATTATTTATTAGTAATAGTGGGTACTCTCTCTCAAGTAGAATTTCCTTTAATTCTTGAAGTCTTTTATTTCGCGTTTCATAATTGGAGACAATTGTGCAAATTCTTCTTGCTAGGTTAAAAGGAATGTTCGTCTTCGTGTGCTTTGGATGGTTGGAGGTGAATAGCAGATATTGTTTGGAATTTGTTGGTTTGTAGTGTATGTCAGTTTCGATATTTGTGTCTTTTTTTGTGATTAAGATGTCCAGAAATGGGAGTTGATCTTGGCTGTATTCCATTGTGAATTGGATGTGGTTATTGATGCCGTTTATTAAGTTTTTGAAATCCTTCAGTTGGTCGAGTGTGTGGGACCAAAGAATGAGGCAATCATCCAAGTAGCGTTTCCAATTCTCTGATAAATATTTGTGGAAGTTCAATCCGTATTTTGATTTGGACTGTTCATATATCTGGACTTCTAAGTATGCCATGACTAAGTTGGCATAAGTTGGAGCGGCTTTTGTGCCCATCGCAGTCCCCGATATTTGCTTGTAAGTATTGCCATCGAAATCAAAAAAGTTGTTCTGTAGGATGAATTTTAATCCCTCGGTGATGAAGCTTTGTTCTATTCTGTCAGGTATCTCATTGGGATATTATATATAAGTTATATTCAATTGCAAGGGAGGAGCAAATTGATATAATTGAAGACATATTTTTGAATCCATTAAATTCTGTTGTGCACTTTTTACTTACGTCGATAGTGCTATTATTGGTGGGGGTAAAATTATCAACGACACCGACAAATTTAATTACATCGTGTGCTGTGTCTGTTTCATGTTTGTGGATAACATGCAGCGTCCTACAAAGATGGCTCTTCTATCACCATTTCATTTTGTCACAAACTTATGTTACATTATAAATTGTTTTCGCCCCATTTTATAGAAAAATGGATTTTAATGAGCGAATAATTTATTAACTCTTCTTAAAATTTCACTTGCCCTTCAAATTACAGAGAAAAATGACAATAGGTACGATACGGCGTTAATTTTAATTTAAAAGAAAGTGAACGTTACTTTATATATATATATATATTAAAAGTCTGAATGAACATTATTTCGGTGGATTGGCAGTATCGGTAGAGGGTCGGACGCCATGCTTTCCAGCAGAGTTACGTCCCTTTACGATCTGAGTTCAAATCCCGCCGAGGTTGACTTTGCCTTTCATCCTTACGGGGTCGATAAAATAAAGTACCAGTAATGCACTGGGTAATTGCTGGCCTTGTGCCTAAAGTAGAAACAATTATTATCAATGAAAATTAATTTGAAAGCATAATGATTAAAATCGAATGATTTAATATCAAAGAAAATGATAAAAATTATACGGTATATCTAATACAGTTTAAAAATTGTGTTGATAACCATTGCATCAACTAAATTTCTGAAGCTAAGTGGAAAAACAAAGTGTTCCATGTCTCACGGAGAGTGCTGGATGTGTCTGTGATTTATTTATGTCATCACAATACACATTGTTCATTTTACATCAATCTATGGTGAACAATCCTGATTGATTAACACCACACACACTACGGGCATCCGTAAACTTTCTATCTACCAAATTTCCCTTGCAAAGTTTTTATGAACCCAGATATCTATATCTTACATGTAACATGTAATGAGAAGTCCATGATATCGAAGACAAGAAATTGAATCATAATACACATACAGACATTTAAGAATTTCCCAAGAATTGATATGGAGGGCGTCGTTCACATGGACACTCTTAATAAAACGGTTACCCAGACATACAGTGGTGAGAAACTTTTGCGTTGTAGGAAAAGGTTTTCTAAAAAAATATCAGTACACAAAAATAATTGTTTCTACTTTCGGCACAAGGCCAGCAATTACCCAGTACATTACTGGTACTTTATTTTATCGACCTCGTAAGGATGAAAGGCAAAGTTAACCTTGGCAGGATTTGAACTCAGACCGTAAAGGGACGTAACTATGCTGGAAAGCATGTCCAACCCTCTACCAATTCTGCCAATCCACCCATCAGTACACAAAAATAATTGTTTCTACTTTTGGCACAAGGCCAGCAATTATCCAGTGTATTACTGGTACTTTATTTTATCGACCCCGTAAGGATGAAAGCCAAAGTTAACCTCAGCGGGATTTGAACTCAGAATGGCAAGGGCCGTAACTCAATGCGTCAAAGCATGGCGTCCGACCCTCTACCGATACTGCCAATCCACCGAAAAATAACGACTGTGAAATATGTGGGAAATCTTTTTTCAGTACTGGGAATTTAACAAAACACAAAAGAATACACATTGGAGAAAGGCCTTTTCACTGTGAAATCTGTGGGAAATCGTTTAATCAGAATGTTCACCTTGTTGTCCACAATCGTAGTCATACTGGAGAAAAGCCTCACCACTGCGAAATATGTGGGAAATCATTTGTTTCCCACTGACTTGACAAAACATAAAAGAGTACATACTGGAGATAAGCCCTACCGCTGTCAAATATGTGGGAAATGTTTTGTTAGTAATTCAAATATTGTTACCCACATACGTATTCACACTGGAGAAAAACCTTATCACTGTGAAGTATGTGGGAAATCATTCTCTACTAGTACCAGTCATGTAGTTCACAAAAGAAAACATACTAGAGACAGACTGTTCCACTGTGAAACATGTGGGAAATATTTTGTTTCTTACAGTATGTTAACACAACACCAGAGAATCCACACTGGAGAAAAACCCTTCCACTGTGAAACATGTGGGAAATCATTTGTTATTAATAGGAATTTAGCAAGTCACAAAAGAAAACACACTGGAGAAAAACTACATCATTGTGAAATATGTGGAAAATCATTTATTTGGAATTATAGCGAAGATACTGGGTTGTATGAATGTAACAAGGAGACATGGTTTGTGTGTATAATATTTAATCAACAATTTAACAGTATAGTTGACATGTCAATGAATAAAAGAAAGAATGAAGCAAAGTTAGTAGTTACCGTTTTGATTGCCAGGCAAACGCAGGCTGGCAGAAGACGCCTGGCGAAGGCCAGGCGCCGGAAGGGCTAATGAGAGGGTGAGAACTTAAAGTTGTTAGTTTTATAGGGTTCTGACCGGATGTTACAGAAAGGGTTCTACTTCCCGTCTAGATGTTGTTAATCTATTGGGGTTGTGAGTCACAACAAGGGAGGCCACTGCTACAGAATTGTCGTCTTGTAAGTCACAAAAGAACACACAATGGAGAAAAAACATTTCACTGTGAAATATGTGGGAAATATTTCTTCTCTGGTGGTAATTTAACAAAGCACAAGTTACTACATACTGGGAAAAGACCGTTTTGCTGTGAAATATGTGAGAAATCTTATGTCAATAACAGTGATTTAACAAGGCACAAGAAAACACTGGTGAAAGATCATTTCACTGTGAAATATGTGGGAAATCTTTCTTTAATAATTATGATCTTATTGTTCACATACGTAGTCACACTGGAGAAAAACTTTTTCACTGTGAAATATGTGAAAAATCTTTCTCTAAGAGTTCTCGTTTTGTACATCACAAAACAATACACACTGAAGAATGACTGTTTCACTGTGAAATATGTGGGGAAATATTCTGTAAGTAGTAGTGTCTGAGCCCTCTTGATATGAAACCACCCTGGTTCTACGCATGATGCCAAGCTGTTTGTTTTAAATTGTTCATATTCATATCTAAACATTCCATCATAATTTTATGTAAAGCAATCATCATCATTGTCGTTTTAATGTCTGTTTTTCCTGATAGAAGGAGTTAAATTTTATTATTTTCTAAAGCCAGTTTAATATTGAGAAATATTACTGTATCCCTCCAAATTATTTGAAAATCATAGGTAGTGTTTGTCAGTAGAAATATGATAAAAGGATTAACTAAACAAAAGAATACACATTGGAAAAAAACCTTTTCACTGTGAAATATGTAGGAAATTTTTCATTGAAAACTGTAAGATGTTTCCACTGAAAGGAAACATTTGAAATATCGGGGAAATCATTACTAACAGTAATTTAATAAAACACAAATCAATACACACAGGAGGGAAAACTTGTCTGAAATGTGAGAAATTCTTTTGTAAATTTAAATTTATTGTTCACTAATAAGTACATATTGGAGAGCATTTATCATGAATTCTATTCTTGTAGTCTACAATGGTGCTTTTGTTTGAGAGAAAATTTTAATTGGGAAATTTTTATTTATGAAATATAAACTTGTAGTTGACAAATTGGCAGAGTCGTTAGAACATCGGATAAAATACCTTGTGGTATTTGTTTCGGCTCTCTAAGATGAAATCCCGCCAAGGTCAACTTTATCTTTCATCCATTCGAGGTCGATAAAAAATGTAGTCATACTCCACCAAGTGCACAGGAAAGGTTGTCATGTCTTTGACACAACTGAGGGGGTCAATTTCTTCCTCTATATCTCTTTCTCCTTTCCTCTCTTTCACTTTCCATCCTTCTCAGGGAGAAATCTGCTGTGCTCAGACCTGGAGAGGGATGAACTCCACCAGGCTTAAAATGCCCAAGAAATACAGTATGTCAATATGGCACCCCTACGGCTCTATCAAGAGTTATGGGACCATACCATACCAGTTGACAAATGTATCAACATTGAACAAAAATCTATATCATTCAGTGTGAACCTAGTCTACTTTTATCATTTACAGCTGAATACAGACTGGAGAAAATTTTGTGAAATATATTGGAAATCATTCCCTAAGTTCTAGTCTTATAATCCACAAACACATTGGAGAAAGATTTGTTTAAAGTTTCTTATAGAAACACAATCTCATTAACCATGATTGGAAAAATACAGGAGTAAAACCTTTGGGATGTGAAATATCTATGAAATTATTCTTGTTTAAAAGCCATTTTGTTAAGCAGAAACAAATATATACAAGAAGAAAATATTATTGAAAGGATGTGTTGAAATCATTCTCTCTAAATAAAAGTAAAATAATAAAAATAGTTGAGAAATTTATGTAAAATTGTATCTCTGAAATTTGTGACAAAATGTTCAAATTTATGAATAAAGACCATGAGGCGGGAGGACCTCCAGTTGTGTCAAAGATTTGACAACCTCTCCTGTGCCCAACGGTGAAGTATTGATCATGCATAAAGCGAGACACAGATCTCTGGCCTGCTTGGGAGATCAGTTGCTCTGCTTCAGTACTGACTTGTTCTATGGTAGACCCATCTAACCCTTGCTAGCATGGAAAGCAGATATTAAAACAACAATGATGATGATGTAACAGATTCTTGAGTTTAAACCTGGAATCAGCCACTGATCAGGTTGTAATGAAAGTTATGTCCATTCTTTAAGGCTCAATAAAACAATATTAGATTTATTTAATCATTAATGTAGTCACCATTCTTCTTTATGACTTCTCTCCACCTGTCAATAAGCTTTTTAATGCCACGTTCATAAAATTCTTTAGGTTTTGAACTAAAAAAAGGAAACTAACTCATTTTTTATTTCTCTTGATGTAAATGTTAATCCACTCAAATGATTTTACAAACTTCTAAAGAGATAATAATCTGTTGGTGCGAGGTCTGGGGAATATTGTGGTTTAAGAAATAATTTCCTAGGCATATTTTTCTAGAAGATCTTTGGTCTTTTGTGCAGTGTGAGGTCTAACATTACCATGATTAAGGATGACTTCTTTTCTGTTTGTTAATGATGGGGTGTTTTGCTGCAAAAATTATCTCAAATGTCTTAGTTGTTGACAATAAACCTTGCCTAGCAGCTTGTGATGAATTATTTCCCACATCTCCCTAACACACTCAAAAGAATCTTTCTTGGATGCAGGTCACTTCTCGCTGCTGAACTAGCTCTTCACCATGACTGAGCCATTGATGTCTTCACTTAACATTATGGTAAAGTATCCATTTTTTATCTCCAGTAAAAAATAGGCATTTTTTATCTCTGTTAAAAAAAGGTATGTGCAGTTCATGAGAACACGGTGATACACAACAGTCAACACGTTTGAGATTGCAGAGAAATCACATGGAACCCATTTTCCAACCTTTGACTCTTTACCAAGCCTTTTCAATTCACGATGAATGATTGTATGGATTGACCTCAAAGAGATCCTCAAACCAAAATTCTCCTTTTTCTTTGTCCTTATTTACCTCTAACACATACACATTTGATTTTTTTTCTGCTCTGCATAATTTATCACATCCTAGTGCCAACACCACCCAGAAGTTAATAACAGCCTGGCTTGTGTGGGCTGGTGTAAACAATGATGTCAGGGAATGGGCCATGTGTTGCTTCCATTGTCAGAAGGCTAAAATGTATCACCATGTTAGACTTCTGATCACTTTCTCAACACTAGATGTATGTTTCCAACATCATTGGACCACTGCCTCTTTCTCAAGGTTGCACCCCACCCTTTTGATCTGTATAGACATTCTCTCAATGGCCTAAAGCGATTCTCATGCTTGATACCACTGTAGAAACAATTTCCAAATCTATAGTACAGCACTGGACTGCATGATTTGGCACATCTACCATCACATTGGACAGAGAACATTTTTAATTGAACCTATTCACAAAATTAACATGCCTCCTATGCTGCAACCAGATGTGCACAACAATTTACCATCCTATAACCACTGGCATGGAGAAATGTTTCCATCAACAAAAAATCCATTCTCTGAATCTACAGCAACTGGTTGGAGATCCTACCTCTTAACCTTCTTGGAATTTGTTATACAGTACTTCCCATGCTAGCATGGAAGATGGACGTTAAACGGTGATGATGATGATAAATGAAGAAATAGGTTCTATGCCAACTGAGCTGGTTTATGGCGAAGCACCAGTGTTATCCAGGCAAATGATGGCTCCTGCTTCTCAAGACTCCTGATCCAACAAACTATATCCATTGTCTGGGCCTATATATCAAGCCTGCCTTCTATTGCTTCTCACTCTCAAAATGTCACAACTAAGGTTCCATCTGGCAGTGTTTGTCCGAAATGACATTATACAAGTTATGATGCAACCACCATTCTCAGGACCATATCAAGTCCTGAGTAGAACACCCAAATATTTCATCTTAGAAAGATAGATCAAGTATCAGTCACTCTCCAACAGGTTTGCAGTCAAGCCCATAGACTTCTGGTCTCCTTGGCAATAATTTTCCAAAAATGAATTGGATGTTCTGACCAATTCATAACAAAAATTTTCTTTGTCCACTTAAATATTGGTGGGATTTGGTATTTCAACTGTTTGTTATATATAGAGAATAGACATAAAGAAGTTGTTTGTAACACACAGTGATCCTAAGAAATGCTGCATACATTCCAAAGGGAAATACTACAAATATGATTGTCAGTACTAGGCACAAGTTAACCCAACATCAGTGCTTTTGTCCACTGGTACCTCAAATTCTTCTCCAGCAACAAGAACCACATTCTGTTGACAAGTGCAATGTCCAGTACCCCAAGTAAGATTTCCCATCACTTCTATAGTTTGTCAATCATGACCTCTTTGCAAGGGAATTAATGTGACAAGTTCCTATCTTAGTTCAAACCTGAAAGAAAAATGACATATTCTGCCAGAAGTAAACAACAGTTGTTCAGACACATTGCACCTGTCGTGATATTTTTGTGTACCATCTGCATCTACTAGTGGTGTTGTAACATGTTGTTTTGCTAGGGAGTGACTGTTCCATTGTTCTGAACCAGTCAAGTATAACTCCTCACCTGGACATACAGGCTGTGAAACCTAAAGAATTCAGATGGTATAGTGGACACTGAATGCTATGTCACTTTTGAAATACTAACTCAGAAAAAAAAGCTGACTGAACCACATGTATTTTGATAGAACATTCTGTAGCATCAACTATTGATGTTGTACTCATTGTATTGAAGTTGTAAATGAAGTGTTGTTATTTTTGATGTGTTTACCCTTGTTTCATCACCTTTTCCCTTTCACACCAATACATTCATTTATTTAATTTTGCTTCCATACTGTTGGGTTCAAATCTACTAGTACCTTTTATGTTGAAGTTAAATCTACTAGTACCGTTACTTACCAGTTATGTTGATTCTGTTAAAGTCAAATCTACTATGTCTTCAAGCAACTCGATAAGTTGATCACAGCAGCTAGAGAGACATATCTTTTTTCCATACTAACTTGGGTTGGACAGGTTGTTACAGTCCAAGTTAGTATTTTGATGGAACTTCCATCCTCTTTGAGCTTGCAGGAGAGTTAGATGTAAGCACTGGAACAATTTTTGAAAATTTGAACTGAATTGGAAAGTGTTTATATTTTTTTAAATAAATATAAGCACTTTAAAATAAACAGTCTTATATCATTGAACCAGTGGCAGTTTCAGTCGATTGGGTTTCAACATAGAAAGAATGTGAGAAAAATTTGTTAGGAAATAAAAATGAAGTTCACAAATAGAAAGAAAAGAACATATTTCAGTAATAAATATTTGAAATTATTTTTCTTACAAATTAATAAAAACCATCAAACAATAATCTTTTTTTCTTTATTTTCCTTTTAAATATTTATTTCTTTATTTCATAAGATAAATGTTTTATTATAATATTAATACTAATATCAAGAAAAATATAATTATAAGCACTGTTATGTCACTAAAAACAGAATTATATTTAAGGTTATAAAAATTCTTCAAATGTAACAATAAAAATATATATCTTTAAAAATACACTCTTTATTTCTCGTTGATAGGTTGTAAAGTAAATGTTTCAATTGAGTATTTAAATGTTGTATTTTTTCAACAATAACACATGCTCTTATATAATACACACCTCTAGTTATGGGCAATAAAAGCCTGGAAAAAATCTCACTCGTGTATGTATAATATTCACTGATTTTTCCTTAGTATCATTTCATGATGTCAGATGAGATGTGGAGATCACAGAGACAGGCTAAGTCACTTCATTAGCATTCTTATGCCTGCCTTTCTATACTTTATAGGTTGGATGAGTTTTCTCGACTTGTACTATTCTATCATCATTACTTCTATGATGTTCAGCATCCTAAGATAAGCTGTGATTCGTTATTCATGCACAGTAATATTACATATCCAGTGAAAACCTGAGTTTTATTTCTTTATAACCTTCACATATCCTCTACATTCAATGGCCTCATCTCAACACCATAAACTTTGCTGGTGTTGGCCGTAAATGTTCCTGCTGTAAAGTCAATATTGTGGAAATCACACAAATATGGTCATTCAAGAAAATCAATTTAATTTTAATAATGGTTTCTAATTGAGGTACAAGGCCATCAGGC
This sequence comes from Eledone cirrhosa, assembly GCA_964016885.1. Lineage (NCBI taxonomy): Eukaryota > Metazoa > Mollusca > Cephalopoda > Octopoda > Eledonidae > Eledone > Eledone cirrhosa. The sequence continues at coordinate 338,019,198 of OZ024742.1, read as the reverse complement.
TTTGGTGGTTGGGTAAGTCGCTTAAATTGACTCTAATACATAGATGGTAGTTTATCTTATCAACTCCAGAAGGATGACAAGCAAAGCTGGCCTTGACTGGATTTGAAATCAAAGCATAAAAAGCTGAAACAAATGCTGCAAAGTATTTTACTTAATGTTGTAACTACTTTGCCAACCCACCACCCTAGTGCATTACTGGTACTTTATTTTATCGACCCCGTAAGGATGAAAGGCAAAGTTAACCTCAGCAGGATTTGAACTCAGATCATAAAGGGCCGTAACTCTTTGCTGCAAATGACAGTTCATTATTATCATCATCAATTTACATGTTTTCCATGTTGGCCTGAGTTAGACAGGTTGTTATAACTCCAGACTAGACAAGTTGGTGAGACATAAACTTATATATGTTTTTCTATTTACTTTATACTGTTATATACACATGGCGATGTTATCAGAGGAGAACAAAGTATTCATCATTTACAGATGAAAATAAATAGAGGTGTTTTCATATGTGAACATGTATTTATCACTCTTCACCATAACATCAAAGTAAATATACATACTCTCGGGTCTTAAATAATTGAGGGAGGGAGGGGAGGGGGGAATCTGTAATTTTTTAGGTTATCTCCATTGATTTTTAAAAAAAAACAGAATTATAGTTTAGATATTGAGACGCCAACCCATCCTATTTATTTTATAACGTATGGATTTCTAGTAATGTCCTTTTTTGGTCATGTATGTTTTTTAATATATAAAGAAAAATAATTGTCATTTTGCCAGAAATTTAATAAGTGGGAGTAGGGAGAGAAAGAGAGTGTGGTGGAAAAAAAATCTGAAAAATTAATAAGCAGAGGGGTGGGACGATTATTCAAGACCCGAGAATAAGTGCAGAGAAATTGAAGGCAGTCTTAATGAAAATAAATAGGTGTTATCATATATGAACATGTGTTTATCATTCTTGACCAATAATACAGAGAAATTGAAGGCAGTCTTTAAGGATATGGCAGGTGTGTGTGTGTGGGGGGGGGGGGGGGGGGTTGTTGTTGTCATTCTGAGTTTAGTAAGTCACCTTGGCATGAAAACGAGTCTAAACTTAAACTTTAATTCATGCTAAAGTTGAAGAAGGTAGACAGGGAGGAAATTTGCTGATTGAGTGGCCAAAGAATACTGAATAGCCAGCATTGTTTTTATTTGATAGAGAATACCTTGATATGTTAGATATTTTAGAGAAATAAGTCATACTTGATGTTAGAGAAATAGTCTGACTTGATATGTTAGATATTTTAGAGAAATAGTCATATTCGGTGGGTAAGTAGCTGAACATTTCACAGACACATGTGCCCTTAATGTAATTCTCAGTGTGAGATTCAGCATGATGGTGTGTGACATGGTTGACCTATTCAATCACAGGTATAACTAACTTTTTTCCAGTTGAGTGGATTGAAGCAACGTGAAATAAAGTGCCTTGCCACTGGAAATTGAAGTCATGACCTTACAGTCATGTGCCAAACACTCTAACCACTAAGCGATACACATGCACTGTGGTGATTGGATGGTTGTAAACACACAAGCCTTCTCTAGTGAGGAATGTACCTCCCAACATAACTTAGTTGTCAGCAACCTCATTGTCAGAACTAGAGTTACTTGGAAACAGATGGCAGTGGTGGTGGTAGTAGTAGTAAAAAAAAACCTTTGGAAGAGTCACACTTGATCAACAAGTAAATTGTTGCGGTGGAATTATGTCGGTTACTAGTTCACAAAAGTGTGAGAAAAAATTCCAACACCCACAAGAGAGAAAAAAGGTACAGAATGGATCTTCCACAGTATAATAATAATAATAATGAGACAAACAATTCCATATGGTTAATATTAACTCTTAACATCTTGTAATGATTTATCAGAAAATGTTTAAAAACAGGTTTGTTAATTCAAATGTCTATAGTATCTTTCCTACTGGACAGATTGTTGTGAAAACTTTTAGTATAAGAGTAAAAGATTTAATTTCCAATGTGATGCAGTCATATTGCTGTTTTGTACTTTTCAACAATGTTTCTTGTTAATGTAGTTTTATGTGGTCAAGGATGTTAAAATATCAGATATCAATAAAAAATATATCTCATATTATCATATAGATACTCATGAGGAAGATGAGATGTTATAACATTAAAGTGACATTATCAAATATCTATAAAAATCTATGTTTTTTTTTAACAAAATTTTTTATTATCAAGTTAGTGTTTGGTATATAACTTATCTAATTATAAAAATATTGTGGAATGTAAACACTTTAAAACAAACAATTTTGTATCATAAAACCAAACACAGATTTAGATAATTTTGTATGAAAAGGTTTAAACAGTATCATATGTAGTATAAAGATATCCACGAGGAAGTTAGAACAATTTTAAAATAAAATTTAGTACTTAGTACTAAATAATGTAGATTGCTTATCAAACTTGTCACATTCCTCTTGGAATCTTTCATTTTGAGCAACTGTGAACCAATTCTTCCAGTCTCCAACAATACCTGTAAAATACAAAAACACCTGAGATATAATCTGAGATCATACTTTGATTGTAAAACAATTATATTTTAGCAATTTTGATGTATACAGGTGCAGGCATGGCTGTGTGGTTACAGAGTTCATTTCACAACCATGTAGTTTTTAGTTTGCTTCTCCTGCATAACACTTTAGGCAAGTGTCATTTGTTACAGCCTTCGGTTGACCAAAACCCTGTGAGTGAAATTTGGTAGACAGAAACTGCAGAAGCTCATCATATATATGTGCATGTGTGCCAGTTTGTTTTTATGTTTAGTTTGTTTATATCACATAACTTAGCAGTTCAACAAAAAAAGATTGATAAAACAAGTACAAGACTTGAAAAAAATAAGTGTAATACCTTGTACAATATAAAAACAATCAGAGCAATATACTATACTACAATGCAGTTGATGCTAAACGGTTACATGTTTACTGCTTTTAGTCAAGAATTAGTCAATCATATTGATCCCAGTTTTTATTTTTCAAGTCTGGTATTTATTTTATTGATTTTTATTTCTTGTAAGGGTAATTTTCAAGACATAAACAAACAACAGTGGATGTTAAATAATGCAGAACTTAACACAGACACACACATAATCATTATCATCATTTTTATATCTGTTCTCCATGCTGGCATGGGTTAGTCGGGTTGTCTCATGATCCAAGAGAGAGATACTCAACTCCCTCATATGGTATATAAATATATATATCATTTAATGTTCACTTTCCCTGCTAACAAGGGTTGGATGGGTCTACATATATTAAGTCAGTACTGAAGCAGGGTTACTGACCTCCCAGACAGGCCAAGGAGTCTGCATCTTGCCTACATATAGTTATATCAAGTGTACAAACTGGTTACTACATATGGTTATATCAAAAATACAAACTGAAAGGTCTTCCTAACCCCTTATTTGACAAGCTTTCTATGGTTGGATGCCCTTCCTAAGACTTTACAGCCTGTACTGGCAATTTTTGGGTCCTCTCAACCCTTTTAGGTATGGTTTCTACAGCGGAATACCCTTCCTGTCGCCAACCACCCTGACAGGTTGTTGGTCATTGACCCAATCGTTGTGCTCTCGTGGCTCTGGGGAGGGGAGGAGGGATATATGTATGAAGTTATAGATGTGGTGATTTGACAAGGCAATGAATAAAGGGTAGGGGTGGCTGATTTGTGTATGGTGATGCAGTGGTTGGTGTGAGGGATATGGTCAATATGGTGGGTGAGGGGACTAAAGGATGAGTAAGTGTTAAGGGTGGCAGATTAGAGTACGGGGGGTGAAGAGCAGTTATAGAAATGAAACATAAAACTCTAGAAATGTTGAAAGAGAAGGAATAAATAATAAATATATACAAAAAAACCCTACCTTTGCGAAGAAGAGATTCAGTAGGAGATCGAAAAATGTCAGGCATAGGTTTTTTGCCTGCCTTCATTTTAGAAAAACTACATCTTTCAACGATATCTTCAATAAGTTGGTCATTTTTAGGAAGCCCTAAAAACTCAGACACTTTAACCACATTGCTCAGAGGATCCTGAAAAATATATAAAAAATATTATATAATGATCAAGGTTTCTTAGCATGACCGCAGTCTAATGGCTGATATTAATAAAAGACTGTGCTGCCCCAGCATGGCCGCAGTCTAGTGACTGAAACCAGTAAAAGAGTGTGCTGCCCCAGCATGGCTGAAACCAGTAAGAGAGTGTGCTGCCCCAGCATGGCCACAGTCTAATGAATGAAATCAGTAAAAGAGTGTGTTGCCCCAGCATGGCCACAGTCTAATGAATGAAACCAGTAAAAGAGTGTGTTGCCCCAGCATGGCCACAGTCTAATGAATGAAACCAGTAAAAGAGCGTGCTGCCCCAGCATGGCCTCAGTCTAATGAATGAAACCAGTAGAAGAGTGTGATGCCCCAGCATGGCCTCAGTCTAATGAATGAAACCAGTAAAAGAGTGTGATGCCCCAGCATGGCCTCAGTCTAATGAATGAAACCAATAAAAGAGTGTGCTGCCCCAGCATAACCTCAGTCTAGTGACTGAAACCAGTAAAAGAGTGTGCTGCCCCAGCATGGCCTCAGTCTAATGAATGAAACCAGTAGAAGAGTTTGATGCCCCAGCATGGCCTCAGTCTAATGAATGAAACCAGTAAAAGAGTGTGATGCCCCAGTATGGCCTCAGTCTAATGAATGAAACCAATAAAAGAGTGTGCTGCCCCAGCATAACCTCAGTCTAGTGACTGAAACCAGTAAAAGAGTGTGCTGCCCCAGCATGGCATCAGTCTCGTGACTGAAACCAATAAAAGAGTGTGCTGCCCCAGCATGGCCTCAGTCTAATGAATGAAACCAGTAAAAGAGTGTGCTGCCCCAGCATGGCCGCAGTCTAGTAACTGAAACCAGTAAAAGAGTGTGCTGCCCCAGCAAGGCCGCAGTCTAATGACTGAAACCAGTAAAAGAGTGTGCTGCCCCAGCATGGCCGCAGTCTCGTGACTGAAACCAGTAAAAAAGTGTGCTGCCCCAGCATGGCCGCAGTCTCGTGACTGAAACCAGTAAAAGAGTGTGCTGCCCCAGCATGGCCACAGTCTAATGGCTGAAACCAGTAAAAGAGTGTGCTGCCCCAGCATGGCCACAGTCTAATAAATGAAACCAGTAAAAGAGTGTGCTGCCTCAGCATGGCCTCAGTCTAATGAATGAAACCAGTAAAAGAGTGTGCTGCCCCAGCATGGCCACAGTCTAATGACTTAAACCAGTAAAAGAGTGTGCTGCACCAGCATGGCCACAGTCTAATGACTGAAACCAGTAAAAGAGTGTGCTGCCCCAGCATGGCCACAGTCTAATGGGTGAAACCAGTAAAAGAGTGTGCTGCCCCAGCATGGCCGCAGTCTCGTGACTGAAACCAGTAAAAGAGTGTTCTGCCCCAGCATGGCCACAGTCTAATGAATGAAACCAGTAAAAGGGTGTGCTGCCCCAGCATGGCCACAGTCTAATGAATGAAACCAGTAAAAGTGTGTGCTGCCCCAGCATGGCCGCAGTCTAATGGCTGAAACCAGTAAAAGAGTGTGCTGCCCCAGCATGGCCACAGTCTAATGGCTGAAACCAGTAAAAGAGTGTGCTGCCCCAGCATGGCTACAGTCTAATGGCTGAAACCAGTAAAAGAGTGTGCTGCCCCAGCATGGCCACAGTCTAATGAATGAAACCAGTAAAAGAGTGTGCTGCCCCAGCATGGCCGCAGTCTAATGACTGAAACCAGTAAAAGAGTGTGCTGCCCCAGCATGGCTAGTCTAATGGCTGAAACCAGTAAAAGAGCGTGCTGCCCCAGTATGGCCACAATTTAATGGCTGAAACCAGTAAAAGAGTGTGCTGCCCCAGCATGGCCACAGTCTAATGGCTGAAACCAGTAAAAGAGTGTGCTGCCCCAGCATGGCCACAGTCTAATGGCTGAAACCAGTAAAAGAGTGTGCTGCCCCAGCATGGCCACAGTCTAATGACTGAAACCAGTAAAAGAGTGTGCTGCCCCAGCATGGCTACAGTCTAATGACTGAAACCAGTAAAAGAGTGTGCTGCCCCAGCATGGCTACAGTCTAATGGCTGAAACCAGTAAAAGAGCGTGCTGCCCCAGTATGGCCACAGTCTAATGGCTGAAACCAGTAAAAGAGTGTGCTGCCCCAGCATGGCCACAGTCTAATGGCTGAAACCAGTAAAAGAGTGTGCTGCCCCAGCATGGCCACAGTCTAATGGCTGAAACCAGTAAAAGAGTGTGCTGCCCCAGCATGGCCTCAGTCTAATGGCTGAAACCAGTAAAAGAGTGTGCTGCCCCAGCATGGCCGCAGTCTAATGAATGAAACCAGTAAAAGAGTGTGCTGCCCCAGCATGGCCGCAGTCTAATGAATGAAACCAGTAAAAGAGTGTGCTGCCCCAGCATGGCCGCAGTCTAATGAATGAAACCAGTAAAAGAGTGTGCTGCCCCAGCATGGCCGCAGTCTAATGAATGAAACCAGTAAAAGAGTGTGCTGCCCCAGCATGGCCGCAGTCTAATGAATGAAACCAGTAAAAGAGTGTGCTGCCCCAGCATGGCCGCAGTCTAATGGCTGAAACCAGTAAAAGAGTGTGCTGCCCCAGCATGGCCGCAGTCTAATGAATGAAACCAGTAAAAGAGTGTGCTGCCCCAGCATGGCCGCAGTCTAATGAATGAAACCAGTAAAAGAGTGTGCTGCCCCAGCATGGCCGCAGTCTAATGAATGAAACCAGTAAAAGAGTGTGCTGCCCCAGCATGGCCTCAGTCTAATGGCTGAAACCAGTAAAAGAGTGTGCTGCCCCAGCATGGCCACAGTCTAATGAATGAAACCAGTAAAAGAGTGTGCTGCCCCAGCATGGCCGCAGTCTAATGAATGAAACCAGTAAAAGAGTGTGCTGCCCCAGCATGGCCGCAGTCTAATGAATGAAACCAGTAAAAGAGTGTGCTGCCCCAGCATGGCCGCAGTCTAATGAATGAAACCAGTAAAAGAGTGTGCTGCCCCAGCATGGCCGCAGTCTAATGAATGAAACCAGTAAAAGAGTGTGCTGCCCCAGCATGGCCTCAGTCTAATGGCTGAAACCAGTAAAAGAGTGTGCTGCCCCAGCATGGCCTCAGTCTAATGGCTGAAACCAGTAAAAGAGTGTGCTGCCCCAGCATGGCCGCAGTCTAATGAATGAAACCAGTAAAAGAGTGTGCTGCCCCAGCATGGCCGCAGTCTAATGAATGAAACCAGTAAAAGAGTGTGCTGCCCCAGCATGGCCGCAGTCTAATGAATGAAACCAGTAAAAGAGTGTGCTGCCCCAGCATGGCCGCAGTCTAATGAATGAAACCAGTAAAAGAGTGTGCTGCCCCAGCATGGCCGCAGTCTAATGAATGAAACCAGTAAAAGAGTGTGCTGCCCCAGCATGGCCGCAGTCTAATGAATGAAACCAGTAAAAGAGTGTGCTGCCCCAGCATGGCCGCAGTCTAATGAATGAAACCAGTAAAAGAGTGTGCTGCCCCAGCATGGCCGCAGTCTAATGAATGAAACCAGTAAAAGAGTGTGCTGCCCCAGCATGGCCGCAGTCTAATGGCTGAAACCAATAAAAGAGTGTGCTGCCCCAGCATGGCCGCAGTCTAATGAATGAAACCAGTAAAAGAGTGTGCTACCCCAGCATAGCCGCAGTCTAATGAATGAAACCAGTAAAAGAGTGTGCTGCCCCAGCATGGCGTCAGTCTAATGAATGAAACCAGTAAAAGAGTGTGCTGCCCCAGCATGGCCGCAGTCTAATGAATGAAACCAGTAAAAGAGTGTGCTGCCCCAGCATGGCCGCAGTCTAATGAATGAAACCAGTAAAAGAGTGTGCTGCCCCAGCATGGCCGCAGTCTAATGAATGAAACCAGTAAAAGAGTGTGCTGCCCCAGCATGGCCGCAGTCTAATGAATGAAACCAGTAAAAGAGTGTGCTGCCCCAGCATGGCCTCAGTCTAATGGCTGAAACCAGTAAAAGAGTGTGCTGCCCCAGCATGGCCGCAGTCTAATGAATGAAACCAGTAAAAGAGTGTGCTGCCCCAGCATGGCCTCAGTCTAATGGCTGAAACCAGTAAAAGAGTGTGCTGCCCCAGCATGGCCGCAGTCTAATGAATGAAACCAGTAAAAGAGTGTGCTGCCCCAGCATGGCCTCAGTCTAATGGCTGAAACCAGTAAAAGAGTGTGCTGCCCCAGCATGGCCACAGTCTAACGAGTGAAACCAGTAAAAGAGTGTGCTGCCCCAGCATGGCCGCAGTCTAATGAATGAAACCAATAAAAGAGTGTGCTGCCCCAGCATGGCCGCAGTCTAATGAATGAAACCAGTAAAAGAGTGTGCTGCCCCAGCATGGCCACAGTCTAATGGCTGAAACCAATAAAAGAGTGTGCTACCCCAGCATAGCCACAGTCTAATGAATGAAACCAGTAAAAGAGTGTGCTGCCCCAGCATGGCCGCAGTCTAATGAATGAAACCAGTAAAAGAGTGTGCTGCCCCAGCATGGCCTCAGTCTAATGGCTGAAACCAGTAAAAGAGTGTGCTGCCCCAGCATGGCCGCAGTCTAATGAATGAAACCAATAAAAGAGTGTGCTGCCCCAGCATGGCCGCAGTCTAATGAATGAAACCAATAAAAGAGTGTGCTACCCCAGCATAGCCACAGTCTAATGAATGAAACCAGTAAAAGAGTGTGCTGCCCCAGCATGGCCACAGTCTAATGAATGAAACCAGTAAAAGAGTGTGCTGCCCCAGCATGGCCGCAGTCTAATGAATGAAACCAATAAAAGAGTGTGCTGCCCCAGCATGGCCGCAGTCTAATGAATGAAACCAGTAAAAGAGTGTGCTGCCCCAGCATGGCCGCAGTCTAATGAATGAAACCAGTAAAAGAGTGTGCTACCCCAGCATAGCCACAGTCTAATGAATGAAACCAGTAAAAGAGTGTGCTGCCCCAGCATGGCCGCAGTCTAATGAATGAAACCAATAAAAGAGTGTGCTGCCCCAGCATGGCCGCAGTCTAATGAATGAAACCAGTAAAAGAGTGTGCTGCCCCAGCATGGCCACAGTCTAACGAGTGAAACCAGTAAAAGAGTGTGCTGCCCCAGCATGGCCGCAGTCTAATGAATGAAACCAATAAAAGAGTGTGCTGCCCCAGCATGGCCGCAGTCTAATGAATGAAACCAGTAAAAGAGTGTGCTGCCCCAGCATGGCCGCAGTCTAATGAATGAAACCAGTAAAAGAGTGTGCTGCCCCAGCATGGCCGCAGTCTAATGAATGAAACCAGTAAAAGAGTGTGCTGCCCCAGCATGGCCGCAGTCTAATGAATGAAACCAGTAAAAGAGTGTGCTGCCCCAGCATGGCCGCAGTCTAATGAATGAAACCAGTAAAAGAGTGTGCTGCCCCAGCATGGCCGCAGTCTAATGAATGAAACCAGTAAAAGAGTGTGCTGCCCCAGCATGGCCGCAGTCTAATGAATGAAACCAGTAAAAGAGTGTGCTGCCCCAGCATGGCCGCAGTCTAATGGCTGAAACCAATAAAAGAGTGTGCTGCCCCAGCATGGCCGCAGTCTAATGAATGAAACCAGTAAAAGAGTGTGCTACCCCAGCATAGCCGCAGTCTAATGAATGAAACCAGTAAAAGAGTGTGCTGCCCCAGCATGGCCTCAGTCTAATGAATGAAACCAGTAAAAGAGTGTGCTGCCCCAGCATGGCCGCAGTCTAATGAATGAAACCAGTAAAAGAGTGTGCTGCCCCAGCATGGCCGCAGTCTAATGAATGAAACCAGTAAAAGAGTGTGCTGCCCCAGCATGGCCGCAGTCTAATGAATGAAACCAGTAAAAGAGTGTGCTGCCCCAGCATGGCCGCAGTCTAATGAATGAAACCAGTAAAAGAGTGTGCTGCCCCAGCATGGCCTCAGTCTAATGGCTGAAACCAGTAAAAGAGTGTGCTGCCCCAGCATGGCCGCAGTCTAATGAATGAAACCAGTAAAAGAGTGTGCTGCCCCAGCATGGCCTCAGTCTAATGGCTGAAACCAGTAAAAGAGTGTGCTGCCCCAGCATGGCCGCAGTCTAATGAATGAAACCAGTAAAAGAGTGTGCTGCCCCAGCATGGCCTCAGTCTAATGGCTGAAACCAGTAAAAGAGTGTGCTGCCCCAGCATGGCCACAGTCTAACGAGTGAAACCAGTAAAAGAGTGTGCTGCCCCAGCATGGCCGCAGTCTAATGAATGAAACCAATAAAAGAGTGTGCTGCCCCAGCATGGCCGCAGTCTAATGAATGAAACCAGTAAAAGAGTGTGCTGCCCCAGCATGGCCACAGTCTAATGGCTGAAACCAATAAAAGAGTGTGCTACCCCAGCATAGCCACAGTCTAATGAATGAAACCAGTAAAAGAGTGTGCTGCCCCAGCATGGCCGCAGTCTAATGAATGAAACCAGTAAAAGAGTGTGCTGCCCCAGCATGGCCTCAGTCTAATGGCTGAAACCAGTAAAAGAGTGTGCTGCCCCAGCATGGCCGCAGTCTAATGAATGAAACCAATAAAAGAGTGTGCTGCCCCAGCATGGCCGCAGTCTAATGAATGAAACCAATAAAAGAGTGTGCTACCCCAGCATAGCCACAGTCTAATGAATGAAACCAGTAAAAGAGTGTGCTGCCCCAGCATGGCCACAGTCTAATGAATGAAACCAGTAAAAGAGTGTGCTGCCCCAGCATGGCCGCAGTCTAATGAATGAAACCAATAAAAGAGTGTGCTGCCCCAGCATGGCCGCAGTCTAATGAATGAAACCAGTAAAAGAGTGTGCTGCCCCAGCATGGCCGCAGTCTAATGAATGAAACCAGTAAAAGAGTGTGCTACCCCAGCATAGCCACAGTCTAATGAATGAAACCAGTAAAAGAGTGTGCTGCCCCAGCATGGCCGCAGTCTAATGAATGAAACCAATAAAAGAGTGTGCTGCCCCAGCATGGCCGCAGTCTAATGAATGAAACCAGTAAAAGAGTGTGCTGCCCCAGCATGGCCACAGTCTAACGAGTGAAACCAGTAAAAGAGTGTGCTGCCCCAGCATGGCCGCAGTCTAATGAATGAAACCAATAAAAGAGTGTGCTGCCCCAGCATGGCCGCAGTCTAATGAATGAAACCAGTAAAAGAGTGTGCTGCCCCAGCATGGCCACAGTCTAATGGCTGAAACCAATAAAAGAGTGTGCTGCCCCAGCATAGCCACAGTGTAATGAATGAAACCAATAAAAGAGTGTGCTACCCCAGCATAGCCACAGTCTAATGAATGAAACCAGTAAAAGAGTGTGCTGCCCCAGCATGGCCGCAGTCTAATGAATGAAACCAGTAAAAGAGTGTGCTACCCCAGCATGGCCGCAGTCTAATGAATGAAACCAGTAAAAGAGTGTGCTGCCCCAGCATGGCCGCAGTCTAATGAATGAAACCAGTAAAAGAGTGTGCTACCCCAGCATAGCCACAGTCTAATGAATGAAACCAGTAAAAGAGTGTGCTGCCCCAGCATGGCCACAGTCTAATGAATGAAACCAGTAAAAGAGTGTGCTGCCCCAGCATGGCCACAGTCTAATGAATGAAACCAATAAAAGAGTGTGCTACCCCAGCATAGCCACAGTCTAATGAATGAAACCAGTAAAAGAGTGTGCTGCCCCAGCATGGCCACAGTCTAATGAATGAAACCAGTAAAAGAGTGTGCTGCCCCAGCATGGCCGCAGTCTAATGAATGAAACCAATAAAAGAGTGTGCTGCCCCAGCATGGCCGCAGTCTAATGAATGAAACCAGTAAAAGAGTGTGCTGCCCCAGCATGGCCGCAGTCTAATGAATGAAACCAGTAAAAGAGTGTGCTACCCCAGCATGGCCTCAGTCTAATGGCTGAAACCAGTAAAAGAGTGTGCTGCCCCAGCATGGCCTCAGTCTAATGGCTGAAACCAGTAAAAGAGTGTGCTGCCCCAGCATGGCCACAGTCTAACGAGTGAAACCAGTAAAAGAGTGTGCTACCCCAGCATAGCCACAGTCTAATGAATGAAACCAGTAAAAGAGTGTGCTGCCCCAGCATGGCCACAGTCTAATGAATGAAACCAGTAAAAGAGTGTGCTGCCCCAGCATGGCCGCAGTCTAATGAATGAAACCAATAAAAGAGTGTGCTGCCCCAGCATGGCCGCAGTCTAATGAATGAAACCAGTAAAAGAGTGTGCTGCCCCAGCATGGCCGCAGTCTAATGAATGAAACCAGTAAAAGAGTGTGCTACCCCAGCATGGCCTCAGTCTAATGGCTGAAACCAGTAAAAGAGTGTGCTGCCCCAGCATGGCCTCAGTCTAATGGCTGAAACCAGTAAAAGAGTGTGCTGCCCCAGCATGGCCACAGTCTAACGAGTGAAACCAGTAAAAGAGTGTGCTACCCCAGCATAGCCACAGTCTAATGAATGAAACCAGTAAAAGAGTGTGCTGCCCCAGCATGGCCACAGTCTAACGAGTGAAACCAGTAAAAGAGTGTGCTACCCCAGCATAGCCACAGTCTAATGGCTGAAACCAGTAAAAGAGTGTGCTGCCCCAGCATGGCCACAGTCTAACGAGTGAAACCAGTAAAAGAGTGTGCTACCCCAGCATAGCCACAGTCTAATGGCTGAAACCAGTAAAAGAGTGTGCTGCCCCAGCATGGCCACAGTCTAACGAGTGAAACCAGTAAAAGAGTGTGCTACCCCAGCATAGCCACAGTCTAATGGCTGAAACCAGTAAAAGAGTGTGCTGCCCCAGCATGGCCACAGTCTAACGAGTGAAACCAGTAAAAGAGTGTGCTACCCCAGCATGGCCACAGTCTAACGAGTGAAACCAGTAAAAGAGTGTGCTGCCCCAGCATGGCCGCAGTCTAATGAATGAAACCAGTAAAAGAGTGTGCTGCCCCAGCATGGCCACAGTCTAATGGCTGAAACCAGTAAAAGAGTGTGCTGCCCCAGCATGGCCGCAGTCTAATGAATGAAACCAGTAAAAGAGTGTGCTGCCCCAGCATAGCCACAGTCTAATGAATGAAACCAGTAAAAGAGTGTGCTGCCCCAGCATGGCCGCAGTCTAATGAATGAAACCAGTAAAAGAGTGTGCTGCCCCAGCATGGCCGCAGTCTAATGAATGAAACCAGTAAAAGAGTGTGCTGCCCCAGCATGGCCGCAGTCTAATGAATGAAACCAATAAAAGAGTGTGCTGCCCCAGCATGGCCGCAGTCTAATGAATGAAACCAGTAAAAGAGTGTGCTGCCCCAGCATGGCCACAGTCTAATGAATGAAACCAGTAAAAGAGTGTGCTACCCCAGCATAGCCACAGTCTAATGAATGAAACCAGTAAAAGAGTGTGCTGCCCCAGCATGGCCACAGTCTAATGAATGAAACCAGTAAAAGAGTGTGCTGCCCCAGCATGGCCGCAGTCTAATGGGTGAAACCAGTAAAAGAGTGTGCTGCCCCAGCATGGCCTCAGTCTAATGGCTGAAACCAGTAAAAGAGTGTGCTGCCCCAGCATGGCCTCAGTCTAATGGCTGAAACCAGTAAAAGAGTGTGCTGCCCCAGCATGGCCTCAGTCTAATGAATGAAACCAGTAAAAGAGTGTGCTGCCCCAGCATGGCCTCAGTCTAATGGCTGAAACCAGTAAAAGAGTGTGCTGCCCCAGCATGGCCTCAGTCTAATGAATGAAACCAGTAAAAGAGTGTGCTGCCCCAGCATGGCCTCAGTCTAATGGCTGAAACCAGTAAAAGAGTGTGCTGCCCCAGCATGGCCTCAGTCTAATGAATGAAACCAGTAAAAGAGTGTGCTGCCCCAGCATGGCCTCAGTCTAATGGCTGAAACCAGTAAAAGAGTGTGCTGCCCCAGCATGGCCTCAGTCTAATGGCTGAAACCAGTAAAAGAGTGTGCTGCCCCAGCATGGCCACAGTCTAATGAATGAAACCAGTAAAAGAGTGTGCTGCCCCAGCATGGCCACAGTCTAATGAATGAAACCAGTAAAAGAGTGTGCTGCCCCAGCATGGCCGCAGTCTAATGAATGAAACCAGTAAAAGAGTGTGCTGCCCCAGCATGGCCGCAGTCTAATGAATGAAACCAGTAAAAGAGTGTGCTGCCCCAGCATGGCCTCAGTCTAATGGCTGAAACCAGTAAAAGAGTGTGCTGCCCCAGCATGGCCTCAGTCTAATGGCTGAAACCAGTAAAAGAGTGTGCTGCCCCAGCATGGCCTCAGTCTAATGAATGAAACCAGTAAAAGAGTGTGCTGCCCCAGCATGGCCTCAGTCTAATGGCTGAAACCAGTAAAAGAGTGTGCTGCCCCAGCATGGCCTCAGTCTAATGAATGAAACCAGTAAAAGAGTGTGCTGCCCCAGCATGGCCTCAGTCTAATGGCTGAAACCAGTAAAAGAGTGTGCTGCCCCAGCATGGCCTCAGTCTAATGGCTGAAACCAGTAAAAGAGTGTGCTGCCCCAGCATGGCCACAGTCTAATGAATGAAACCAGTAAAAGAGTGTGCTGCCCCAGCATGGCCACAGTCTAATGAATGAAACCAGTAAAAGAGTGTGCTGCCCCAGCATGGCCGCAGTCTAATGAATGAAACCAGTAAAAGAGTGTGCTGCCCCAGCATGGCCGCAGTCTAATGAATGAAACCAGTAAAAGAGTGTGCTGCCCCAGCATGGCCTCAGTCTAATGGCTGAAACCAGTAAAAGAGTGTGCTGCCCCAGCATGGCCTCAGTCTAATGGCTGAAACCAGTAAAAGAGTGTGCTGCCCCAGCATGGCCTCAGTCTAATGAATGAAACCAGTAAAAGAGTGTGCTGCCCCAGCATGGCCTCAGTCTAATGGCTGAAACCAGTAAAAGAGTGTGCTGCCCCAGCATGGCCTCAGTCTAATGAATGAAACCAGTAAAAGAGTGTGCTGCCCCAGCATGGCCTCAGTCTAATGGCTGAAACCAGTAAAAGAGTGTGCTGCCCCAGCATGGCCTCAGTCTAATGAATGAAACCAGTAAAAGAGTGTGCTGCCCCAGCATGGCCTCAGTCTAATGGCTGAAACCAGTAAAAGAGTGTGCTGCCCCAGCATGGCCTCAGTCTAATGGCTGAAACCAGTAAAAGAGTGTGCTGCCCCAGCATGGCCACAGTCTAATGAATGAAACCAGTAAAAGAGTGTGCTGCCCCAGCATGGCCACAGTCTAATGAATGAAACCAGTAAAAGAGTGTGCTGCCCCAGCATGGCCGCAGTCTAATGAATGAAACCAGTAAAAGAGTGTGCTGCCCCAGCATGGCCACAGTCTAATGAATGAAACCAGTAAAAGAGTGTGCTGCCCCAGCATGGCCGCAGTCTAATGAATGAAACCAGTAAAAGAGTGTGCTACCCCAGCATGGCCTCAGTCTAATGGCTGAAACCAGTAAAAGAGTGTGCTGCCCCAGCATGGCCTCAGTCTAATGGCTGAAACCAGTAAAAGAGTGTGCTGCCCCAGCATGGCCTCAGTCTAATGGCTGAAACCAGTAAAAGAGTGTGCTGCCCCAGCATGGCCACAGTCTAATGAATGAAACCAGTAAAAGAGTGTGCTGCCCCAGCATGGCCGCAGTCTAATGAATGAAACCAATAAAAGAGTGTGCTGCCCCAGCATGGCCGCAGTCTAATGAATGAAACCAGTAAAAGAGTGTGCTGCCCCAGCATGGCCTCAGTCTAATGAATGAAACCAATAAAAGAGTGTGCTGCCCCAGCATGGCCGCAGTCTAATGAATGAAACCAGTAAAAGAGTGTGCTGCCCCAGCATGGCCTCAGTCTAAAGAATGAAACCAGTAAAAGAGTGTGCTGCCCCAGCATGGCCGCAGTCTAATGGCTGAAACCAGTAAAAGAGTGTGCTGCCCCAGCATGGCCACAGTCTAACGAGTGAAACCAGTAAAAGAGTGTGCTGCCCCAGCATGGCCGCAGTCTAATGAATGAAACCAATAAAAGAGTGTGCTGCCCCAGCATGGCCGCAGTCTAATGAATGAAACCAGTAAAAGAGTGTGCTACCCCAGCATAGCCACAGTCTAATGAATGAAACCAGTAAAAGAGTGTGCTGCCCCAGCATGGCCACAGTCTAATGAATGAAACCAGTAAAAGAGTGTGCTGCCCCAGCATGGCCGCAGTCTAATGAATGAAACCAATAAAAGAGTGTGCTGCCCCAGCATGGCCGCAGTCTAATGAATGAAACCAGTAAAAGAGTGTGCTGCCCCAGCATGGCCGCAGTCTAATGAATGAAACCAGTAAAAGAGTGTGCTGCCCCAGCATGGCCGCAGTCTAATGAATGAAACCAGTAAAAGAGTGTGCTGCCCCAGCATGGCCGCAGTCTAATGAATGAAACCAGTAAAAGAGTGTGCTGCCCCAGCATGGCCACACTCTAATGAATGAAACCAGTAAAAGAGTGTGCTGCCCCAGCATGGCCGCAGTCTAATGAATGAAACCAGTAAAAGAGTGTGCTGCCCCAGCATGGCCTCAGTCTAATGAATGAAACCAATAAAAGAGTGTGCTGCCCCAGCATGGCCTCAGTCTAATGAATGAAACCAGTAAAAGAGTGTGCTGCCCCAGCATGGCCGCAGTCTAATGAATGAAACCAGTAAAAGAGTGTGCTGCCCCAGCATGGCCACAGTGTAATGAATGAAACCAGTAAAAGAGTGTGCTGCCCCAGCATGGCCACAGTCTAATGAATGAAACCAGTAAAAGAGTGTGCTGACCCAGCATGGCCACAGTCTAATGAATGAAACCAGTAAAAGAGTGTGCTGCCCCAGCATGGCCACAGTCTAATGGCTGAAACCAGTAAAAGAGTGTGCTGCCCCAGCATGGCCGCAGTCTAATGAATGAAACCAGTAAAAGAGTGTGCTGCCCCAGCATGGCCGCAGTCTAATGAATGAAACCAGTAAAAGAGTGTGCTGCCCCAGCATGGCCACAGTGTAATGAATGAAACCAGTAAAAGAGTGTGCTGCCCCAGCATGGCCACAGTGTAATGAATGAAACCAGTAAAAGAGTGTGCTGCCCCAGCATGGCCACAGTCTAATGAATGAAACCAGTAAAAGAGTGTGCTGACCCAGCATGGCCACAGTCTAATGAATGAAACCAGTAAAAGAGTGTGCTGCCCCAGCATGGCCACAGTCTAATGGCTGAAACCAGTAAAAGAGTGTGCTGCCCCAGCATGGCCGCAGTCTAATGAATGAAACCAGTAAAAGAGTGTGCTGCCCCAGCATGGCCGCAGTCTAATGAATGAAACCAGTAAAAGAGTGTGCTGCCCCAGCATGGCCACAGTGTAATGAATGAAACCAGTAAAAGAGTGTGCTGCCCCAGCATGGCCACAGTGTAATGAATGAAACCAGTAAAAGAGTGTGCTGCCCCAGCATGGCCACAGTGTAATGAATGAAACCAGTAAAAGAGTGTGCTGCCCCAGCATGGCCGCAGTCTAATGAATGAAACCAGTAAAAGAGTGTGCTGCCCCAGCATGGCCACAGTCTAATGAATGAAACCAGTAAAAGAGTGTGCTGCCCCAGCATGGCCACAGTGTAATGAATGAAACCAGTAAAAGAGTGTGCTGCCCCAGCATGGCCACAGTCTAATGAATGAAACCAGTAAAAGAGTGTGCTGACCCAGCATGGCCACAGTCTAATGAATGAAACCAGTAAAAGAGTGTGCTGCCCCAGCATGGCCACAGTCTAATGGCTGAAACCAGTAAAAGAGTGTGCTGCCCCAGCATGGCCGCAGTCTAATGAATGAAACCAGTAAAAGAGTGTGCTGCCCCAGCATGGCCGCAGTCTAATGAATGAAACCAGTAAAAGAGTGTGCTGCCCCAGCATGGCCTCAGTCTAATGGCTGAAACCAGTAAAAGAGTGTGCTGCCCCAGCATGGCCGCAGTCTAATGAATGAAACCAGTAAAAGAGTGTGCTGCCCCAGCATGGCCACAGTCTAATGAATGAATGAAACCAGTAAAAGAGTGTGCTGCCCCAGCATGGCCACAGTGTAATGAATGAAACCAGTAAAAGAGTGTGCTGCCCCAGCATGGCCGCAGTCTAATGGCTGAAACCAGTAAAAGAGTGTGCTGCCCCAGCATGGCCGCAGTCTAATGGCTGAAACCAGTAAAAGAGTGTGCTGCCCCAGCATGGCCGCAGTCTAATGAATGAAACCAGTAAAAGAGTGTGCTGCCCCAGCATGGCCGCAGTCTAATGAATGAAACCAGTAAAAGAGTGTGCTGCCCCAGCATGGCCGCAGTCTAATGAATGAAACCAGTAAAAGAGTGTGCTACCCCAGCATGGCCACAGTCTAATGAATGAAACCAGTAAAAGAGTGTGCTGCCCCAGCATGGCCACAGTGTAATGAATGAAACCAGTAAAAGAGTGTGCTGCCCCAGCATGGCCACAGTCTAATGAATGAAACCAGTAAAAGAGTGTGCTGCCCCAGCATGGCCACAGTGTAATGAATGAAACCAGTAAAAGAGTGTGCTGCCCCAGCATGGCCACAGTCTAATGAATGAAACCAGTAAAAGAGTGTGCTGACCCAGCATGGCCACAGTCTAATGAATGAAACCAGTAAAAGAGTGTGCTGCCCCAGCATGGCCACAGTCTAATGGCTGAAACCAGTAAAAGAGTGTGCTGCCCCAGCATGGCCGCAGTCTAATGAATGAAACCAGTAAAAGAGTGTGCTGCCCCAGCATGGCCGCAGTCTAATGAATGAAACCAGTAAAAGAGTGTGCTGCCCCAGCATGGCCACAGTCTAATGAATGAATGAAACCAGTAAAAGAGTGTGCTGCCCCAGCATGGCCACAGTGTAATGAATGAAACCAGTAAAAGAGTGTGCTGCCCCAGCATGGCCGCAGTCTAATGAATGAAACCAGTAAAAGAGTGTGCTGCCCCAGCATGGCCACAGTGTAATGAATGAAACCAGTAAAAGAGTGTGCTGCCCCAGCATGGCCACAGTGTAATGAATGAAACCAGTAAAAGAGTGTGCTGCCCCAGCATGGCCACAGTGTAATGAATGAAACCAGTAAAAGAGTGTGCTGCCCCAGCATGGCCGCAGTCTAATGAATGAAACCAGTAAAAGAGTGTGCTGCCCCAGCATGGCCACAGTCTAATGAATGAAACCAGTAAAAGAGTGTGCTGCCCCAGCATGGCCACAGTGTAATGAATGAAACCAGTAAAAGAGTGTGCTGCCCCAGCATGGCCACAGTCTAATGAATGAAACCAGTAAAAGAGTGTGCTGACCCAGCATGGCCACAGTCTAATGAATGAAACCAGTAAAAGAGTGTGCTGCCCCAGCATGGCCACAGTCTAATGGCTGAAACCAGTAAAAGAGTGTGCTGCCCCAGCATGGCCGCAGTCTAATGAATGAAACCAGTAAAAGAGTGTGCTGCCCCAGCATGGCCGCAGTCTAATGAATGAAACCAGTAAAAGAGTGTGCTGCCCCAGCATGGCCTCAGTCTAATGGCTGAAACCAGTAAAAGAGTGTGCTGCCCCAGCATGGCCGCAGTCTAATGAATGAAACCAGTAAAAGAGTGTGCTGCCCCAGCATGGCCACAGTCTAATGAATGAATGAAACCAGTAAAAGAGTGTGCTGCCCCAGCATGGCCACAGTGTAATGAATGAAACCAGTAAAAGAGTGTGCTGCCCCAGCATGGCCGCAGTCTAATGGCTGAAACCAGTAAAAGAGTGTGCTGCCCCAGCATGGCCGCAGTCTAATGGCTGAAACCAGTAAAAGAGTGTGCTGCCCCAGCATGGCCGCAGTCTAATGAATGAAACCAGTAAAAGAGTGTGCTGCCCCAGCATGGCCGCAGTCTAATGAATGAAACCAGTAAAAGAGTGTGCTGCCCCAGCATGGCCGCAGTCTAATGAATGAAACCAGTAAAAGAGTGTGCTACCCCAGCATGGCCACAGTCTAATGAATGAAACCAGTAAAAGAGTGTGCTGCCCCAGCATGGCCACAGTGTAATGAATGAAACCAGTAAAAGAGTGTGCTGCCCCAGCATGGCCACAGTCTAATGAATGAAACCAGTAAAAGAGTGTGCTGCCCCAGCATGGCCACAGTGTAATGAATGAAACCAGTAAAAGAGTGTGCTGCCCCAGCATGGCCACAGTCTAATGAATGAAACCAGTAAAAGAGTGTGCTGACCCAGCATGGCCACAGTCTAATGAATGAAACCAGTAAAAGAGTGTGCTGCCCCAGCATGGCCACAGTCTAATGGCTGAAACCAGTAAAAGAGTGTGCTGCCCCAGCATGGCCGCAGTCTAATGAATGAAACCAGTAAAAGAGTGTGCTGCCCCAGCATGGCCGCAGTCTAATGAATGAAACCAGTAAAAGAGTGTGCTGCCCCAGCATGGCCACAGTCTAATGAATGAATGAAACCAGTAAAAGAGTGTGCTGCCCCAGCATGGCCACAGTGTAATGAATGAAACCAGTAAAAGAGTGTGCTGCCCCAGCATGGCCGCAGTCTAATGAATGAAACCAGTAAAAGAGTGTGCTGCCCCAGCATGGCCGCAGTCTAATGAATGAAACCAGTAAAAGAGTGTGCTGCCCCAGCATGGCCACAGTCTAATGAATGAATGAAACCAGTAAAAGAGTGTGCTGCCCCAGCATGGCCACAGTGTAATGAATGAAACCAGTAAAAGAGTGTGCTGCCCCAGCATGGCCGCAGTCTAATGGCTGAAACCAGTAAAAGAGTGTGCTGCCCCAGCATGGCCGCAGTCTAATGGCTGAAACCAGTAAAAGAGTGTGCTGCCCCAGCATGGCCTCAGTCTAATGGCTGAAACCAGTAAAAGAGTGTGCTGCCCCAGCATGGCCTCAGTCTAATGGCTGAAACCAGTAAAAGAGTGTGCTGCCCCAGCATGGCCGCAGTCTAATGGCTGAAACCAGTAAAAGAGTGTGCTGCCCCAGCATGGCCTCAGTCTAATGGCTGAAACCAGTAAAAGAGTGTACTGCCCCAGCATGGCCTCAGTCTAATGGCTGAAACCAGTAAAAGAGTGTGCTGCCCCAGCATGGCCGCAGTCTAATGAATGAAACCAGTAAAAGAGTGTGCTGCCCCAGCATGGCCACAGTCTAATGAATGAAACCAGTAAAAGAGTGTGCTGCCCCAGCATGGCCGCAGTCTAATGAATGAAACCAGTAAAAGAGTGTGCTGCCCCAGCATGGCCTCAGTCTAATGGCTGAAACCAGTAAAAGAGTGTGCTGCCCCAGCATGGCCGCAGTCTAATGAATGAAACCAGTAAAAGAGTGTGCTGCCCCAGCATGGCCTCAGTCTAATGGCTGAAACCAGTAAAAGAGTGTGCTGCCCCAGCATGGCCACAGTCTAATGAATGAAACCAGTAAAAGAGCGTGCTGCCCCAGCATGGCCTCAGTCTAATGAATGAAACCAGTAGAAGAGTGTGATGCCCCAGCATGGCCTCAGTCTAATGAATGAAACCAGTAAAAGAGTGTGATGCCCCAGCATGGCCTCAGTCTAATGAATGAAACCAATAAAAGAGTGTGCTGCCCCAGCATAACCTCAGTCTAGTGACTGAAACCAGTAAAAGAGTGTGCTGCCCCAGCATGGCCGCAGTCTCGTGACTGAAACCAGTAAAAAAGTGTGCTGCCCCAGCATGGCCTCAGTCTAATGAATGAAACCAGTAAAAGAGTGTGCTGCCCCAGCATGGCCGCAGTCTAGTAACTGAAACCAGTAAAAGAGTGTGCTGCCCCAGCAAGGCCGCAGTCTAATGACTGAAACCAGTAAAAGAGTGTGCTGCCCCAGCATGGCCGCAGTCTCGTGACTGAAACCAGTAAAAAAGTGTGCTGCCCCAGCAAGGCCGCAGTCTAATGACTGAAACCAGTAAAAGAGTGTGCTGCCCCAGCATGGCCGCAGTCTAATGAATGAAACCAGTAAAAGAGTGTGCTGCCCCAGCATGGCCTCAGTCTAATGAATGAAACCAGTAAAAGAGTGTGCTGCCCCAGCATGGCCGCAGTCTAGTAACTGAAACCAGTAAAAGAGTGTGCTGCCCCAGCAAGGCCGCAGTCTAATGACTGAAACCAGTAAAAGAGTGTGCTGCCCCAGCATGGCCGCAGTCTCGTGACTGAAACCAGTAAAAAAGTGTGCTGCCCCAGCATGGCCGCAGTCTCGTGACTGAAACCAGTAAAAGAGTGTGCTGCCCCAGCATGGCCACAGTCTAATGGCTGAAACCAGTAAAAGAGTGTGCTGCCCCAGCATGGCCACAGTCTAATAAATGAAACCAGTAAAAGAGTGTGCTGCCTCAGCATGGCCTCAGTCTAATGAATGAAACCAGTAAAAGAGTGTGCTGCCCCAGCATGGCCACAGTCTAATGACTTAAACCAGTAAAAGAGTGTGCTGCACCAGCATGGCCACAGTCTAATGACTGAAACCAGTAAAAGAGTGTGCTGCCCCAGCATGGCCACAGTCTAATGGGTGAAACCAGTAAAAGAGTGTGCTGCCCCAGCATGGCCGCAGTCTCGTGACTGAAACCAGTAAAAGAGTGTTCTGCCCCAGCATGGCCACAGTCTAATGAATGAAACCAGTAAAAGGGTGTGCTGCCCCAGCATGGCCACAGTCTAATGAATGAAACCAGTAAAAGTGTGTGCTGCCCCAGCATGGCCGCAGTCTAATGGCTGAAACCAGTAAAAGAGTGTGCTGCCCCAGCATGGCCACAGTCTAATGGCTGAAACCAGTAAAAGAGTGTGCTGCCCCAGCATGGCTACAGTCTAATGGCTGAAACCAGTAAAAGAGTGTGCTGCCCCAGCATGGCCACAGTCTAATGAATGAAACCAGTAAAAGAGTGTGCTGCCCCAGCATGGCCGCAGTCTAATGACTGAAACCAGTAAAAGAGTGTGCTGCCCCAGCATGGCTACAGTCTAATGGCTGAAACCAGTAAAAGAGCGTGCTGCCCCAGTATGGCCACAATTTAATGGCTGAAACCAGTAAAAGAGTGTGCTGCCCCAGCATGGCCACAGTCTAATGGCTGAAACCAGTAAAAGAGTGTGCTGCCCCAGCATGGCCACAGACTAATGGCTGAAACCAGTAAAAGAGTGTGCTGCCCCAGCATGGCCACAGTCTAATGACTGAAACCAGTAAAAGAGTGTGCTGCCCCAGCATGGCTGAAACCAGTAAAAGAGTGTGCTGCCCCAGCATGGCCTCAGTCTAATGGCTGAAACCAGTAAAAGAGTGTGCTGCCCCAGCATGGCCGCAGTCTAATGAATGAAACCAGTAAAAGAGTGTGCTGCCCCAGCATGGCCGCAGTCTAATGGCTGAAACCAGTAAAAGAGTGTGCTGCCCCAGCATGGCCGCAGTCTAATGAATGAAACCAGTAAAAGAGTGTGCTGCCCCAGCATGGCCTCAGTCTAATGGCTGAAACCAGTAAAAGAGTGTGCTGCCCCAGCATGGCCGCAGTCTAATGAATGAAACCAGTAAAAGAGTGTGCTGCCCCAGCATGGCCTCAGTCTAATGGCTGAAACCAGTAAAAGAGTGTGCTGCCCCAGCATGGCCGCAGTCTAATGAATGAAACCAGTAAAAGAGTGTGCTGCCCCAGCATGGCCTCAGTCTAATGGCTGAAACCAGTAAAAGAGTGTGCTGCCCCAGCATGGCCACAGTCTAACGAGTGAAACCAGTAAAAGAGTGTGCTGCCCCAGCATGGCCGCAGTCTAATGAATGAAACCAATAAAAGAGTGTGCTGCCCCAGCATGGCCGCAGTCTAATGAATGAAACCAGTAAAAGAGTGTGCTGCCCCAGCATGGCCACAGTCTAAAGAATGAAACCAGTAAAAGAGTGTGCTGCCCCAGCATGGCCGCAGTCTAATGGCTGAAACCAATAAAAGAGTGTGCTACCCCAGCATAGCCACAGTCTAATGAATGAAACCAGTAAAAGAGTGTGCTGCCCCAGCATGGCCGCAGTCTAATGAATGAAACCAATAAAAGAGTGTGCTGCCCCAGCATGGCCGCAGTCTAATGAATGAAACCAGTAAAAGAGTGTGCTGCCCCAGCATGGCCGCAGTCTAATGAATGAAACCAGTAAAAGAGTGTGCTACCCCAGCATAGCCACAGTCTAATGAATGAAACCAGTAAAAGAGTGTGCTGCCCCAGCATGGCCGCAGTCTAATGAATGAAACCAATAAAAGAGTGTGCTGCCCCAGCATGGCCTCAGTCTAATGAATGAAACCAGTAAAAGAGTGTGCTGCCCCAGCATGGCCGCAGTCTAATGAATGAAACCAATAAAAGAGTGTGCTGCCCCAGCATGGCCTCAGTCTAATGAATGAAACCAGTAAAAGAGTGTGCTGCCCCAGCATGGCCGCAGTCTAATGAATGAAACCAATAAAAGAGTGTGCTGCCCCAGCATGGCCTCAGTCTAATGAATGAAACCAGTAAAAGAGTGTGCTGCCCCAGCATGGCCACAGTCTAAAGAATGAAACCAGTAAAAGAGTGTGCTGCCCCAGCATGGCCGCAGTCTAATGGCTGAAACCAATAAAAGAGTGTGCTACCCCAGCATGGCCGCAGTCTAATGGCTGAAACCAATAAAAGAGTGTGCTACCCCAGCATAGCCACAGTCTAATGAATGAAACCAGTAAAAGAGTGTGCTGCCCCAGCATGGCCGCAGTCTAATGAATGAAACCAATAAAAGAGTGTGCTGCCCCAGCATGGCCACAGTCTAATGGCTGAAACCAATAAAAGAGTGTGCTACCCCAGCATAGCCACAGTCTAATGAATGAAACCAGTAAAAGAGTGTGCTGCCCCAGCATGGCCGCAGTCTAATGAATGAAACCAATAAAAGAGTGTGCTGCCCCAGCATGGCCGCAGTCTAATGGCTGAAACCAATAAAAGAGTGTGCTACCCCAGCATAGCCACTGTCTAATGAATGAAACCAGTAAAAGAGTGTGCTGCCCCAGCATGGCCGCAGTCTAATGAATGAAACCAATAAAAGAGTGTGCTGCCCCAGCATGGCCACAGTCTAATGGCTGAAACCAATAAAAGAGTGTGCTACCCCAGCATAGCCACAGTCTAATGAATGAAACCAGTAAAAGAGTGTGCTGCCCCAGCATGGCCACAGTCTAATGAATGAAACCAGTAAAAGAGTGTGCTGCCCCAGCATGGCCGCAGTCTAATGAATGAAACCAATAAAAGAGTGTGCTGCCCCAGCATGGCCTCAGTCTAATGAATGAAACCAGTAAAAGAGTGTGCTGCCCCAGCATGGCCGCAGTCTAATGGCTGAAACCAATAAAAGAGTGTGCTGCCCCAGCATGGCCACAGTCTAATGAATGAAACCAATAAAAGAGTGTGCTGCCCCAGCATGGCCTCAGTCTAATGAATGAAACCAATAAAAGAGTGTGCTGCCCCAGCATGGCCTCAGTCTAATGAATGAAACCAGTAAAAGAGTGTGCTGCCCCAGCATGGCCGCAGTCTAATGGCTGAAACCAATAAAAGAGTGTGCTGCCCCAGCATGGCCACAGTCTAATGAATGAAACCAATAAAAGAGTGTGCTGCCCCAGCATGGCCTCAGTCTAATGAATGAAACCAGTAAAAGAGTGTGCTGCCCCAGCATGGCCGCAGTCTAATGAATGAAACCAGTAAAAGAGTGTGCTGCCCCAGCATGGCCGCAGTCTAATGAATGAAACCAGTAAAAGAGTGTGCTACCCCAGCATAGCCACAGTCTAATGAATGAAACCAGTAAAAGAGTGTGCTGCCCCAGCATGGCCACAGTCTAATGAATGAAACCAGTAAAAGAGTGTGCTGCCCCAGCATGGCCGCAGTCTAATGAATGAAACCAATAAAAGAGTGTGCTGCCCCAGCATGGCCGCAGTCTAATGAATGAAACCAGTAAAAGAGTGTGCTGCCCCAGCATGGCCGCAGTCTAATGAATGAAACCAGTAAAAGAGTGTGCTACCCCAGCATAGCCACAGTCTAATGAATGAAACCAGTAAAAGAGTGTGCTGCCCCAGCATGGCCGCAGTCTAATGAATGAAACCAATAAAAGAGTGTGCTGCCCCAGCATGGCCGCAGTCTAATGAATGAAACCAGTAAAAGAGTGTGCTGCCCCAACATGGCCACAGTCTAACGAGTGAAACCAGTAAAAGAGTGTGCTGCCCCAGCATGGCCGCAGTCTAATGAATGAAACCAATAAAAGAGTGTGCTGCCCCAGCATGGCCGCAGTCTAATGAATGAAACCAGTAAAAGAGTGTGCTGCCCCAGCATGGCCACAGTCTAATGGCTGAAACCAATAAAAGAGTGTGCTGCCCCAGCATGGCCACAGTCTAATGAATGAAACCAGTAAAAGAGTGTGCTGCCCCAGCATGGCCACAGTCTAATGAATGAAACCAGTAAAAGAGTGTGCTACCCCAGCATAGCCACAGTCTAATGAATGAAACCAGTAAAAGAGTGTGCTGCCCCAGCATGGCCACAGTCTAATGAATGAAACCAGTAAAAGAGTGTGCTGCCCCAGCATGGCCGCAGTCTAATGAATGAAACCAATAAAAGAGTGTGCTGCCCCAGCATGGCCGCAGTCTAATGAATGAAACCAGTAAAAGAGTGTGCTGCCCCAGCATGGCCACAGTCTAATGGCTGAAACCAGTAAAAGAGTGTGCTGCCCCAGCATGGCCGCAGTCTAATGAATGAAACCAGTAAAAGAGTGTGCTGCCCCAGCATGGCCACAGTCTAATGGCTGAAACCAGTAAAAGAGTGTGCTGCCCCAGCATGGCCGCAGTCTAATGAATGAAACCAGTAAAAGAGTGTGCTGCCCCAGCATGGCCACAGTCTAATGAATGAAACCAGTAAAAGAGTGTGCTACCCCAGCATAGCCACAGTCTAATGAATGAAACCAGTAAAAGAGTGTGCTGCCCCAGCATGGCCACAGTCTAATGAATGAAACCAGTAAAAGAGTGTGCTGCCCCAGCATGGCCGCAGTCTAATGAATGAAACCAGTAAAAGAGTGTGCTACCCCAGCATAGCCACAGTCTAATGAATGAAACCAGTAAAAGAGTGTGCTGCCCCAGCATGGCCACAGTCTAATGAATGAAACCAGTAAAAGAGTGTGCTGCCCCAGCATGGCCGCAGTCTAATGAATGAAACCAATAAAAGAGTGTGCTGCCCAAGCATGGCCGCAGTCTAATGAATGAAACCAGTAAAAGAGTGTGCTGCCCCAGCATGGCCGCAGTCTAATGAATGAAACCAGTAAAAGAGTGTGCTACCCCAGCATGGCCTCAGTCTAATGGCTGAAACCAGTAAAAGAGTGTGCTGCCCCAGCATGGCCTCAGTCTAATGGCTGAAACCAGTAAAAGAGTGTGCTGCCCCAGCATGGCCACAGTCTAACGAGTGAAACCAGTAAAAGAGTGTGCTACCCCAGCATAGCCACAGTCTAATGAATGAAACCAGTAAAAGAGTGTGCTGCCCCAGCATGGCCACAGTCTAATGAATGAAACCAGTAAAAGAGTGTGCTGCCCCAGCATGGCCGCAGTCTAATGAATGAAACCAATAAAAGAGTGTGCTGCCCCAGCATGGCCGCAGTCTAATGAATGAAACCAGTAAAAGAGTGTGCTGCCCCAGCATGGCCGCAGTCTAATGAATGAAACCAGTAAAAGAGTGTGCTACCCCAGCATGGCCTCAGTCTAATGGCTGAAACCAGTAAAAGAGTGTGCTGCCCCAGCATGGCCTCAGTCTAATGGCTGAAACCAGTAAAAGAGTGTGCTGCCCCAGCATGGCCGCAGTCTAATGAATGAAACCAGTAAAAGAGTGTGCTGCCCCAGCATAGCCACAGTCTAATGAATGAAACCAGTAAAAGAGTGTGCTGCCCCAGCATGGCCACAGTCTAATGAATGAAACCAGTAAAAGAGTGTGCTGCCCCAGCATAGCCACAGTCTAATGAATGAAACCAGTAAAAGAGTGTGCTGCCCCAGCATGGCCGCAGTCTAATGAATGAAACCAGTAAAAGAGTGTGCTGCCCCAGCATGGCCGCAGTCTAATGAATGAAACCAGTAAAAGAGTGTGCTGCCCCAGCATGGCCGCAGTCTAATGAATGAAACCAATAAAAGAGTGTGCTGCCCCAGCATGGCCGCAGTCTAATGAATGAAACCAGTAAAAGAGTGTGCTGCCCCAGCATGGCCGCAGTCTAATGAATGAAACCAATAAAAGAGTGTGCTGCCCCAGCATGGCCTCAGTCTAATGAATGAAACCAGTAAAAGAGTGTGCTGCCCCAGCATGGCCGCAGTCTAATGAATGAAACCAATAAAAGAGTGTGCTGCCCCAGCATGGCCTCAGTCTAATGAATGAAACCAGTAAAAGAGTGTGCTGCCCCAGCATGGCCACAGTCTAAAGAATGAAACCAGTAAAAGAGTGTGCTGCCCCAGCATGGCCGCAGTCTAATGGCTGAAACCAATAAAAGAGTGTGCTACCCCAGCATGGCCGCAGTCTAATGGCTGAAACCAATAAAAGAGTGTGCTACCCCAGCATAGCCACAGTCTAATGAATGAAACCAGTAAAAGAGTGTGCTGCCCCAGCATGGCCGCAGTCTAATGAATGAAACCAATAAAAGAGTGTGCTGCCCCAGCATGGCCACAGTCTAATGGCTGAAACCAATAAAAGAGTGTGCTACCCCAGCATAGCCACAGTCTAATGAATGAAACCAGTAAAAGAGTGTGCTGCCCCAGCATGGCCGCAGTCTAATGAATGAAACCAATAAAAGAGTGTGCTGCCCCAGCATGGCCGCAGTCTAATGGCTGAAACCAATAAAAGAGTGTGCTACCCCAGCATAGCCACTGTCTAATGAATGAAACCAGTAAAAGAGTGTGCTGCCCCAGCATGGCCGCAGTCTAATGAATGAAACCAATAAAAGAGTGTGCTGCCCCAGCATGGCCACAGTCTAATGGCTGAAACCAATAAAAGAGTGTGCTACCCCAGCATAGCCACAGTCTAATGAATGAAACCAGTAAAAGAGTGTGCTGCCCCAGCATGGCCACAGTCTAATGAATGAAACCAGTAAAAGAGTGTGCTGCCCCAGCATGGCCGCAGTCTAATGAATGAAACCAATAAAAGAGTGTGCTGCCCCAGCATGGCCTCAGTCTAATGAATGAAACCAGTAAAAGAGTGTGCTGCCCCAGCATGGCCGCAGTCTAATGGCTGAAACCAATAAAAGAGTGTGCTGCCCCAGCATGGCCACAGTCTAATGAATGAAACCAATAAAAGAGTGTGCTGCCCCAGCATGGCCTCAGTCTAATGAATGAAACCAATAAAAGAGTGTGCTGCCCCAGCATGGCCTCAGTCTAATGAATGAAACCAGTAAAAGAGTGTGCTGCCCCAGCATGGCCGCAGTCTAATGGCTGAAACCAATAAAAGAGTGTGCTGCCCCAGCATGGCCACAGTCTAATGAATGAAACCAATAAAAGAGTGTGCTGCCCCAGCATGGCCTCAGTCTAATGAATGAAACCAGTAAAAGAGTGTGCTGCCCCAGCATGGCCGCAGTCTAATGAATGAAACCAGTAAAAGAGTGTGCTGCCCCAGCATGGCCGCAGTCTAATGAATGAAACCAGTAAAAGAGTGTGCTACCCCAGCATAGCCACAGTCTAATGAATGAAACCAGTAAAAGAGTGTGCTGCCCCAGCATGGCCACAGTCTAATGAATGAAACCAGTAAAAGAGTGTGCTGCCCCAGCATGGCCGCAGTCTAATGAATGAAACCAATAAAAGAGTGTGCTGCCCCAGCATGGCCGCAGTCTAATGAATGAAACCAGTAAAAGAGTGTGCTGCCCCAGCATGGCCGCAGTCTAATGAATGAAACCAGTAAAAGAGTGTGCTACCCCAGCATAGCCACAGTCTAATGAATGAAACCAGTAAAAGAGTGTGCTGCCCCAGCATGGCCGCAGTCTAATGAATGAAACCAATAAAAGAGTGTGCTGCCCCAGCATGGCCGCAGTCTAATGAATGAAACCAGTAAAAGAGTGTGCTGCCCCAGCATGGCCACAGTCTAACGAGTGAAACCAGTAAAAGAGTGTGCTGCCCCAGCATGGCCGCAGTCTAATGAATGAAACCAATAAAAGAGTGTGCTGCCCCAGCATGGCCGCAGTCTAATGAATGAAACCAGTAAAAGAGTGTGCTGCCCCAGCATGGCCACAGTCTAATGGCTGAAACCAATAAAAGAGTGTGCTGCCCCAGCATGGCCACAGTCTAATGAATGAAACCAGTAAAAGAGTGTGCTGCCCCAGCATGGCCACAGTCTAATGAATGAAACCAGTAAAAGAGTGTGCTACCCCAGCATAGCCACAGTCTAATGAATGAAACCAGTAAAAGAGTGTGCTGCCCCAGCATGGCCACAGTCTAATGAATGAAACCAGTAAAAGAGTGTGCTGCCCCAGCATGGCCGCAGTCTAATGAATGAAACCAATAAAAGAGTGTGCTGCCCCAGCATGGCCGCAGTCTAATGAATGAAACCAGTAAAAGAGTGTGCTGCCCCAGCATGGCCACAGTCTAATGGCTGAAACCAGTAAAAGAGTGTGCTGCCCCAGCGTGGCCGCAGTCTAATGAATGAAACCAGTAAAAGAGTGTGCTGCCCCAGCATGGCCACAGTCTAATGGCTGAAACCAGTAAAAGAGTGTGCTGCCCCAGCATGGCCGCAGTCTAATGAATGAAACCAGTAAAAGAGTGTGCTGCCCCAGCATGGCCACAGTCTAATGAATGAAACCAGTAAAAGAGTGTGCTACCCCAGCATAGCCACAGTCTAATGAATGAAACCAGTAAAAGAGTGTGCTGCCCCAGCATGGCCACAGTCTAATGAATGAAACCAGTAAAAGAGTGTGCTGCCCCAGCATGGCCGCAGTCTAATGAATGAAACCAGTAAAAGAGTGTGCTACCCCAGCATAGCCACAGTCTAATGAATGAAACCAGTAAAAGAGTGTGCTGCCCCAGCATGGCCACAGTCTAATGAATGAAACCAGTAAAAGAGTGTGCTGCCCCAGCATGGCCGCAGTCTAATGAATGAAACCAATAAAAGAGTGTGCTGCCCCAGCATGGCCGCAGTCTAATGAATGAAACCAGTAAAAGAGTGTGCTGCCCCAGCATGGCCGCAGTCTAATGAATGAAACCAGTAAAAGAGTGTGCTACCCCAGCATGGCCTCAGTCTAATGGCTGAAACCAGTAAAAGAGTGTGCTGCCCCAGCATGGCCTCAGTCTAATGGCTGAAACCAGTAAAAGAGTGTGCTGCCCCAGCATGGCCACAGTCTAACGAGTGAAACCAGTAAAAGAGTGTGCTACCCCAGCATAGCCACAGTCTAATGAATGAAACCAGTAAAAGAGTGTGCTGCCCCAGCATGGCCACAGTCTAATGAATGAAACCAGTAAAAGAGTGTGCTGCCCCAGCATGGCCGCAGTCTAATGAATGAAACCAATAAAAGAGTGTGCTGCCCCAGCATGGCCGCAGTCTAATGAATGAAACCAGTAAAAGAGTGTGCTGCCCCAGCATGGCCGCAGTCTAATGAATGAAACCAGTAAAAGAGTGTGCTACCCCAGCATGGCCTCAGTCTAATGGCTGAAACCAGTAAAAGAGTGTGCTGCCCCAGCATGGCCTCAGTCTAATGGCTGAAACCAGTAAAAGAGTGTGCTGCCCCAGCATGGCCGCAGTCTAATGAATGAAACCAGTAAAAGAGTGTGCTGCCCCAGCATAGCCACAGTCTAATGAATGAAACCAGTAAAAGAGTGTGCTGCCCCAGCATGGCCACAGTCTAATGAATGAAACCAGTAAAAGAGTGTGCTGCCCCAGCATAGCCACAGTCTAATGAATGAAACCAGTAAAAGAGTGTGCTGCCCCAGCATGGCCGCAGTCTAATGAATGAAACCAGTAAAAGAGTGTGCTGCCCCAGCATGGCCGCAGTCTAATGAATGAAACCAGTAAAAGAGTGTGCTGCCCCAGCATGGCCGCAGTCTAATGAATGAAACCAATAAAAGAGTGTGCTGCCCCAGCATGGCCGCAGTCTAATGAATGAAACCAGTAAAAGAGTGTGCTGCCCCAGCATGGCCGCAGTCTAATGAATGAAACCAATAAAAGAGTGTGCTGCCCCAGCATGGCCGCAGTCTAATGAATGAAACCAGTAAAAGAGTGTGCTGCCCCAGCATGGCCGCAGTCTAATGAATGAAACCAGTAAAAGAGTGTGCTGCCCCAGCATGGCCGCAGTCTAATGAATGAAACCAGTAAAAGAGTGTGCTGCCCCAGCATGGCCGCAGTCTAATGAATGAAACCAATAAAAGAGTGTGCTGCCCCAGCATGGCCGCAGTCTAATGAATGAAACCAGTAAAAGAGTGTGCTGCCCCAGCATGGCCGCAGTCTAATGAATGAAACCAATAAAAGAGTGTGCTGCCCCAGCATGGCCGCAGTCTAATGAATGAAACCAGTAAAAGAGTGTGCTGCCCCAGCATGGCCGCAGTCTAATGAATGAAACCAATAAAAGAGTGTGCTGCCCCAGCATGGCCGCAGTCTAATGAATGAAACCAGTAAAAGAGTGTGCTGCCCCAGCATGGCCACAGTCTAATGAATGAAACCAGTAAAAGAGTGTGCTAACCCAGCATAGCCACAGTCTAATGAATGAAACCAGTAAAAGAGTGTGCTGCCCCAGCATGGCCACAGTCTAATGAATGAAACCAGTAAAAGAGTGTGCTGCCCCAGCATGGCCGCAGTCTAATGAATGAAACCAATAAAAGAGTGTGCTGCCCCAGCATGGCCGCAGTCTAATGAATGAAACCAGTAAAAGAGTGTGCTGCCCCAGCATGGCCGCAGTCTAATGAATGAAACCAGTAAAAGAGTGTGCTACCCCAGCATGGCCTCAGTCTAATGGCTGAAACCAGTAAAAGAGTGTGCTGCCCCAGCATGGCCTCAGTCTAATGGCTGAAACCAGTAAAAGAGTGTGCTGCCCCAGCATGGCCTCAGTCTAATGGCTGAAACCAGTAAAAGAGTGTGCTGCCCCAGCATGGCCACAGTCTAATGAATGAAACCAGTAAAAGAGTGTGCTGCCCCAGCATGGCCGCAGTCTAATGAATGAAACCAATAAAAGAGTGTGCTGCCCCAGCATGGCCGCAGTCTAATGAATGAAACCAGTAAAAGAGTGTGCTGCCCCAGCATGGCCTCAGTCTAATGAATGAAACCAATAAAAGAGTGTGCTGCCCCAGCATGGCCGCAGTCTAATGAATGAAACCAGTAAAAGAGTGTGCTGCCCCAGCATGGCCTCAGTCTAAAGAATGAAACCAGTAAAAGAGTGTGCTGCCCCAGCATGGCCGCAGTCT
This sequence comes from Eledone cirrhosa, assembly GCA_964016885.1. Classification (NCBI taxonomy): domain Eukaryota; kingdom Metazoa; phylum Mollusca; class Cephalopoda; order Octopoda; family Eledonidae; genus Eledone; species Eledone cirrhosa. Next base: position 337,985,926 of record OZ024742.1, on the reverse strand, counting down.
AATGGCTGAAACCAGTAAAAGAGTGTGCTGCCCCAGCATGGCCACAGTCTAACGAGTGAAACCAGTAAAAGAGTGTGCTGCCCCAGCATGGCCACAGTCTAATGAATGAAACCAGTAAAAGAGTGTGCTGCCCCAGCATGGCCACAGTCTAATGAATGAAACCAGTAAAAGAGTGTGCTGCCCCAGCATGGCCACAGTGTAATGAATGAAACCAGTAAAAGAGTGTGCTGCCCCAGCATGGCCACAGTCTAATGAATGAAACCAGTAAAAGAGTGTGCTGACCCAGCATGGCCACAGTCTAATGAATGGAACCAGTAAAAGAGTGTGCTGCCCCAGCATGGCCACAGTCTAATGGCTGAAACCAGTAAAAGAGTGTGCTGCCCCAGCATGGCCGCAGTCTAATGAATGAAACCAGTAAAAGAGTGTGCTGCCCCAGCATGGCCACAGTCTAATGAATGAATGAAACCAGTAAAAGAGTGTGCTGCCCCAGCATGGCCACAGTGTAATGAATGAAACCAGTAAAAGAGTGTGCTGCCCCAGCATGGCCACAGTCTAATGAATGAATGAAACCAGTAAAAGAGTGTGCTGCCCCAGCATGGCCGCAGTCTAATGAATGAATGAAACCAGTAAAAGAGTGTGCTGCCCCAGCATGGCCGCAGTCTAATGAATGAATGAAACCAGTAAAAGAGTGTGCTGCCCCAGCATGGCCGCAGTCTAATGAATGAATGAAACCAGTAAAAGAGTGTGCTGCCCCAGCATGGCCGCAGTCTAATGAATGAAACCAGTAAAAGAGTGTGCTGCCCCAGCATGGCCACAGTCTAATGAATGAATGAAACCAGTAAAAGAGTGTGCTGCCCCAGCATGGCCGCAGTCTAATGAATGAAACCAGTAAAAGAGTGTGCTGCCCCAGCATGGCCACAGTCTAATGAATGAATGAAACCAGTAAAAGAGTGTGCTGCCCCAGCATGGCCACAGTGTAATGAATGAAACCAGTAAAAGAGTGTGCTGCCCCAGCATGGCCGCAGTCTAATGGCTGAAACCAGTAAAAGAGTGTGCTGCCCCAGCATGGCCGCAGTCTAATGGCTGAAACCAGTAAAAGAGTGTGCTGCCCCAGCATGGCCGCAGTCTAATGAATGAAACCAGTAAAAGAGTGTGCTGCCCCAGCATGGCCGCAGTCTAATGAATGAAACCAGTAAAAGAGTGTGCTGCCCCAGCATGGCCGCAGTCTAATGAATGAAACCAGTAAAAGAGTGTGCTACCCCAGCATGGCCACAGTCTAATGAATGAAACCAGTAAAAGAGTGTGCTGCCCCAGCATGGCCACAGTGTAATGAATGAAACCAGTAAAAGAGTGTGCTGCCCCAGCATGGCCACAGTCTAATGAATGAAACCAGTAAAAGAGTGTGCTGCCCCAGCATGGCCACAGTGTAATGAATGAAACCAGTAAAAGAGTGTGCTGCCCCAGCATGGCCACAGTCTAATGAATGAAACCAGTAAAAGAGTGTGCTGCCCCAGCATGGCCACAGTGTAATGAATGAAACCAGTAAAAGAGTGTGCTGCCCCAGCATGGCCACAGTCTAATGAATGAAACCAGTAAAAGAGTGTGCTGACCCAGCATGGCCACAGTCTAATGAATGAAACCAGTAAAAGAGTGTGCTGCCCCAGCATGGCCACAGTCTAATGGCTGAAACCAGTAAAAGAGTGTGCTGCCCCAGCATGGCCGCAGTCTAATGAATGAAACCAGTAAAAGAGTGTGCTGCCCCAGCATGGCCGCAGTCTAATGAATGAAACCAGTAAAAGAGTGTGCTGCCCCAGCATGGCCACAGTCTAATGAATGAATGAAACCAGTAAAAGAGTGTGCTGCCCCAGCATGGCCACAGTGTAATGAATGAAACCAGTAAAAGAGTGTGCTGCCCCAGCATGGCCGCAGTCTAATGAATGAAACCAGTAAAAGAGTGTGCTGCCCCAGCATGGCCGCAGTCTAATGAATGAAACCAGTAAAAGAGTGTGCTGCCCCAGCATGGCCACAGTCTAATGAATGAATGAAACCAGTAAAAGAGTGTGCTGCCCCAGCATGGCCACAGTGTAATGAATGAAACCAGTAAAAGAGTGTGCTGCCCCAGCATGGCCGCAGTCTAATGGCTGAAACCAGTAAAAGAGTGTGCTGCCCCAGCATGGCCGCAGTCTAATGGCTGAAACCAGTAAAAGAGTGTGCTGCCCCAGCATGGCCTCAGTCTAATGGCTGAAACCAGTAAAAGAGTGTGCTGCCCCAGCATGGCCTCAGTCTAATGGCTGAAACCAGTAAAAGAGTGTGCTGCCCCAGCATGGCCGCAGTCTAATGGCTGAAACCAGTAAAAGAGTGTGCTGCCCCAGCATGGCCTCAGTCTAATGGCTGAAACCAGTAAAAGAGTGTACTGCCCCAGCATGGCCTCAGTCTAATGGCTGAAACCAGTAAAAGAGTGTGCTGCCCCAGCATGGCCGCAGTCTAATGAATGAAACCAGTAAAAGAGTGTGCTGCCCCAGCATGGCCACAGTCTAATGAATGAAACCAGTAAAAGAGTGTGCTGCCCCAGCATGGCCGCAGTCTAATGAATGAAACCAGTAAAAGAGTGTGCTGCCCCAGCATGGCCTCAGTCTAATGGCTGAAACCAGTAAAAGAGTGTGCTGCCCCAGCATGGCCGCAGTCTAATGAATGAAACCAGTAAAAGAGTGTGCTGCCCCAGCATGGCCTCAGTCTAATGGCTGAAACCAGTAAAAGAGTGTGCTGCCCCAGCATGGCCGCAGTCTAATGAATGAAACCAGTAAAAGAGTGTGCTGCCCCAGCATGGCCTCAGTCTAATGGCTGAAACCAGTAAAAGAGTGTGCTGCCCCAGCATGGCCACAGTCTAACGAGTGAAACCAGTAAAAGAGTGTGCTGCCCCAGCATGGCCGCAGTCTAATGAATGAAACCAGTAAAAGAGTGTGCTACCCCAGCATGGCCGCAGTCTAATGAATGAAACCAATAAAAGAGTGTGCTGCCCCAGCATGGCCACAGTCTAATGAATGAAACCAGTAAAAGAGTGTGCTGCCCCAGCATGGCCGCAGTCTAATGAATGAAACCAGTAAAAGAGTGTGCTGCCCCAGCATGGCCACAGTCTAATGAATGAAACCAGTAAAAGAGTGTGCTGCCCCAGCATGGCCGCAGTCTAATGAATGAAACCAATAAAAGAGTGTGCTGCCCCAGCATGGCCGCAGTCTAATGAATGAAACCAGTAAAAGAGTGTGCTGCCCCAGCATGGCCTCAGTCTAATGGCTGAAACCAATAAAAGAGTGTGCTGCCCCAGCATGGCCGCAGTCTAATGAATGAAACCAGTAAAAGAGTGTGCTGCCCCAGCATGGCCTCAGTCTAATGGCTGAAACCAGTAAAAGAGTGTGCTGCCCCAGCATGGCCACAGTCTAACGAGTGAAACCAGTAAAAGAGTGTGCTGCCCCAGCATGGCCGCAGTCTAATGAATGAAACCAGTAAAAGAGTGTGCTGCCCCAGCATGGCCGCAGTCTAATGAATGAAACCAGTAAAAGAGTGTGCTGCCCCAGCATGGCCTCAGTCTAATGGCTGAAACCAATAAAAGAGTGTGCTGCCCCAGCATGGCCGCAGTCTAATGAATGAAACCAGTAAAAGAGTGTGCTGCCCCAGCATGGCCTCAGTCTAATGGCTGAAACCAGTAAAAGAGTGTGCTGCCCCAGCATGGCCACAGTCTAACGAGTGAAACCAGTAAAAGAGTGTGCTGCCCCAGCATGGCCGCAGTCTAATGAATGAAACCAGTAAAAGAGTGTGCTACCCCAGCATGGCCGCAGTCTAATGAATGAAACCAATAAAAGAGTGTGCTGCCCCAGCATGGCCACAGTCTAATGAATGAAACCAGTAAAAGAGTGTGCTGCCCCAGCATGGCCGCAGTCTAATGAATGAAACCAGTAAAAGAGTGTGCTGCCCCAGCATGGCCACAGTCTAATGAATGAAACCAGTAAAAGAGTGTGCTGCCCCAGCATGGCCGCAGTCTAATGAATGAAACCAATAAAAGAGTGTGCTGCCCCAGCATGGCCGCAGTCTAATGAATGAAACCAGTAAAAGAGTGTGCTGCCCCAGCATGGCCTCAGTCTAATGGCTGAAACCAATAAAAGAGTGTGCTGCCCCAGCATGGCCGCAGTCTAATGAATGAAACCAGTAAAAGAGTGTGCTGCCCCAGCATGGCCTCAGTCTAATGGCTGAAACCAGTAAAAGAGTGTGCTGCCCCAGCATGGCCACAGTCTAATGAATGAAACCAGTAAAAGAGTGTGCTGCCCCAGCATGGCCGCAGTCTAATGAATGAAACCAGTAAAAGAGTGTGCTGCCCCAGCATGGCCGCAGTCTAATGAATGAAACCAGTAAAAGAGTGTGCTGCCCCAGCATGGCCGCAGTCTAATGAATGAAACCAGTAAAAGAGTGTGCTGCCCCAGCATGGCCACAGTCTAATGAATGAAACCAGTAAAAGAGTGTGCTGCCCCAGCATGGCCGCAGTCTAATGAATGAAACCAGTAAAAGAGTGTGCTGCCCCAGCATGGCCGCAGTCTAATGAATGAAACCAGTAAAAGAGTGTGCTGCCCCAGCATGGCCGCAGTCTAATGAATGAAACCAGTAAAAGAGTGTGCTGCCCCAGCATGGCCGCAGTCTAATGAATGAAACCAGTAAAAGAGTGTGCTGCCCCAGCATGGCCGCAGTCTAATGAATGAAACCAGTAAAAGAGTGTGCTGCCCCAGCATGGCCACAGTCTAATGAATGAAACCAGTAAAAGAGTGTGCTGCCCCAGCATGGCCGCAGTCTAATGAATGAAACCAGTAAAAGAGTGTGCTGCCCCAGCATGGCCGCAGTCTAATGAATGAAACCAGTAAAAGAGTGTGCTGCCCCAGCATGGCCGCAGTCTAATGAATGAAACCAGTAAAAGAGTGTGCTGCCCCAGCATGGCCACAGTCTAATGAATGAAACCAGTAAAAGAGTGTGCTGCCCCAGCATGGCCGCAGTCTAATGAATGAAACCAGTAAAAGAGTGTGCTGCCCCAGCATGGCCACAGTCTAATGAATGAAACCAGTAAAAGAGTGTGCTGCCCCAGCATGGCCGCAGTCTAATGAATGAAACCAGTAAAAGAGTGTGCTGCCCCAGCATGGCCACAGTCTAATGAATGAAACCAGTAAAAGAGTGTGCTGCCCCAGCATGGCCTCAGTCTAATGAATGAAACCAGTAAAAGAGTGTGCTGCCCCAGCATGGCCGCAGTCTAATGAATGAAACCAGTAAAAGAGTGTGCTGCCCCAACATGGCCGCAGTCTAATGACTGAAACCAATAAAAGAGTGTGCTGCCCCAGCATGGCCACAGTCTAATGAATGAAACCAGTAAAAGAGTGTGCTGCCCCAGCATGGCCACAGTCTAATGAATGAAACCAATAAAAGAGTGTGCTGCCCCAGCATGGCCGCAGTCTAATGAATGAAACCAGTAAAAGAGTGTGCTGCCCCAACATGGCCGCAGTCTAATGACTGAAACCAATAAAAGAGTGTGCTGCCCCAGCATGGCCACAGTCTAATGAATGAAACCAGTAAAAGAGTGTGCTGCCCCAGCATGGCCACAGTCTAATGAATGAAACCAGTAAAAGAGTGTGCTGCCCCAGCATGGCCGCAGTCTAATGAATGAAACCAGTAAAAGAGTGTGCTGCCCCAGCATGGCCGCAGTCTAATGGCTGAAACCAGTAAAAGAGTGTGCTGCCCCAGCATGGCCGCAGTCTAATGAATGAAACCAGTAAAAGAGTGTGCTGCCCCAGCATGGCCACAGTCTAATGAATGAAACCAGTAAAAGAGTGTGCTGCCCCAGCATGGCCGCAGTCTAATGAATGAAACCAGTAAAAGAGTGTGCTGCCCCAGCATGGCCACACTCTAATGAATGAAACCAGTAAAAGAGTGTGCTGCCCCAGCATGGCCGCAGTCTAATGAATGAAACCAGTAAAAGAGTGTGCTGCCCCAGCATGGCCGCAGTCTAATGAATGAAACCAATAAAAGAGTGTGCTGCCCCAGCATGGCCGCAGTCTAATGAATGAAACCAGTAAAAGAGTGTGCTACCCCAGCATAGCCACAGTCTAATGAATGAAACCAGTAAAAGAGTGTGCTGCCCCAGCATGGCCACAGTCTAATGAATGAAACCAGTAAAAGAGTGTGCTGCCCCAGCATGGCCGCAGTCTAATGAATGAAACCAATAAAAGAGTGTGCTGCCCCAGCATGGCCGCAGTCTAATGAATGAAACCAGTAAAAGAGTGTGCTGCCCCACCATGGCCGCAGTCTAATGAATGAAACCAGTAAAAGAGTGTGCTGCCCCAGCATGGCCTCAGTCTAATGGCTGAAACCAGTAAAAGAGTGTGCTGCCCCAGCATGGCCACAGTCTAACGAGTGAAACCAGTAAAAGAGTGTGCTGCCCCAGCATGGCCGCAGTCTAATGAATGAAACCAATAAAAGAGTGTGCTGCCCCAGCATGGCCGCAGTCTAATGAATGAAACCAGTAAAAGAGTGTGCTGCCCCAGCATGGCCGCAGTCTAATGAATGAAACCAGTAAAAGAGTGTGCTGCCCCAGCATGGCCGCAGTCTAATGAATGAAACCAGTAAAAGAGTGTGCTGCCCCAGCATGGCCGCAGTCTAATGAATGAAACCAGTAAAAGAGTGTGCTGCCCCAGCATGGCCGCAGTCTAATGAATGAAACCAGTAAAAGAGTGTGCTGCCCCAGCATAGCCACAGTCTAATGAATGAAACCAGTAAAAGAGTGTGCTGCCCCAGCATGGCCACAGTCTAATGAATGAAACCAGTAAAAGAGTGTGCTGCCCCAGCATGGCCGCAGTCTAATGAATGAAACCAATAAAAGAGTGTGCTGCCCCAGCATGGCCGCAGTCTAATGAATGAAACCAGTAAAAGAGCGTGCTGCCCCAGCATGGCCGCAGTCTAATGAATGAAACCAGTAAAAGAGTGTGCTGCCCCAGCATGGCCGCAGTCTAATGGCTGAAACCAGTAAAAGAGTGTGCTGCCCCAGCATGGCCGCAGTCTAATGAATGAAACCAGTAAAAGAGTGTGCTGCCCCAGCATGGCCGCAGTCTAATGAATGAAACCAATAAAAGAGTGTGCTGCCCCAGCATAGCCACAGTCTAATGAATGAAACCAGTAAAAGAGTGTGCTGCCCCAGCATGGCCACAGTCTAATGAATGAAACCAGTAAAAGAGTGTGCTGCCCCAGCATGGCCGCAGTCTAATGGCTGAAACCAGTAAAAGAGTGTGCTGCCCCAGCATGGCCACAGTCTAATGAATGAAACCAGTAAAAGAGTGTGCTGCCCCAGCATGGCCACAGTCTAATGAATGAAACCAGTAAAAGAGTGTGCTGCCCCAGCATGGCCACAGTCTAATGAATGAAACCAGTAAAAGAGTGTGCTGCCCCAGCATGGCCACAGTCTAATGAATGAAACCAGTAAAAGAGTGTGCTGCCCCAGCATGGCCGCAGTCTAATGAATGAAACCAGTAAAAGAGTGTGCTGCCCCAGCATGGCCGCAGTCTAATGAATGAAACCAATAAAAGAGTGTGCTGCCCCAGCATAGCCACAGTCTAATGAATGAAACCAGTAAAAGAGTGTGCTGCCCCAGCATGGCCACAGTCTAATGAATGAAACCAGTAAAAGAGTGTGCTGCCCCAGCATGGCCGCAGTCTAATGGCTGAAACCAGTAAAAGAGTGTGCTGCCCCAGCATGGCCGCAGTCTAATGAATGAAACCAGTAAAAGAGTGTGCTGCCCCAGCATGGCCGCAGTCTAATGAATGAAACCAATAAAAGAGTGTGCTGCCCCAGCATAGCCACAGTCTAATGAATGAAACCAGTAAAAGAGTGTGCTGCCCCAGCATGGCCACAGTCTAATGAATGAAACCAGTAAAAGAGTGTGCTGCCCCAGCATGGCCGCAGTCTAATGAATGAAACCAATAAAAGAGTGTGCTGCCCCAGCATGGCCGCAGTCTAATGAATGAAACCAGTAAAAGAGTGTGCTGCCCCAGCATGGCCGCAGTCTAATGAATGAAACCAGTAAAAGAGTGTGCTGCCCCAGCATGGCCGCAGTCTAATGGCTGAAACCAGTAAAAGAGTGTGCTGCCCCAGCATGGCCGCAGTCTAATGAATGAAACCAGTAAAAGAGTGTGCTGCCCCAGCATGGCCACACTCTAATGAATGAAACCAGTAAAAGAGTGTGCTGCCCCAGCATGGCCGCAGTCTAATGAATGAAACCAGTAAAAGAGTGTGCTGCCCCAGCATGGCCTCAGTCTAATGAATGAAACCAATAAAAGAGTGTGCTGCCCCAGCATGGCCTCAGTCTAATGAATGAAACCAGTAAAAGAGTGTGCTGCCCCAGCATGGCCGCAGTCTAATGAATGAAACCAGTAAAAGAGTGTGCTGCCCCAGCATGGCCACAGTGTAATGAATGAAACCAGTAAAAGAGTGTGCTGCCCCAGCATGGCCACAGTCTAATGAATGAAACCAGTAAAAGAGTGTGCTGACCCAGCATGGCCACAGTCTAATGAATGAAACCAGTAAAAGAGTGTGCTGCCCCAGCATGGCCACAGTCTAATGGCTGAAACCAGTAAAAGAGTGTGCTGCCCCAGCATGGCCACAGTGTAATGAATGAAACCAGTAAAAGAGTGTGCTGCCCCAGCATGGCCGCAGTCTAATGAATGAAACCAGTAAAAGAGTGTGCTGCCCCAGCATGGCCGCAGTCTAATGAATGAAACCAGTAAAAGAGTGTGCTGCCCCAGCATGGCCGCAGTCTAATGAATGAAACCAGTAAAAGAGTGTGCTGCCCCAGCATGGCCGCAGTCTAATGAATGAAACCAGTAAAAGAGTGTGCTGCCCCAGCATGGCCACAGTCTAATGAATGAATGAAACCAGTAAAAGAGTGTGCTGCCCCAGCATGGCCACAGTGTAATAAATGAAACCAGTAAAAGAGTGTGCTGCCCCAGCATGGCCGCAGTCTAATGAATGAAACCAGTAAAAGAGTGTGCTGCCCCAGCATGGCCGCAGTCTAATGAATGAAACCAGTAAAAGAGTGTGCTGCCCCAGCATGGCCGCAGTCTAATGAATGAAACCAGTAAAAGAGTGTGCTGCCCCAGCATGGCCGCAGTCTAATGAATGAAACCAGTAAAAGAGTGTGCTGCCCCAGCATGGCCACAGTCTAATGAATGAAACCAGTAAAAGAGTGTGCTGCCCCAGCATGGCCGCAGTCTAATGAATGAAACCAGTAAAAGAGTGTGCTGCCCCAGCATGGCCGCAGTCTAATGAATGAAACCAGTAAAAGAGTGTGCTGCCCCAGCATGGCCGCAGTCTAATGAATGAAACCAGTAAAAGAGTGTGCTGCCCCAGCATGGCCGCAGTCTAATGAATGAAACCAGTAAAAGAGTGTGCTGCCCCAGCATGGCCGCAGTCTAATGAATGAAACCAGTAAAAGAGTGTGCTGCCCCAGCATGGCCGCAGTCTAATGAATGAAACCAGTAAAAGAGTGTGCTGCCCCAGCATGGCCACAGTCTAATGAATGAAACCAGTAAAAGAGTGTGCTGCCCCAGCATGGCCGCAGTCTAATGAATGAAACCAGTAAAAGAGTGTGCTGCCCCAGCATGGCCGCAGTCTAATGAATGAAACCAGTAAAAGAGTGTGCTGCCCCAGCATGGCCGCAGTCTAATGAATGAAACCAGTAAAAGAGTGTGCTGCCCCAGCATGGCCACAGTCTAATGAATGAAACCAGTAAAAGAGTGTGCTGCCCCAGCATGGCCGCAGTCTAATGAATGAAACCAGTAAAAGAGTGTGCTGCCCCAGCATGGCCACAGTCTAATGAATGAAACCAGTAAAAGAGTGTGCTGCCCCAGCATGGCCGCAGTCTAATGAATGAAACCAGTAAAAGAGTGTGCTGCCCCAGCATGGCCACAGTCTAATGAATGAAACCAGTAAAAGAGTGTGCTGCCCCAGCATGGCCTCAGTCTAATGAATGAAACCAGTAAAAGAGTGTGCTGCCCCAGCATGGCCGCAGTCTAATGAATGAAACCAGTAAAAGAGTGTGCTGCCCCAACATGGCCGCAGTCTAATGACTGAAACCAATAAAAGAGTGTGCTGCCCCAGCATGGCCACAGTCTAATGAATGAAACCAGTAAAAGAGTGTGCTGCCCCAGCATGGCCACAGTCTAATGAATGAAACCAATAAAAGAGTGTGCTGCCCCAGCATGGCCGCAGTCTAATGAATGAAACCAGTAAAAGAGTGTGCTGCCCCAACATGGCCGCAGTCTAATGACTGAAACCAATAAAAGAGTGTGCTGCCCCAGCATGGCCACAGTCTAATGAATGAAACCAGTAAAAGAGTGTGCTGCCCCAGCATGGCCACAGTCTAATGAATGAAACCAGTAAAAGAGTGTGCTGCCCCAGCATGGCCGCAGTCTAATGAATGAAACCAATAAAAGAGTGTGCTGCCCCAGCATGGCCGCAGTCTAATGAATGAAACCAGTAAAAGAGTGTGCTGCCCCAGCATGGCCGCAGTCTAATGAATGAAACCAGTAAAAGAGTGTGCTGCCCCAGCATGGCCGCAGTCTAATGAATGAAACCAGTAAAAGAGTGTGCTGCCCCAGCATGGCCGCAGTCTAATGGCTGAAACCAGTAAAAGAGTGTGCTGCCCCAGCATGGCCGCAGTCTAATGAATGAAACCAGTAAAAGAGTGTGCTGCCCCAGCATGGCCACAGTCTAATGAATGAAACCAGTAAAAGAGTGTGCTGCCCCAGCATGGCCGCAGTCTAATGAATGAAACCAGTAAAAGAGTGTGCTGCCCCAGCATGGCCACACTCTAATGAATGAAACCAGTAAAAGAGTGTGCTGCCCCAGCATGGCCGCAGTCTAATGAATGAAACCAGTAAAAGAGTGTGCTGCCCCAGCATGGCCGCAGTCTAATGAATGAAACCAATAAAAGAGTGTGCTGCCCCAGCATGGCCGCAGTCTAATGAATGAAACCAGTAAAAGAGTGTGCTACCCCAGCATAGCCACAGTCTAATGAATGAAACCAGTAAAAGAGTGTGCTGCCCCAGCATGGCCACAGTCTAATGAATGAAACCAGTAAAAGAGTGTGCTGCCCCAGCATGGCCGCAGTCTAATGAATGAAACCAATAAAAGAGTGTGCTGCCCCAGCATGGCCGCAGTCTAATGAATGAAACCAGTAAAAGAGTGTGCTGCCCCAGCATGGCCGCAGTCTAATGAATGAAACCAGTAAAAGAGTGTGCTGCCCCAGCATGGCCTCAGTCTAATGGCTGAAACCAGTAAAAGAGTGTGCTGCCCCAGCATGGCCACAGTCTAACGAGTGAAACCAGTAAAAGAGTGTGCTGCCCCAGCATGGCCGCAGTTTAATGAATGAAACCAATAAAAGAGTGTGCTGCCCCAGCATGGCCGCAGTCTAATGAATGAAACCAGTAAAAGAGTGTGCTGCCCCAGCATGGCCGCAGTCTAATGAATGAAACCAGTAAAAGAGTGTGCTGCCCCAGCATGGCCGCAGTCTAATGAATGAAACCAGTAAAAGAGTGTGCTGCCCCAGCATGGCCGCAGTCTAATGAATGAAACCAGTAAAAGAGTGTGCTGCCCCAGCATGGCCGCAGTCTAATGAATGAAACCAGTAAAAGAGTGTGCTGCCCCAGCATAGCCACAGTCTAATGAATGAAACCAGTAAAAGAGTGTGCTGCCCCAGCATGGCCACAGTCTAATGAATGAAACCAGTAAAAGAGTGTGCTGCCCCAGCATGGCCGCAGTCTAATGAATGAAACCAATAAAAGAGTGTGCTGCCCCAGCATGGCCGCAGTCTAATGAATGAAACCAGTAAAAGAGTGTGCTGCCCCAGCATGGCCGCAGTCTAATGAATGAAACCAGTAAAAGAGTGTGCTGCCCCAGCATGGCCGCAGTCTAATGGCTGAAACCAGTAAAAGAGTGTGCTGCCCCAGCATGGCCGCAGTCTAATGAATGAAACCAGTAAAAGAGTGTGCTGCCCCAGCATGGCCGCAGTCTAATGAATGAAACCAATAAAAGAGTGTGCTGCCCCAGCATAGCCACAGTCTAATGAATGAAACCAGTAAAAGAGTGTGCTGCCCCAGCATGGCCACAGTCTAATGAATGAAACCAGTAAAAGAGTGTGCTGCCCCAGCATGGCCGCAGTCTAATGGCTGAAACCAGTAAAAGAGTGTGCTGCCCCAGCATGGCCACAGTCTAATGAATGAAACCAGTAAAAGAGTGTGCTGCCCCAGCATGGCCACAGTCTAATGAATGAAACCAGTAAAAGAGTGTGCTGCCCCAGCATGGCCACAGTCTAATGAATGAAACCAGTAAAAGAGTGTGCTGCCCCAGCATGGCCACAGTCTAATGAATGAAACCAGTAAAAGAGTGTGCTGCCCCAGCATGGCCGCAGTCTAATGAATGAAACCAGTAAAAGAGTGTGCTGCCCCAGCATGGCCGCAGTCTAATGAATGAAACCAATAAAAGAGTGTGCTGCCCCAGCATAGCCACAGTCTAATGAATGAAACCAGTAAAAGAGTGTGCTGCCCCAGCATGGCCACAGTCTAATGAATGAAACCAGTAAAAGAGTGTGCTGCCCCAGCATGGCCGCAGTCTAATGGCTGAAACCAGTAAAAGAGTGTGCTGCCCCAGCATGGCCGCAGTCTAATGAATGAAACCAGTAAAAGAGTGTGCTGCCCCAGCATGGCCGCAGTCTAATGAATGAAACCAATAAAAGAGTGTGCTGCCCCAGCATAGCCACAGTCTAATGAATGAAACCAGTAAAAGAGTGTGCTGCCCCAGCATGGCCACAGTCTAATGAATGAAACCAGTAAAAGAGTGTGCTGCCCCAGCATGGCCGCAGTCTAATGAATGAAACCAATAAAAGAGTGTGCTGCCCCAGCATGGCCGCAGTCTAATGAATGAAACCAGTAAAAGAGTGTGCTGCCCCAGCATGGCCGCAGTCTAATGAATGAAACCAGTAAAAGAGTGTGCTGCCCCAGCATGGCCGCAGTCTAATGGCTGAAACCAGTAAAAGAGTGTGCTGCCCCAGCATGGCCGCAGTCTAATGAATGAAACCAGTAAAAGAGTGTGCTGCCCCAGCATGGCCACACTCTAATGAATGAAACCAGTAAAAGAGTGTGCTGCCCCAGCATGGCCGCAGTCTAATGAATGAAACCAGTAAAAGAGTGTGCTGCCCCAGCATGGCCTCAGTCTAATGAATGAAACCAATAAAAGAGTGTGCTGCCCCAGCATGGCCTCAGTCTAATGAATGAAACCAGTAAAAGAGTGTGCTGCCCCAGCATGGCCGCAGTCTAATGAATGAAACCAGTAAAAGAGTGTGCTGCCCCAGCATGGCCACAGTGTAATGAATGAAACCAGTAAAAGAGTGTGCTGCCCCAGCATGGCCACAGTCTAATGAATGAAACCAGTAAAAGAGTGTGCTGACCCAGCATGGCCACAGTCTAATGAATGAAACCAGTAAAAGAGTGTGCTGCCCCAGCATGGCCACAGTCTAATGGCTGAAACCAGTAAAAGAGTGTGCTGCCCCAGCATGGCCACAGTGTAATGAATGAAACCAGTAAAAGAGTGTGCTGCCCCAGCATGGCCGCAGTCTAATGAATGAAACCAGTAAAAGAGTGTGCTGCCCCAGCATGGCCGCAGTCTAATGAATGAAACCAGTAAAAGAGTGTGCTGCCCCAGCATGGCCGCAGTCTAATGAATGAAACCAGTAAAAGAGTGTGCTGCCCCAGCATGGCCGCAGTCTAATGAATGAAACCAGTAAAAGAGTGTGCTGCCCCAGCATGGCCACAGTCTAATGAATGAATGAAACCAGTAAAAGAGTGTGCTGCCCCAGCATGGCCACAGTGTAATGAATGAAACCAGTAAAAGAGTGTGCTGCCCCAGCATGGCCGCAGTCTAATGAATGAAACCAGTAAAAGAGTGTGCTGCCCCAGCATGGCCGCAGTCTAATGAATGAAACTAGTAAAAGAGTGTGCTGCCCCAGGATGGCCACAGTCTAATGAATGAAACCAGTAAAAGAGTGTGCTGCCCCAGCATGGCCACAGTCTAATGAATTAAACCAGTAAAAGAGTGTGCTGCCCCAGCATGGCCACAGTCTAATGAATGAAACCAGTAAAAGAGTGTGCTGCCCCAGCATGGCCACAGTCTAATGGCTGAAACCAGTAAAAGAGTGTGCTGCCCCAGCATGGCCACAGTCTAATGGCTGAAACCAGTAAAAGAGTGTGCTGCCCCAGCATGGCCACAGTCTAATGAATGAAACCAGTAAAAGAGTGTGCTGCCCCAGCATGGCCGCAGTCTAATGGCTGAAACCAGTAAAAGAGTGTGCTGCCCCAGCATGGCCGCAGTCTAATGAATGAAACCAATAAAAGAGTGTGCTGCCCCAGCATGGCCGCAGTCTAATGGCTGAAACCAGTAAAAGAGTGTGCTGCCCCAGCATGGCTGCAGTCTAATGAATGAAACCAGTAAAAGAGTGTGCTGCCCCAGCATGGCCGCAGTCTAATGGCTGAAACCAGTAAAAGAGTGTGCTGCCCCAGCATGGCCACAGTCGAATGAATGAAACCAGTAAAAGAGTGTGCTGCCCCAGCATGGCCGCAGTCTAATGGCTGAAACCAGTAAAAGAGTGTGCTGCCCCAGCATGGCCACAGTCTAATGGCTGAAACCAGTAAAAGAGTGTGCTGCCCCAGCATGGCCACAGTCGAATGAATGAAACCAATAAAAGAGTGTGCTGCCCCAGCATGGCCACAGTCGAATGAATGAAGCCAGTAAAAGAGTGTGCTGCCCCAGCATGGCCACAGTCGAATGAATGAAACCAATAAAAGAGTGTGCTGCCCCAACATGGCCACAGTCGAATGAATGAAACCAGTAAAAGAGTGTGCTGCCCCAGCATGGCCGCAGTCTAATGGCTGAAACCAGTAAAAGAGTGTGCTGCCCCAGCATGGCCACAGTCGAATGAATGAAACCAGTAAAAGAGTGTGCTGCCCCAGCATGGCCGCAGTCTAATGGCTGAAACCAGTAAAAGAGAGTGCTGCCCCAGCATGGCCGCAGTCTAATGGCTGAAACCAATAAAAGAGTGTGCTGCCCCAGCATGGCCGCAGTCTAATGAATGAAACCAGTAAAAGAGTGTGCTGCCCCAGCATGGCCGCAGTCTAATGGCTGAAACCAGTAAAAGAGTGTGCTGCCCCAGCATGGCCGCAGTCTAATGGCTGAAACCAGTAAAAGAGTGTGCTGCCCCAGCATGGCCTCAGTCTAATGGCTGAAACCAGTAAAAGAGTGTGCTGCCCCAGCATGGCCTCAGTCTAATGGCTGAAACCAGTAAAAGAGTGTGCTGCCCCAGCATGGCCGCAGTCTAATGGCTGAAACCAGTAAAAGAGTGTGCTGCCCCAGCATGGCCGCAGTCTAATGGCTGAAACCAGTAAAAGAGTGTGCTGCCCCAGCATGGCCGCAGTCTAATGAATGAAACCAGTAAGAGAGTGTGCTGCCCCAGCATGGCCGCAGTCTAATGGCTGAAACCAGTAAAAGAGTGTGCTGCCCCAGCATGGCCGCAGTCTAATGAATGAAACCAGTAAAAGAGTGTGCTGCCCCAGCATGGCCTCAGTCTAATGGCTGAAACCAGTAAAAGAGTGTGCTGCCCCAGCATGGCCTCAGTCTAATGGCTGAAACCAGTAAAAGAGTGTGCTGCCCCAGCATGGCCGCAGTCTAATGGCTGAAACCAGTAAAAGAGTGTGCTGCCCCAGCATGGCCTCAGTCTAATGGCTGAAACCAGTAAAAGAGTGTGCTGCCCCAGCATGGCCGCAGTCTAATGGCTGAAACCAGTAAGAGAGTGTGCTGCCCCAGCATGGCCGCAGTCTAATGGCTGAAACCAATAAAAGAGTGTGCTGCCCCAGCATGGCCGCAGTCTAATGAATGAAACCAGTAAAAGAGTGTGCTGCCCCAGCATGGCCTCAGTCTAATGGCTGAAACCAGTAAAAGAGTGTGCTGCCCCAGCATGGCCGCAGTCTAATGGCTGAAACCAGTAAAAGAGTGTGCTGCCCCAGCATGGCCTCAGTCTAATGGCTGAAACCAGTAAAAGAGTGTGCTGCCCCAGCATGGCCTCAGTCTAATGGCTGAAACCAGTAAAAGAGTGTGCTGCCCCAGCATGGCCGCAGTCTAATGGCTGAAACCAGTAAAAGAGTGTGCTGCCCCAGCATGGCCTCAGTCTAATGGCTGAAACCAGTAAAAGAGTGTACTGCCCCAGCATGGCCTCAGTCTAATGGCTGAAACCAGTAAAAGAGTGTGCTGCCCCAGCATGGCCGCAGTCTAATGAATGAAACCAGTAAAAGAGTGTGCTGCCCCAGCATGGCCGCAGTCTAATGGCTGAAACCAGTAAAAGAGTGTGCTGCCCCAGCATGGCCGCAGTCTAATGAATGAAACCAGTAAAAGAGTGTGCTGCCCCAGCATGGCCTCAGTCTAATGGCTGAAACCAGTAAAAGAGTGTGCTGCCCCAGCATGGCCGCAGTCTAATGAATGAAACCAGTAAAAGAGTGTGCTGCCCCAGCATGGCCTCAGTCTAATGGCTGAAACCAGTAAAAGAGTGTGCTGCCCCAGCATGGCCGCAGTCTAATGAATGAAACCAGTAAAAGAGTGTGCTGCCCCAGCATGGCCTCAGTCTAATGGCTGAAACCAGTAAAAGAGTGTGCTGCCCCAGCATGGCCACAGTCTAACGAGTGAAACCAGTAAAAGAGTGTGCTGCCCCAGCATGGCCGCAGTCTAATGAATGAAACCAATAAAAGAGTGTGCTGCCCCAGCATGGCCGCAGTCTAATGAATGAAACCAGTAAAAGAGTGTGCTACCCCAGCATAGCCACAGTCTAATGAATGAAACCAGTAAAAGAGTGTGCTGCCCCAGCATGGCCACAGTCTAATGAATGAAACCAGTAAAAGAGTGTGCTGCCCCAGCATGGCCGCAGTCTAATGAATGAAACCAATAAAAGAGTGTGCTGCCCCAGCATGGCCGCAGTCTAATGAATGAAACCAGTAAAAGAGTGTGCTGCCCCAGCATGGCCGCAGTCTAATGAATGAAACCACTAAAAGAGTGTGCTGCCCCAGCATGGCCACAGTCTAACGAGTGAAACCAGTAAAAGAGTGTGCTGCCCCAGCATGGCCGCAGTCTAATGAATGAAACCAATAAAAGAGTGTGCTGCCCCAGCATGGCCGCAGTCTAATGAATGAAACCAGTAAAAGAGTGTGCTGCCCCAGCATGGCCGCAGTCTAATGGCTGAAACCAGTAAAAGAGTGTGCTGCCCCAGCATGGCCTCAGTCTAATGGCTGAAACCAGTAAAAGAGTGTGCTGCCCCAGCATGGCCTCAGTCTAATGGCTGAAACCAGTAAAAGAGTGTGCTGCCCCAGCATGGCCACAGTCTAATGAATGAAACCAGTAAAAGAGTGTGCTGCCCCAGCATGGCCACAGTCTAATGAATGAAACCAGTAAAAGAGTGTGCTGCCCCAGCATGGCCACAGTCTAATGAATGAAACCAGTAAAAGAGTGTGCTGCCCCAGCATGGCCGCAGTCTAATGGCTGAAACCAGTAAAAGAGTGTGCTGCCCCAGCATGGCCTCAGTCTAATGGCTGAAACCAGTAAAAGAGTGTGCTGCCCCAGCATGGCCTCAGTCTAATGGCTGAAACCAGTAAAAGAGTGTGCTGCCCCAGCATGGCCGCAGTCTAATGGCTGAAACCAGTAAAAGAGTGTGCTGCCCCAGCATGGCCTCAGTCTAATGGCTGAAACCAGTAAAAGAGTGTACTGCCCCAGCATGGCCTCAGTCTAATGGCTGAAACCAGTAAAAGAGTGTGCTGCCCCAGCATGGCCGCAGTCTAATGAATGAAACCAGTAAAAGAGTGTGCTGCCCCAGCATGGCCGCAGTCTAATGGCTGAAACCAGTAAAAGAGTGTGCTGCCCCAGCATGGCCGCAGTCTAATGAATGAAACCAGTAAAAGAGTGTGCTGCCCCAGCATGGCCTCAGTCTAATGGCTGAAACCAGTAAAAGAGTGTGCTGCCCCAGCATGGCCGCAGTCTAATGGCTGAAACCAGTAAAAGAGTGTGCTGCCCCAGCATGGCCTCAGTCTAATGGCTGAAACCAGTAAAAGAGTGTGCTGCCCCAGCATGGCCGCAGTCTAATGAATGAAACCAGTAAAAGAGTGTGCTGCCCCAGCATGGCCTCAGTCTAATGGCTGAAACCAGTAAAAGAGTGTGCTGCCCCAGCATGGCCACAGTCTAACGAGTGAAACCAGTAAAAGAGTGTGCTGCCCCAGCATGGCCGCAGTCTAATGAATGAAACCAATAAAAGAGTGTGCTGCCCCAGCATGGCCGCAGTCTAATGAATGAAACCAGTAAAAGAGTGTGCTACCCCAGCATAGCCACAGTCTAATGAATGAAACCAGTAAAAGAGTGTGCTGCCCCAGCATGGCCACAGTCTAATGAATGAAACCAGTAAAAGAGTGTGCTGCCCCAGCATGGCCGCAGTCTAATGAATGAAACCAATAAAAGAGTGTGCTGCCCCAGCATGGCCGCAGTCTAATGAATGAAACCAGTAAAAGAGTGTGCTGCCCCAGCATGGCCGCAGTCTAATGAATGAAACCAGTAAAAGAGTGTGCTGCCCCAGCATGGCCTCAGTCTAATGGCTGAAACCAGTAAAAGAGTGTGCTGCCCCAGCATGGCCACAGTCTAACGAGTGAAACCAGTAAAAGAGTGTGCTGCCCCAGCATGGCCGCAGTCTAATGAATGAAACCAATAAAAGAGTGTGCTGCCCCAGCATGGCCGCAGTCTAATGAATGAAACCAGTAAAAGAGTGTGCTACCCCAGCATAGCCACAGTCTAATGAATGAAACCAGTAAAAGAGTGTGCTGCCCCAGCATGGCCGCAGTCTAATGGCTGAAACCAGTAAAAGAGTGTGCTGCCCCAGCATGGCTGCAGTCTAATGAATGAAACCAGTAAAAGAGTGTGCTGCCCCAGCATGGCCGCAGTCTAATGGCTGTAACCAGTAAAAGAGTGTGCTGCCCCAGCATGGCCACAGTCGAATGAATGAAACCAGTAAAAGAGTGTGCTGCCCCAGCATGGCCGCAGTCTAATGGCTGAAACCAGTAAAAGAGTGTGCTGCCCCAGCATGGCCACAGTCTAATGGCTGAAACCAGTAAAAGAGTGTGCTGCCCCAGCATGGCCACAGTCGAATGAATGAAACCAATAAAAGAGTGTGCTGCCCCAGCATGGCCACAGTCGAATGAATGAAGCCAGTAAAAGAGTGTGCTGCCCCAGCATGGCCACAGTCGAATGAATGAAACCAATAAAAGAGTGTGCTGCCCCAACATGGCCACAGTCGAATGAATGAAACCAGTAAAAGAGTGTGCTGCCCCAGCATGGCCGCAGTCTAATGGCTGAAACCAGTAAAAGAGTGTGCTGCCCCAGCATGGCCACAGTCGAATGAATGAAACCAGTAAAAGAGTGTGCTGCCCCAGCATGGCCGCAGTCTAATGGCTGAAACCAGTAAAAGAGAGTGCTGCCCCAGCATGGCCGCAGTCTAATGGCTGAAACCAATAAAAGAGTGTGCTGCCCCAGCATGGCCGCAGTCTAATGAATGAAACCAGTAAAAGAGTGTGCTGCCCCAGCATGGCCGCAGTCTAATGGCTGAAACCAGTAAAAGAGTGTGCTGCCCCAGCATGGCCGCAGTCTAATGGCTGAAACCAGTAAAAGAGTGTGCTGCCCCAGCATGGCCTCAGTCTAATGGCTGAAACCAGTAAAAGAGTGTGCTGCCCCAGCATGGCCTCAGTCTAATGGCTGAAACCAGTAAAAGAGTGTGCTGCCCCAGCATGGCCGCAGTCTAATGGCTGAAACCAGTAAAAGAGTGTGCTGCCCCAGCATGGCCGCAGTCTAATGGCTGAAACCAGTAAAAGAGTGTGCTGCCCCAGCATGGCCGCAGTCTAATGAATGAAACCAGTAAGAGAGTGTGCTGCCCCAGCATGGCCGCAGTCTAATGGCTGAAACCAGTAAAAGAGTGTGCTGCCCCAGCATGGCCGCAGTCTAATGAATGAAACCAGTAAAAGAGTGTGCTGCCCCAGCATGGCCTCAGTCTAATGGCTGAAACCAGTAAAAGAGTGTGCTGCCCCAGCATGGCCTCAGTCTAATGGCTGAAACCAGTAAAAGAGTGTGCTGCCCCAGCATGGCCGCAGTCTAATGGCTGAAACCAGTAAAAGAGTGTGCTGCCCCAGCATGGCCTCAGTCTAATGGCTGAAACCAGTAAAAGAGTGTGCTGCCCCAGCATGGCCGCAGTCTAATGGCTGAAACCAGTAAGAGAGTGTGCTGCCCCAGCATGGCCGCAGTCTAATGGCTGAAACCAATAAAAGAGTGTGCTGCCCCAGCATGGCCGCAGTCTAATGAATGAAACCAGTAAAAGAGTGTGCTGCCCCAGCATGGCCTCAGTCTAATGGCTGAAACCAGTAAAAGAGTGTGCTGCCCCAGCATGGCCGCAGTCTAATGGCTGAAACCAGTAAAAGAGTGTGCTGCCCCAGCATGGCCTCAGTCTAATGGCTGAAACCAGTAAAAGAGTGTGCTGCCCCAGCATGGCCTCAGTCTAATGGCTGAAACCAGTAAAAGAGTGTGCTGCCCCAGCATGGCCGCAGTCTAATGGCTGAAACCAGTAAAAGAGTGTGCTGCCCCAGCATGGCCTCAGTCTAATGGCTGAAACCAGTAAAAGAGTGTACTGCCCCAGCATGGCCTCAGTCTAATGGCTGAAACCAGTAAAAGAGTGTGCTGCCCCAGCATGGCCGCAGTCTAATGAATGAAACCAGTAAAAGAGTGTGCTGCCCCAGCATGGCCGCAGTCTAATGGCTGAAACCAGTAAAAGAGTGTGCTGCCCCAGCATGGCCGCAGTCTAATGAATGAAACCAGTAAAAGAGTGTGCTGCCCCAGCATGGCCTCAGTCTAATGGCTGAAACCAGTAAAAGAGTGTGCTGCCCCAGCATGGCCGCAGTCTAATGAATGAAACCAGTAAAAGAGTGTGCTGCCCCAGCATGGCCGCAGTCTAATGGCTGAAACCAGTAAAAGAGTGTGCTGCCCCAGCATGGCCTCAGTCTAATGGCTGAAACCAGTAAAAGAGTGTGCTGCCCCAGCATGGCCTCAGTCTAATGGCTGAAACCAGTAAAAGAGTGTGCTGCCCCAGCATGGCCACAGTCTAATGAATGAAACCAGTAAAAGAGTGTGCTGCCCCAGCATGGCCACAGTCTAATGAATGAAACCAGTAAAAGAGTGTGCTGCCCCAGCATGGCCACAGTCTAATGAATGAAACCAGTAAAAGAGTGTGCTGCCCCAGCATGGCCGCAGTCTAATGGCTGAAACCAGTAAAAGAGTGTGCTGCCCCAGCATGGCCTCAGTCTAATGGCTGAAACCAGTAAAAGAGTGTGCTGCCCCAGCATGGCCTCAGTCTAATGGCTGAAACCAGTAAAAGAGTGTGCTGCCCCAGCATGGCCGCAGTCTAATGGCTGAAACCAGTAAAAGAGTGTGCTGCCCCAGCATGGCCTCAGTCTAATGGCTGAAACCAGTAAAAGAGTGTACTGCCCCAGCATGGCCTCAGTCTAATGGCTGAAACCAGTAAAAGAGTGTGCTGCCCCAGCATGGCCGCAGTCTAATGAATGAAACCAGTAAAAGAGTGTGCTGCCCCAGCATGGCCGCAGTCTAATGGCTGAAACCAGTAAAAGAGTGTGCTGCCCCAGCATGGCCGCAGTCTAATGAATGAAACCAGTAAAAGAGTGTGCTGCCCCAGCATGGCCTCAGTCTAATGGCTGAAACCAGTAAAAGAGTGTGCTGCCCCAGCATGGCCGCAGTCT
Organism: Eledone cirrhosa; assembly: GCA_964016885.1. Classification (NCBI taxonomy): domain Eukaryota; kingdom Metazoa; phylum Mollusca; class Cephalopoda; order Octopoda; family Eledonidae; genus Eledone; species Eledone cirrhosa. The sequence goes on along the minus strand of OZ024742.1, from coordinate 337,963,982 downwards.
AATGGCTGAAACCAGTAAAAGAGTGTGCTGCCCCAGCATGGCCTCAGTCTAATGGCTGAAACCAGTAAAAGAGTGTGCTGCCCCAGCATGGCCGCAGTCTAATGAATGAAACCAGTAAAAGAGTGTGCTGCCCCAGCATGGCCTCAGTCTAATGGCTGAAACCAGTAAAAGAGTGTGCTGCCCCAGCATGGCCACAGTCTAACGAGTGAAACCAGTAAAAGAGTGTGCTGCCCCAGCATGGCCGCAGTCTAATGAATGAAACCAATAAAAGAGTGTGCTGCCCCAGCATGGCCGCAGTCTAATGAATGAAACCAGTAAAAGAGTGTGCTACCCCAGCATAGCCACAGTCTAATGAATGAAACCAGTAAAAGAGTGTGCTGCCCCAGCATGGCCACAGTCTAATGAATGAAACCAGTAAAAGAGTGTGCTGCCCCAGCATGGCCGCAGTCTAATGAATGAAACCAATAAAAGAGTGTGCTGCCCCAGCATGGCCGCAGTCTAATGAATGAAACCAGTAAAAGAGTGTGCTGCCCCAGCATGGCCGCAGTCTAATGAATGAAACCAGTAAAAGAGTGTGCTGCCCCAGCATGGCCTCAGTCTAATGGCTGAAACCAGTAAAAGAGTGTGCTGCCCCAGCATGGCCACAGTCTAACGAGTGAAACCAGTAAAAGAGTGTGCTGCCCCAGCATGGCCGCAGTCTAATGAATGAAACCAATAAAAGAGTGTGCTGCCCCAGCATGGCCGCAGTCTAATGAATGAAACCAGTAAAAGAGTGTGCTACCCCAGCATAGCCACAGTCTAATGAATGAAACCAGTAAAAGAGTGTGCTGCCCCAGCATGGCCACAGTCTAATGAATGAAACCAGTAAAAGAGTGTGCTGCCCCAGCATGGCCGAAGTCTAATGAATGAAACCAATAAAAGAGTGTGCTGCCCCAGCATGGCCGCAGTCTAATGAATGAAACCAGTAAAAGAGTGTGCTGCCCCAGCATGGCCGCAGTCTAATGAATGAAACCAGTAAAAGAGTGTGCTGCCCCAGCATGGCCGCAGTCTAATGGCTGAAACCAGTAAAAGAGTGTGCTGCCCCAGCATGGCCGCAGTCTAATGAATGAAACCAGTAAAAGAGTGTGCTGCCCCAGCATGGCCACACTCTAATGAATGAAACCAGTAAAAGAGTGTGCTGCCCCAGCATGGCCACAGTCTAATGGCTGAAACCAGTAAAAGAGTGTGCTGCCCCAGCATGGCCGCAGTCTAATGAATGAAACCAGTAAAAGAGTGTGCTGCCCCAGTATGGCCGCAGTCTAATGAATGAAACCAGTAAAAGAGTGTGCTGCCCCAGCATGGCCGCAGTCTAATGAATGAAACTAGTAAAAGAGTGTGCTGCCCCAGGATGGCCACAGTCTAATGAATGAATGAAACCAGTAAAAGAGTGTGCTGCCCCAGCATGGCCACAGTGTAATGAATGAAACCAGTAAAAGAGTGTGCTGCCCCAGCATGGCCGCAGTCTAATGAATGAAACCAGTAAAAGAGTGTGCTGCCCCAGCATGGCCGCAGTCTAATGAATGAAACCAGTAAAAGAGTGTGCTGCCCCAGCATGGCCGCAGTCTAATGAATGAAACTAGTAAAAGAGTGTGCTGCCCCAGGATGGCCACAGTCTAATGAATGAAACCAGTAAAAGAGTGTGCTGCCCCAGCATGGCCACAGTCTAATGAATGAAACCAGTAAAAGAGTGTGCTGCCCCAACATGGCCGCAGTCTAATGACTGAAACCAGTAAAAGAGTGTGCTGCCCCAGCATGGCCTCAGTCTAATGAACGAAACCAGTAAAAGAGTGTGCTGCCCCAGCATGGCCGCAGTCTAATGAATGAAACCAGTAAAAGAGTGTGCTGCCCCAGCATGGCCACAGTCTAATGAATGAAACCAGTAAAAGAGTGTGCTGCCCCAACATGGCCGCAGTCTAATGAATGAAACCAGTAAAAGAGTGTGCTGCCCCAGCATGGCCGCAGTCTAATGAATGAAACCAGTAAAAGAGTGTGCTGCCCCAGCATGGCCGCAGTCTAATGAATGAAACCAGTAAAAGAGTGTGCTGCCCCAGCATGGCCGCAGTCTAATGAATGAAACTAGTAAAAGAGTGTGCTGCCCCAGGATGGCCACAGTCTAATGAATGAAACCAGTAAAAGAGTGTGCTGCCCCAGCATGGCCACAGTCTAATGAATGAAACCAGTAAAAGAGTGTGCTGCCCCAACATGGCCGCAGTCTAATGACTGAAACCAGTAAAAGAGTGTGCTGCCCCAGCATGGCCTCAGTCTAATGAACGAAACCAGTAAAAGAGTGTGCTGCCCCAGCATGGCCGCAGTCTAATGAATGAAACCAGTAAAAGAGTGTGCTGCCCCAGCATGGCCACAGTCTAATGAATGAAACCAGTAAAAGAGTGTGCTGCCCCAACATGGCCGCAGTCTAATGAATGAAACCAGTAAAAGAGTGTGCTGCCCCAGCATGGCCGCAGTCTAATGAATGAAACCAGTAAAAGAGTGTGCTGCCCCAGCATGGCCGCAGTCTAATGAATGAAACCACTAAAAGAGTGTGCTGCCCCAGCATGGCCGCAGTCTAATGAATGAAACCACTAAAAGAGTGTGCTGCCCCAGCATGGCCGCAGTCTAATGAATGAAACCACTAAAAGAGTGTGCTGCCCCAGCATGGGCGCAGTCTAATGAATGAAACCAGTAAAAGAGTGTGCTGCCCCAGCATGGCCACAGTCTAATGGCTGAAACCAGTAAAAGAGTGTGCTGCCCCAGCATGGCCGCAGTCTAATGAATGAAACCAGTAAAAGAGTGTGCTGCCCCAGCATGGCCGCAGTCTAATGAATGAAACCAGTAAAAGAGTGTGCTGCCCCAGCATGGCCGCAGTCTAATGACTGAAACCAGTAAAAGAGTGTGCTGCCCCAGCATGGCCGCAGTCTAATGAATGAAACCAGTAAAAGAGTGTGCTGCCCCAGCATGGCCGCAGTCTAATGAATGAAACCAGTAAAAGAGTGTGCTGCCCCAGCATGGCCGCAGTCTAATGACTGAAACCAGTAAAAGAGTGTGCTGCCCCAGCATGGCCGCAGTCTAATGAATGAAACCAGTAAAAGAGTGTGCTGCCCCAGCATGGCCGCAGTCTAATGAATGAAACCACTAAAAGAGTGTGCTGCCCCAGCATGGCCGCAGTCTAATGAATGAAACCACTAAAAGAGTGTGCTGCCCCAGCATGGCCGCAGTCTAATGAATGAAACCAATAAAAGAGTGTGCTACCCCAGCATAGCCACAGTCTAATGAATGAAACCAGTAAAAGAGTGTGCTGCCCCAGCATGGCCGCAGTCTAATGACTGAAACCAGTAAAAGAGTGTGCTGCCCCAGCATGGCCGCAGTCTAATGAATGAAACCAGTAAAAGAGTGTGCTGCCCCAGCATGGCCGCAGTCTAATGAATGAAACCACTAAAAGAGTGTGCTGCCCCAGCATGGCCGCAGTCTAATGAATGAAACCACTAAAAGAGTGTGCTGCCCCAGCATGGCCCCAGTCTAATGAATGAAACCACTAAAAGAGTGTGCTGCCCCAGCATGGCCGCAGTCTAATGACTGAAACCAGTAAAAGAGTGTGCTGCCCCAGCATGGCCGCAGTCTAATGAATGAAACCAGTAAAAGAGTGTGCTGCCCCAGCATGGCCGCAGTCTAATGAATGAAACCAGTAAAAGAGTGTGCTGCCCCAGCATGGCCGCAGTCTAATGAATGAAACCACTAAAAGAGTGTGCTGCCCCAGCATGGCCGCAGTCTAATGAATGAAACCACTAAAAGAGTGTGCTGCCCCAGCATGGCCGCAGTCTAATGAATGAAACCACTAAAAGAGTGTGCTGCCCCAGCATGGCCGCAGTCTAATGAATGAAACCAATAAAAGAGTGTGCTACCCCAGCATAGCCACAGTCTAATGAATGAAACCAGTAAAAGAGTGTGCTGCCCCAGCATGGCCGCAGTCTAATGACTGAAACCAGTAAAAGAGTGTGCTGCCCCAGCATGGCCGCAGTCTAATGAATGAAACCAGTAAAAGAGTGTGCTGCCCCAGCATGGCCGCAGTCTAATGAATGAAACCACTAAAAGAGTGTGCTGCCCCAGCATGGCCGCAGTCTAATGAATGAAACCAGTAAAAGAGTGTGCTGCCCCAGCATGGCCGCAGTCTAATGAATGAAACCAGTAAAAGAGTGTGCTGCCCCAGCATGGCCGCAGTCTAATGAATGAAACCAGTAAAAGAGTGTGCTGCCCCAGCATGGCCGCAGTCTAATGAATGAAACCAGTAAAAGAGTGTGCTGCCCCAGCATGGCCGCAGTCTAATGAATGAAACCACTAAAAGAGTGTGCTGCCCCAGCATGGCCGCAGTCTAATGAATGAAACCAGTAAAAGAGTGTGCTGCCCCAGCATGGCCGCAGTCTAATGAATGAAACCACTAAAAGAGTGTGCTGCCCCAGCATGGCTACAGTCTAATGGCTGAAACCAATAAAAGAGTGTGCTGCCCCAGCATGGCCTCAGTCTAATGAATGAAACCAGTAAAAGAGTGTGCTGCCCCAGCATGGCCGCAGTCTAATGAATGAAACCAATAAAAGAGTGTGCTGCCCCAGCATGGCCGCAGTCTAATGACTGAAACCAGTAAAAGAGTGTGCTGCCCCAGCATGGCCGCAGTCTAATGAATGAAACCAGTAAAAGAGTGTGCTGCCCCAGCATGGCCGCAGTCTAATGAATGAAACCAGTAAAAGAGTGTGCTGCCCCAGCATGGCCGCAGTCTAATGAATGAAACCACTAAAAGAGTGTGCTGCCCCAGCATGGCCGCAGTCTAATGAATGAAACCACTAAAAGAGTGTGCTGCCCCAGCATGGCCGCAGTCTAATGAATGAAACCACTAAAAGAGTGTGCTGCCCCAGCATGGCCGCAGTCTAATGAATGAAACCAGTAAAAGAGTGTGCTGCCCCAGCATGGCCGCAGTCTAATGAATGAAACCAGTAAAAGAGTGTGCTGCCCCAGCATGGCCGCAGTCTAATGACTGAAACCAGTAAAAGAGTGTGCTGCCCCAGCATGGCCGCAGTCTAATGAATGAAACCAGTAAAAGAGTGTGCTGCCCCAGCATGGCCGCAGTCTAATGAATGAAACCACTAAAAGAGTGTGCTGCCCCAGCATGGCCGCAGTCTAATGAATGAAACCAGTAAAAGAGTGTGCTGCCCCAGCATGGCCGCAGTCTAATGAATGAAACCACTAAAAGAGTGTGCTGCCCCAGCATGGCTACAGTCTAATGGCTGAAACCAATAAAAGAGTGTGCTGCCCCAGCATGGCCTCAGTCTAATGAATGAAACCAGTAAAAGAGTGTGCTGCCCCAGCATGGCCGCAGTCTAATGACTGAAACCAGTAAAAGAGTGTGCTGCCCCAGCATGGCCGCAGTCTAATGAATGAAACCAGTAAAAGAGTGTGCTGCCCCAGCATGGCCGCAGTCTAATGAATGAAACCACTAAAAGAGTGTGCTGCCCCAGCATGGCCGCAGTCTAATGAATGAAACCAGTAAAAGAGTGTGCTGCCCCAGCATGGCCGCAGTCTAATGAATGAAACCACTAAAAGAGTGTGCTGCCCCAGCATGGCTACAGTCTAATGGCTGAAACCAATAAAAGAGTGTGCTGCCCCAGCATGGCCTCAGTCTAATGAATGAAACCAGTAAAAGAGTGTGCTGCCCCAGCATGGCCGCAGTCTAATGAATGAAACCAATAAAAGAGTGTGCTGCCCCAGCATGGCCACAGTCTAATGGCTGAAACCAATAAAAGAGTGTGCTGCCCCAGCATGGCATCAGTCTCGTGACTGAAACCAATAAAAGAGTGTGCTGCCCCAGCATGGCCTCAGTCTAATGAATTAAACCAATAAAAGAGTGTGCTGCCCCAGCATGGCCACAGTCTAATGGCTGAAACCAATAAAAGAGTGTGCTGCCCCAGCATGGCCGCAGTCTAATGAATGAAACCAGTAAAAGAGTGTGCTGCCCCAGCATGGCCACAGTCTAATGAATGAAACCACTAAAAGAGTGTGCTGCCCCAGCATGGCCGCAGTCTAATGAATGAAACCAGTAAAAGAGTGTGCTGCCCCAGCATGGCCTCAGTCTAATGAATGAAACCAGTAAAAGAGTGTGCTGCCCCAGCATGGCCGCAGTCTAATGAATGAAACCAGTAAAAGAGCGTGCTGCCCCAGCATGGCCTCAGTCTAATGAATGAAACCAATAAAAGAGTGTGCTGCCCCAGCATGGCCACAGTCTAATGGCTGAAACCAATAAAAGAGTGTGCTGCCCCAGCATGGCCGCAGTCTAATGAATGAAACCAGTAAAAGAGTGTGCTGCCCCAGCATGGCCTCAGTCTAATGAATGAAACCAGTAAAAGAGTGTGCTGCCCCAGCATGGCCACAGTCTAATGGCTGAAACCACTAAAAGAGTGTGCTGCCCCAGCATGGCCGCAGTCTAATGAATGAAACCAGTAAAAGAGTGTGCTGCCCCAGCATGGCCGCAGTCTAATGAATGAAACCAATAAAAGAGTGTGCTGCCCCAGCATGGCATCAGTCTCGTGACTGAAACCAATAAAAGAGTGTGCTGCCCCAGCATGGCCTCAGTCTAATGAATGAAACCAATAAAAGAGTGTGCTGCCCCAGCATGGCCACAGTCTAATGGCTGAAACCAATAAAAGAGTGTGCTGCCCCAGCATGGCCGCAGTCTAATGAATGAAACCAGTAAAAGAGTGTGCTGCCCCAGCATGGCCACAGTCTAATGAATGAAACCACTAAAAGAGTGTGCTGCCCCAGCATGGCCTCAGTCTAATGAATGAAACCAGTAAAAGAGTGTGCTGCCCCAGCATGGCCGCAGTCTAATGAATGAAACCAATAAAAGAGTGTGCTGCCCCAGCATGGCCACAGTCTAATGGCTGAAACCAATAAAAGAGTGTGCTGCCCCAGCATGGCCGCAGTCTAATGAATGAAACCAGTAAAAGAGTGTGCTGCCCCAGCATGGCCTCAGTCTAATGAATGAAACCAGTAAAAGAGTGTGCTGCCCCAGCATGGCCACAGTCTAATGAATGAAACCACTAAAAGAGTGTGCTGCCCCAGCATGGCCGCAGTCTAATGAATGAAACCAGTAAAAGAGCGTGCTGCCCCAGCATGGCCTCAGTCTAATGAATGAAACCAATAAAAGAGTGTGCTGCCCCAGCATGGCCACAGTCTAATGGCTGAAACCAATAAAAGAGTGTGCTGCCCCAGCATGGCCGCAGTCTAATGAATGAAACCAGTAAAAGAGTGTGCTGCCCCAGCATGGCCACAGTCTAATGAATGAAACCACTAAAAGAGTGTGCTGCCCCAGCATGGCCGCAGTCTAATGAATGAAACCAGTAAAAGAGTGTGCTGCCCCAGCATGGCCTCAGTCTAATGAATGAAACCAGTAAAAGAGTGTGCTGCCCCAGCATGGCCGCAGTCTAATGAATGAAACCAATAAAAGAGTGTGCTGCCCCAGCATGGCCACAGTCTAATGGCTGAAACCAATAAAAGAGTGTGCTGCCCCAGCATGGCATCAGTCTCGTGACTGAAACCAATAAAAGAGTGTGCTGCCCCAGCATGGCCTCAGTCTAATGAATGAAACCAATAAAAGAGTGTGCTGCCCCAGCATGGCCACAGTCTAATGGCTGAAACCAGTAAAAGAGTGTGCTGCCCCAGCATGGCCGCAGTCTAATGAATGAAACCAGTAAAAGAGTGTGCTGCCCCAGCATGGCCACAGTCTAAAGAATGAAACCAGTAAAAGAGTGTGCTGCCCCAGCATGGCCGCAGTCTAATGAATGAAACCAGTAAAAGAGTGTGCTGCCCCAGCATGGCCACAGTCTAATGGCTGAAACCAGTAAAAGAGTGTGCTGCCCCAGCATGGCCGCAGTCTAATGAATGAAACCAGTAAAAGAGTGTGCTGCCCCAGCATGGCCACAGTCTAATGGCTGAAACCAGTAAAAGAGTGTGCTGCCCCAGCATGGCCGCAGTCTAATGAATGAAACCAGTAAAAGAGTGTGCTGCCCCAGCATGGCCACAGTCTAATGGCTGAAACCAGTAAAAGAGTGTGCTGCCCCAGCATGGCCGCAGTCTAATGAATGAAACCAGTAAAAGAGTGTGCTACCCCAGCATGGCCTCAGTCTAATGGCTGAAACCAATAAAAGAGTGTGCTACCCCAGCATAGCCACTGTCTAATGAATGAAACCAGTAAAAGAGTGTGCTGCCCCAGCATGGCCGCAGTCTAATGAATGAAACCAATAAAAGAGTGTGCTGCCCCAGCATGGCCACAGTCTAATGGCTGAAACCAATAAAAGAGTGTGCTACCCCAGCATAGCCACAGTCTAATGAATGAAACCAGTAAAAGAGTGTGCTGCCCCAGCATGGCCACAGTCTAATGAATGAAACCAGTAAAAGAGTGTGCTGCCCCAGCATGGCCGCAGTCTAATGAATGAAACCAATAAAAGAGTGTGCTGCCCCAGCATGGCCTCAGTCTAATGAATGAAACCAGTAAAAGAGTGTGCTGCCCCAGCATGGCCGCAGTCTAATGGCTGAAACCAATAAAAGAGTGTGCTGCCCCAGCATGGCCACAGTCTAATGAATGAAACCAATAAAAGAGTGTGCTGCCCCAGCATGGCCTCAGTCTAATGAATGAAACCAATAAAAGAGTGTGCTGCCCCAGCATGGCCTCAGTCTAATGAATGAAACCAGTAAAAGAGTGTGCTGCCCCAGCATGGCCGCAGTCTAATGGCTGAAACCAATAAAAGAGTGTGCTGCCCCAGCATGGCCACAGTCTAATGAATGAAACCAATAAAAGAGTGTGCTGCCCCAGCATGGCCTCAGTCTAATGAATGAAACCAGTAAAAGAGTGTGCTGCCCCAGCATGGCCGCAGTCTAATGAATGAAACCAGTAAAAGAGTGTGCTGCCCCAGCATGGCCGCAGTCTAATGAATGAAACCAGTAAAAGAGTGTGCTACCCCAGCATAGCCACAGTCTAATGAATGAAACCAGTAAAAGAGTGTGCTGCCCCAGCATGGCCACAGTCTAATGAATGAAACCAGTAAAAGAGTGTGCTGCCCCAGCATGGCCGCAGTCTAATGAATGAAACCAATAAAAGAGTGTGCTGCCCCAGCATGGCCGCAGTCTAATGAATGAAACCAGTAAAAGAGTGTGCTGCCCCAGCATGGCCGCAGTCTAATGAATGAAACCAGTAAAAGAGTGTGCTACCCCAGCATAGCCACAGTCTAATGAATGAAACCAGTAAAAGAGTGTGCTGCCCCAGCATGGCCGCAGTCTAATGAATGAAACCAATAAAAGAGTGTGCTGCCCCAGCATGGCCGCAGTCTAATGAATGAAACCAGTAAAAGAGTGTGCTGCCCCAGCATGGCCACAGTCTAACGAGTGAAACCAGTAAAAGAGTGTGCTGCCCCAGCATGGCCGCAGTCTAATGAATGAAACCAATAAAAGAGTGTGCTGCCCCAGCATGGCCGCAGTCTAATGAATGAAACCAGTAAAAGAGTGTGCTGCCCCAGCATGGCCACAGTCTAATGGCTGAAACCAATAAAAGAGTGTGCTGCCCCAGCATGGCCACAGTCTAATGAATGAAACCAGTAAAAGAGTGTGCTGCCCCAGCATGGCCACAGTCTAATGAATGAAACCAGTAAAAGAGTGTGCTACCCCAGCATAGCCACAGTCTAATGAATGAAACCAGTAAAAGAGTGTGCTGCCCCAGCATGGCCACAGTCTAATGAATGAAACCAGTAAAAGAGTGTGCTGCCCCAGCATGGCCGCAGTCTAATGAATGAAACCAATAAAAGAGTGTGCTGCCCCAGCATGGCCGCAGTCTAATGAATGAAACCAGTAAAAGAGTGTGCTGCCCCAGCATGGCCACAGTCTAATGGCTGAAACCAGTAAAAGAGTGTGCTGCCCCAGCATGGCCGCAGTCTAATGAATGAAACCAGTAAAAGAGTGTGCTGCCCCAGCATGGCCACAGTCTAATGGCTGAAACCAGTAAAAGAGTGTGCTGCCCCAGCATGGCCGCAGTCTAATGAATGAAACCAGTAAAAGAGTGTGCTGCCCCAGCATGGCCACAGTCTAATGAATGAAACCAGTAAAAGAGTGTGCTACCCCAGCATAGCCACAGTCTAATGAATGAAACCAGTAAAAGAGTGTGCTGCCCCAGCATGGCCACAGTCTAATGAATGAAACCAGTAAAAGAGTGTGCTGCCCCAGCATGGCCGCAGTCTAATGAATGAAACCAGTAAAAGAGTGTGCTACCCCAGCATAGCCACAGTCTAATGAATGAAACCAGTAAAAGAGTGTGCTGCCCCAGCATGGCCACAGTCTAATGAATGAAACCAGTAAAAGAGTGTGCTGCCCCAGCATGGCCGCAGTCTAATGAATGAAACCAATAAAAGAGTGTGCTGCCCCAGCATGGCCGCAGTCTAATGAATGAAACCAGTAAAAGAGTGTGCTGCCCCAGCATGGCCGCAGTCTAATGAATGAAACCAGTAAAAGAGTGTGCTACCCCAGCATGGCCTCAGTCTAATGGCTGAAACCAGTAAAAGAGTGTGCTGCCCCAGCATGGCCTCAGTCTAATGGCTGAAACCAGTAAAAGAGTGTGCTGCCCCAGCATGGCCACAGTCTAACGAGTGAAACCAGTAAAAGAGTGTGCTACCCCAGCATAGCCACAGTCTAATGAATGAAACCAGTAAAAGAGTGTGCTGCCCCAGCATGGCCACAGTCTAATGAATGAAACCAGTAAAAGAGTGTGCTGCCCCAGCATGGCCGCAGTCTAATGAATGAAACCAATAAAAGAGTGTGCTGCCCCAGCATGGCCGCAGTCTAATGAATGAAACCAGTAAAAGAGTGTGCTGCCCCAGCATGGCCGCAGTCTAATGAATGAAACCAGTAAAAGAGTGTGCTACCCCAGCATGGCCTCAGTCTAATGGCTGAAACCAGTAAAAGAGTGTGCTGCCCCAGCATGGCCTCAGTCTAATGGCTGAAACCAGTAAAAGAGTGTGCTGCCCCAGCATGGCCGCAGTCTAATGAATGAAACCAGTAAAAGAGTGTGCTGCCCCAGCATAGCCACAGTCTAATGAATGAAACCAGTAAAAGAGTGTGCTGCCCCAGCATGGCCACAGTCTAATGAATGAAACCAGTAAAAGAGTGTGCTGCCCCAGCATAGCCACAGTCTAATGAATGAAACCAGTAAAAGAGTGTGCTGCCCCAGCATGGCCGCAGTCTAATGAATGAAACCAGTAAAAGAGTGTGCTGCCCCAGCATGGCCGCAGTCTAATGAATGAAACCAGTAAAAGAGTGTGCTGCCCCAGCATGGCCGCAGTCTAATGAATGAAACCAATAAAAGAGTGTGCTGCCCCAGCATGGCCGCAGTCTAATGAATGAAACCAGTAAAAGAGTGTGCTGCCCCAGCATGGCCGCAGTCTAATGAATGAAACCAATAAAAGAGTGTGCTGCCCCAGCATGGCCGCAGTCTAATGAATGAAACCAGTAAAAGAGTGTGCTGCCCCAGCATGGCCGCAGTCTAATGAATGAAACCAGTAAAAGAGTGTGCTGCCCCAGCATGGCCGCAGTCTAATGAATGAAACCAGTAAAAGAGTGTGCTGCCCCAGCATGGCCGCAGTCTAATGAATGAAACCAATAAAAGAGTGTGCTGCCCCAGCATGGCCGCAGTCTAATGAATGAAACCAGTAAAAGAGTGTGCTGCCCCAGCATGGCCGCAGTCTAATGAATGAAACCAATAAAAGAGTGTGCTGCCCCAGCATGGCCGCAGTCTAATGAATGAAACCAGTAAAAGAGTGTGCTGCCCCAGCATGGCCGCAGTCTAATGAATGAAACCAATAAAAGAGTGTGCTGCCCCAGCATGGCCGCAGTCTAATGAATGAAACCAGTAAAAGAGTGTGCTGCCCCAGCATGGCCACAGTCTAATGAATGAAACCAGTAAAAGAGTGTGCTAACCCAGCATAGCCACAGTCTAATGAATGAAACCAGTAAAAGAGTGTGCTGCCCCAGCATGGCCACAGTCTAATGAATGAAACCAGTAAAAGAGTGTGCTGCCCCAGCATGGCCGCAGTCTAATGAATGAAACCAATAAAAGAGTGTGCTGCCCCAGCATGGCCGCAGTCTAATGAATGAAACCAGTAAAAGAGTGTGCTGCCCCAGCATGGCCGCAGTCTAATGAATGAAACCAGTAAAAGAGTGTGCTACCCCAGCATGGCCTCAGTCTAATGGCTGAAACCAGTAAAAGAGTGTGCTGCCCCAGCATGGCCTCAGTCTAATGGCTGAAACCAGTAAAAGAGTGTGCTGCCCCAGCATGGCCTCAGTCTAATGGCTGAAACCAGTAAAAGAGTGTGCTGCCCCAGCATGGCCACAGTCTAATGAATGAAACCAGTAAAAGAGTGTGCTGCCCCAGCATGGCCGCAGTCTAATGAATGAAACCAATAAAAGAGTGTGCTGCCCCAGCATGGCCGCAGTCTAATGAATGAAACCAGTAAAAGAGTGTGCTGCCCCAGCATGGCCTCAGTCTAATGAATGAAACCAATAAAAGAGTGTGCTGCCCCAGCATGGCCGCAGTCTAATGAATGAAACCAGTAAAAGAGTGTGCTGCCCCAGCATGGCCTCAGTCTAAAGAATGAAACCAGTAAAAGAGTGTGCTGCCCCAGCATGGCCGCAGTCTAATGGCTGAAACCAGTAAAAGAGTGTGCTGCCCCAGCATGGCCACAGTCTAACGAGTGAAACCAGTAAAAGAGTGTGCTGCCCCAGCATGGCCACAGTCTAATGAATGAAACCAGTAAAAGAGTGTGCTGCCCCAGCATGGCCACAGTCTAATGAATGAAACCAGTAAAAGAGTGTGCTGCCCCAGCATGGCCACAGTGTAATGAATGAAACCAGTAAAAGAGTGTGCTGCCCCAGCATGGCCACAGTCTAATGAATGAAACCAGTAAAAGAGTGTGCTGACCCAGCATGGCCACAGTCTAATGAATGGAACCAGTAAAAGAGTGTGCTGCCCCAGCATGGCCACAGTCTAATGGCTGAAACCAGTAAAAGAGTGTGCTGCCCCAGCATGGCCGCAGTCTAATGAATGAAACCAGTAAAAGAGTGTGCTGCCCCAGCATGGCCACAGTCTAATGAATGAATGAAACCAGTAAAAGAGTGTGCTGCCCCAGCATGGCCACAGTGTAATGAATGAAACCAGTAAAAGAGTGTGCTGCCCCAGCATGGCCACAGTCTAATGAATGAATGAAACCAGTAAAAGAGTGTGCTGCCCCAGCATGGCCGCAGTCTAATGAATGAATGAAACCAGTAAAAGAGTGTGCTGCCCCAGCATGGCCGCAGTCTAATGAATGAATGAAACCAGTAAAAGAGTGTGCTGCCCCAGCATGGCCGCAGTCTAATGAATGAATGAAACCAGTAAAAGAGTGTGCTGCCCCAGCATGGCCGCAGTCTAATGAATGAAACCAGTAAAAGAGTGTGCTGCCCCAGCATGGCCACAGTCTAATGAATGAATGAAACCAGTAAAAGAGTGTGCTGCCCCAGCATGGCCGCAGTCTAATGAATGAAACCAGTAAAAGAGTGTGCTGCCCCAGCATGGCCACAGTCTAATGAATGAATGAAACCAGTAAAAGAGTGTGCTGCCCCAGCATGGCCACAGTGTAATGAATGAAACCAGTAAAAGAGTGTGCTGCCCCAGCATGGCCGCAGTCTAATGGCTGAAACCAGTAAAAGAGTGTGCTGCCCCAGCATGGCCGCAGTCTAATGGCTGAAACCAGTAAAAGAGTGTGCTGCCCCAGCATGGCCGCAGTCTAATGAATGAAACCAGTAAAAGAGTGTGCTGCCCCAGCATGGCCGCAGTCTAATGAATGAAACCAGTAAAAGAGTGTGCTGCCCCAGCATGGCCGCAGTCTAATGAATGAAACCAGTAAAAGAGTGTGCTACCCCAGCATGGCCACAGTCTAATGAATGAAACCAGTAAAAGAGTGTGCTGCCCCAGCATGGCCACAGTGTAATGAATGAAACCAGTAAAAGAGTGTGCTGCCCCAGCATGGCCACAGTCTAATGAATGAAACCAGTAAAAGAGTGTGCTGCCCCAGCATGGCCACAGTGTAATGAATGAAACCAGTAAAAGAGTGTGCTGCCCCAGCATGGCCACAGTCTAATGAATGAAACCAGTAAAAGAGTGTGCTGCCCCAGCATGGCCACAGTGTAATGAATGAAACCAGTAAAAGAGTGTGCTGCCCCAGCATGGCCACAGTCTAATGAATGAAACCAGTAAAAGAGTGTGCTGACCCAGCATGGCCACAGTCTAATGAATGAAACCAGTAAAAGAGTGTGCTGCCCCAGCATGGCCACAGTCTAATGGCTGAAACCAGTAAAAGAGTGTGCTGCCCCAGCATGGCCGCAGTCTAATGAATGAAACCAGTAAAAGAGTGTGCTGCCCCAGCATGGCCGCAGTCTAATGAATGAAACCAGTAAAAGAGTGTGCTGCCCCAGCATGGCCACAGTCTAATGAATGAATGAAACCAGTAAAAGAGTGTGCTGCCCCAGCATGGCCACAGTGTAATGAATGAAACCAGTAAAAGAGTGTGCTGCCCCAGCATGGCCGCAGTCTAATGAATGAAACCAGTAAAAGAGTGTGCTGCCCCAGCATGGCCGCAGTCTAATGAATGAAACCAGTAAAAGAGTGTGCTGCCCCAGCATGGCCACAGTCTAATGAATGAATGAAACCAGTAAAAGAGTGTGCTGCCCCAGCATGGCCACAGTGTAATGAATGAAACCAGTAAAAGAGTGTGCTGCCCCAGCATGGCCGCAGTCTAATGGCTGAAACCAGTAAAAGAGTGTGCTGCCCCAGCATGGCCGCAGTCTAATGGCTGAAACCAGTAAAAGAGTGTGCTGCCCCAGCATGGCCTCAGTCTAATGGCTGAAACCAGTAAAAGAGTGTGCTGCCCCAGCATGGCCTCAGTCTAATGGCTGAAACCAGTAAAAGAGTGTGCTGCCCCAGCATGGCCGCAGTCTAATGGCTGAAACCAGTAAAAGAGTGTGCTGCCCCAGCATGGCCTCAGTCTAATGGCTGAAACCAGTAAAAGAGTGTACTGCCCCAGCATGGCCTCAGTCTAATGGCTGAAACCAGTAAAAGAGTGTGCTGCCCCAGCATGGCCGCAGTCTAATGAATGAAACCAGTAAAAGAGTGTGCTGCCCCAGCATGGCCACAGTCTAATGAATGAAACCAGTAAAAGAGTGTGCTGCCCCAGCATGGCCGCAGTCTAATGAATGAAACCAGTAAAAGAGTGTGCTGCCCCAGCATGGCCTCAGTCTAATGGCTGAAACCAGTAAAAGAGTGTGCTGCCCCAGCATGGCCGCAGTCTAATGAATGAAACCAGTAAAAGAGTGTGCTGCCCCAGCATGGCCTCAGTCTAATGGCTGAAACCAGTAAAAGAGTGTGCTGCCCCAGCATGGCCGCAGTCTAATGAATGAAACCAGTAAAAGAGTGTGCTGCCCCAGCATGGCCTCAGTCTAATGGCTGAAACCAGTAAAAGAGTGTGCTGCCCCAGCATGGCCACAGTCTAACGAGTGAAACCAGTAAAAGAGTGTGCTGCCCCAGCATGGCCGCAGTCTAATGAATGAAACCAGTAAAAGAGTGTGCTACCCCAGCATGGCCGCAGTCTAATGAATGAAACCAATAAAAGAGTGTGCTGCCCCAGCATGGCCACAGTCTAATGAATGAAACCAGTAAAAGAGTGTGCTGCCCCAGCATGGCCGCAGTCTAATGAATGAAACCAGTAAAAGAGTGTGCTGCCCCAGCATGGCCACAGTCTAATGAATGAAACCAGTAAAAGAGTGTGCTGCCCCAGCATGGCCGCAGTCTAATGAATGAAACCAATAAAAGAGTGTGCTGCCCCAGCATGGCCGCAGTCTAATGAATGAAACCAGTAAAAGAGTGTGCTGCCCCAGCATGGCCTCAGTCTAATGGCTGAAACCAATAAAAGAGTGTGCTGCCCCAGCATGGCCGCAGTCTAATGAATGAAACCAGTAAAAGAGTGTGCTGCCCCAGCATGGCCTCAGTCTAATGGCTGAAACCAGTAAAAGAGTGTGCTGCCCCAGCATGGCCACAGTCTAACGAGTGAAACCAGTAAAAGAGTGTGCTGCCCCAGCATGGCCGCAGTCTAATGAATGAAACCAGTAAAAGAGTGTGCTGCCCCAGCATGGCCGCAGTCTAATGAATGAAACCAGTAAAAGAGTGTGCTGCCCCAGCATGGCCTCAGTCTAATGGCTGAAACCAATAAAAGAGTGTGCTGCCCCAGCATGGCCGCAGTCTAATGAATGAAACCAGTAAAAGAGTGTGCTGCCCCAGCATGGCCTCAGTCTAATGGCTGAAACCAGTAAAAGAGTGTGCTGCCCCAGCATGGCCACAGTCTAACGAGTGAAACCAGTAAAAGAGTGTGCTGCCCCAGCATGGCCGCAGTCTAATGAATGAAACCAGTAAAAGAGTGTGCTACCCCAGCATGGCCGCAGTCTAATGAATGAAACCAATAAAAGAGTGTGCTGCCCCAGCATGGCCACAGTCTAATGAATGAAACCAGTAAAAGAGTGTGCTGCCCCAGCATGGCCGCAGTCTAATGAATGAAACCAGTAAAAGAGTGTGCTGCCCCAGCATGGCCACAGTCTAATGAATGAAACCAGTAAAAGAGTGTGCTGCCCCAGCATGGCCGCAGTCTAATGAATGAAACCAATAAAAGAGTGTGCTGCCCCAGCATGGCCGCAGTCTAATGAATGAAACCAGTAAAAGAGTGTGCTGCCCCAGCATGGCCTCAGTCTAATGGCTGAAACCAATAAAAGAGTGTGCTGCCCCAGCATGGCCGCAGTCTAATGAATGAAACCAGTAAAAGAGTGTGCTGCCCCAGCATGGCCTCAGTCTAATGGCTGAAACCAGTAAAAGAGTGTGCTGCCCCAGCATGGCCACAGTCTAATGAATGAAACCAGTAAAAGAGTGTGCTGCCCCAGCATGGCCGCAGTCTAATGAATGAAACCAGTAAAAGAGTGTGCTGCCCCAGCATGGCCGCAGTCTAATGAATGAAACCAGTAAAAGAGTGTGCTGCCCCAGCATGGCCGCAGTCTAATGAATGAAACCAGTAAAAGAGTGTGCTGCCCCAGCATGGCCACAGTCTAATGAATGAAACCAGTAAAAGAGTGTGCTGCCCCAGCATGGCCGCAGTCTAATGAATGAAACCAGTAAAAGAGTGTGCTGCCCCAGCATGGCCGCAGTCTAATGAATGAAACCAGTAAAAGAGTGTGCTGCCCCAGCATGGCCGCAGTCTAATGAATGAAACCAGTAAAAGAGTGTGCTGCCCCAGCATGGCCGCAGTCTAATGAATGAAACCAGTAAAAGAGTGTGCTGCCCCAGCATGGCCGCAGTCTAATGAATGAAACCAGTAAAAGAGTGTGCTGCCCCAGCATGGCCACAGTCTAATGAATGAAACCAGTAAAAGAGTGTGCTGCCCCAGCATGGCCGCAGTCTAATGAATGAAACCAGTAAAAGAGTGTGCTGCCCCAGCATGGCCGCAGTCTAATGAATGAAACCAGTAAAAGAGTGTGCTGCCCCAGCATGGCCGCAGTCTAATGAATGAAACCAGTAAAAGAGTGTGCTGCCCCAGCATGGCCACAGTCTAATGAATGAAACCAGTAAAAGAGTGTGCTGCCCCAGCATGGCCGCAGTCTAATGAATGAAACCAGTAAAAGAGTGTGCTGCCCCAGCATGGCCACAGTCTAATGAATGAAACCAGTAAAAGAGTGTGCTGCCCCAGCATGGCCGCAGTCTAATGAATGAAACCAGTAAAAGAGTGTGCTGCCCCAGCATGGCCACAGTCTAATGAATGAAACCAGTAAAAGAGTGTGCTGCCCCAGCATGGCCTCAGTCTAATGAATGAAACCAGTAAAAGAGTGTGCTGCCCCAGCATAGCCGCAGTCTAATGAATGAAACCAGTAAAAGAGTGTGCTGCCCCAACATGGCCGCAGTCTAATGACTGAAACCAATAAAAGAGTGTGCTGCCCCAGCATGGCCACAGTCTAATGAATGAAACCAGTAAAAGAGTGTGCTGCCCCAGCATGGCCACAGTCTAATGAATGAAACCAATAAAAGAGTGTGCTGCCCCAGCATGGCCGCAGTCTAATGAATGAAACCAGTAAAAGAGTGTGCTGCCCCAACATGGCCGCAGTCTAATGACTGAAACCAATAAAAGAGTGTGCTGCCCCAGCATGGCCACAGTCTAATGAATGAAACCAGTAAAAGAGTGTGCTGCCCCAGCATGGCCACAGTCTAATGAATGAAACCAGTAAAAGAGTGTGCTGCCCCAGCATGGCCGCAGTCTAATGAATGAAACCAATAAAAGAGTGTGCTGCCCCAGCATGGCCGCAGTCTAATGAATGAAACCAGTAAAAGAGTGTGCTGCCCCAGCATGCCCGCAGTCTAATGAATGAAACCAGTAAAAGAGTGTGCTGCCCCAGCATGGCCGCAGTCTAATGAATGAAACCAGTAAAAGAGTGTGCTGCCCCAGCATGGCCGCAGTCTAATGGCTGAAACCAGTAAAAGAGTGTGCTGCCCCAGCATGGCCGCAGTCTAATGAATGAAACCAGTAAAAGAGTGTGCTGCCCCAGCATGGCCACAGTCTAATGAATGAAACCAGTAAAAGAGTGTGCTGCCCCAGCATGGCCGCAGTCTAATGAATGAAACCAGTAAAAGAGTGTGCTGCCCCAGCATGGCCACACTCTAATGAATGAAACCAGTAAAAGAGTGTGCTGCCCCAGCATGGCCGCAGTCTAATGAATGAAACCAGTAAAAGAGTGTGCTGCCCCAGCATGGCCGCAGTCTAATGAATGAAACCAATAAAAGAGTGTGCTGCCCCAGCATGGCCGCAGTCTAATGAATGAAACCAGTAAAAGAGTGTGCTACCCCAGCATAGCCACAGTCTAATGAATGAAACCAGTAAAAGAGTGTGCTGCCCCAGCATGGCCACAGTCTAATGAATGAAACCAGTAAAAGAGTGTGCTGCCCCAGCATGGCCGCAGTCTAATGAATGAAACCAATAAAAGAGTGTGCTGCCCCAGCATGGCCGCAGTCTAATGAATGAAACCAGTAAAAGAGTGTGCTGCCCCAGCATGGCCGCAGTCTAATGAATGAAACCAGTAAAAGAGTGTGCTGCCCCAGCATGGCCTCAGTCTAATGGCTGAAACCAGTAAAAGAGTGTGCTGCCCCAGCATGGCCACAGTCTAACGAGTGAAACCAGTAAAAGAGTGTGCTGCCCCAGCATGGCCGCAGTCTAATGAATGAAACCAATAAAAGAGTGTGCTGCCCCAGCATGGCCGCAGTCTAATGAATGAAACCAGTAAAAGAGTGTGCTGCCCCAGCATGGCCGCAGTCTAATGAATGAAACCAGTAAAAGAGTGTGCTGCCCCAGCATGGCCGCAGTCTAATGAATGAAACCAGTAAAAGAGTGTGCTGCCCCAGCATGGCCGCAGTCTAATGAATGAAACCAGTAAAAGAGTGTGCTGCCCCAGCATGGCCGCAGTCTAATGAATGAAACCAGTAAAAGAGTGTGCTGCCCCAGCATAGCCACAGTCTAATGAATGAAACCAGTAAAAGAGTGTGCTGCCCCAGCATGGCCACAGTCTAATGAATGAAACCAGTAAAAGAGTGTGCTGCCCCAGCATGGCCGCAGTCTAATGAATGAAACCAATAAAAGAGTGTGCTGCCCCAGCATGGCCGCAGTCTAATGAATGAAACCAGTAAAAGAGTGTGCTGCCCCAGCATGGCCGCAGTCTAATGAATGAAACCAGTAAAAGAGTGTGCTGCCCCAGCATGGCCGCAGTCTAATGGCTGAAACCAGTAAAAGAGTGTGCTGCCCCAGCATGGCCGCAGTCTAATGAATGAAACCAGTAAAAGAGTGTGCTGCCCCAGCATGGCCGCAGTCTAATGAATGAAACCAATAAAAGAGTGTGCTGCCCCAGCATAGCCACAGTCTAATGAATGAAACCAGTAAAAGAGTGTGCTGCCCCAGCATGGCCACAGTCTAATGAATGAAACCAGTAAAAGAGTGTGCTGCCCCAGCATGGCCGCAGTCTAATGGCTGAAACCAGTAAAAGAGTGTGCTGCCCCAGCATGGCCACAGTCTAATGAATGAAACCAGTAAAAGAGTGTGCTGCCCCAGCATGGCCACAGTCTAATGAATGAAACCAGTAAAAGAGTGTGCTGCCCCAGCATGGCCACAGTCTAATGAATGAAACCAGTAAAAGAGTGTGCTGCCCCAGCATGGCCACAGTCTAATGAATGAAACCAGTAAAAGAGTGTGCTGCCCCAGCATGGCCGCAGTCTAATGAATGAAACCAGTAAAAGAGTGTGCTGCCCCAGCATGGCCGCAGTCTAATGAATGAAACCAATAAAAGAGTGTGCTGCCCCAGCATAGCCACAGTCTAATGAATGAAACCAGTAAAAGAGTGTGCTGCCCCAGCATGGCCACAGTCTAATGAATGAAACCAGTAAAAGAGTGTGCTGCCCCAGCATGGCCGCAGTCTAATGGCTGAAACCAGTAAAAGAGTGTGCTGCCCCAGCATGGCCGCAGTCTAATGAATGAAACCAGTAAAAGAGTGTGCTGCCCCAGCATGGCCGCAGTCTAATGAATGAAACCAATAAAAGAGTGTGCTGCCCCAGCATAGCCACAGTCTAATGAATGAAACCAGTAAAAGAGTGTGCTGCCCCAGCATGGCCACAGTCTAATGAATGAAACCAGTAAAAGAGTGTGCTGCCCCAGCATGGCCGCAGTCTAATGAATGAAACCAATAAAAGAGTGTGCTGCCCCAGCATGGCCGCAGTCTAATGAATGAAACCAGTAAAAGAGTGTGCTGCCCCAGCATGGCCGCAGTCTAATGAATGAAACCAGTAAAAGAGTGTGCTGCCCCAGCATGGCCGCAGTCTAATGGCTGAAACCAGTAAAAGAGTGTGCTGCCCCAGCATGGCCGCAGTCTAATGAATGAAACCAGTAAAAGAGTGTGCTGCCCCAGCATGGCCACACTCTAATGAATGAAACCAGTAAAAGAGTGTGCTGCCCCAGCATGGCCGCAGTCTAATGAATGAAACCAGTAAAAGAGTGTGCTGCCCCAGCATGGCCTCAGTCTAATGAATGAAACCAATAAAAGAGTGTGCTGCCCCAGCATGGCCTCAGTCTAATGAATGAAACCAGTAAAAGAGTGTGCTGCCCCAGCATGGCCGCAGTCTAATGAATGAAACCAGTAAAAGAGTGTGCTGCCCCAGCATGGCCACAGTGTAATGAATGAAACCAGTAAAAGAGTGTGCTGCCCCAGCATGGCCACAGTCTAATGAATGAAACCAGTAAAAGAGTGTGCTGACCCAGCATGGCCACAGTCTAATGAATGAAACCAGTAAAAGAGTGTGCTGCCCCAGCATGGCCACAGTCTAATGGCTGAAACCAGTAAAAGAGTGTGCTGCCCCAGCATGGCCACAGTGTAATGAATGAAACCAGTAAAAGAGTGTGCTGCCCCAGCATGGCCGCAGTCTAATGAATGAAACCAGTAAAAGAGTGTGCTGCCCCAGCATGGCCGCAGTCTAATGAATGAAACCAGTAAAAGAGTGTGCTGCCCCAGCATGGCCGCAGTCTAATGAATGAAACCAGTAAAAGAGTGTGCTGCCCCAGCATGGCCGCAGTCTAATGAATGAAACCAGTAAAAGAGTGTGCTGCCCCAGCATGGCCACAGTCTAATGAATGAATGAAACCAGTAAAAGAGTGTGCTGCCCCAGCATGGCCACAGTGTAATAAATGAAACCAGTAAAAGAGTGTGCTGCCCCAGCATGGCCGCAGTCTAATGAATGAAACCAGTAAAAGAGTGTGCTGCCCCAGCATGGCCGCAGTCTAATGAATGAAACCAGTAAAAGAGTGTGCTGCCCCAGCATGGCCGCAGTCTAATGAATGAAACCAGTAAAAGAGTGTGCTGCCCCAGCATGGCCGCAGTCTAATGAATGAAACCAGTAAAAGAGTGTGCTGCCCCAGCATGGCCACAGTCTAATGAATGAAACCAGTAAAAGAGTGTGCTGCCCCAGCATGGCCGCAGTCTAATGAATGAAACCAGTAAAAGAGTGTGCTGCCCCAGCATGGCCGCAGTCTAATGAATGAAACCAGTAAAAGAGTGTGCTGCCCCAGCATGGCCGCAGTCTAATGAATGAAACCAGTAAAAGAGTGTGCTGCCCCAGCATGGCCGCAGTCTAATGAATGAAACCAGTAAAAGAGTGTGCTGCCCCAGCATGGCCGCAGTCTAATGAATGAAACCAGTAAAAGAGTGTGCTGCCCCAGCATGGCCACAGTCTAATGAATGAAACCAGTAAAAGAGTGTGCTGCCCCAGCATGGCCGCAGTCTAATGAATGAAACCAGTAAAAGAGTGTGCTGCCCCAGCATGGCCGCAGTCTAATGAATGAAACCAGTAAAAGAGTGTGCTGCCCCAGCATGGCCGCAGTCTAATGAATGAAACCAGTAAAAGAGTGTGCTGCCCCAGCATGGCCACAGTCTAATGAATGAAACCAGTAAAAGAGTGTGCTGCCCCAGCATGGCCGCAGTCTAATGAATGAAACCAGTAAAAGAGTGTGCTGCCCCAGCATGGCCACAGTCTAATGAATGAAACCAGTAAAAGAGTGTGCTGCCCCAGCATGGCCGCAGTCTAATGAATGAAACCAGTAAAAGAGTGTGCTGCCCCAGCATGGCCACAGTCTAATGAATGAAACCAGTAAAAGAGTGTGCTGCCCCAGCATGGCCTCAGTCTAATGAATGAAACCAGTAAAAGAGTGTGCTGCCCCAGCATGGCCGCAGTCTAATGAATGAAACCAGTAAAAGAGTGTGCTGCCCCAACATGGCCGCAGTCTAATGACTGAAACCAATAAAAGAGTGTGCTGCCCCAGCATGGCCACAGTCTAATGAATGAAACCAGTAAAAGAGTGTGCTGCCCCAGCATGGCCACAGTCTAATGAATGAAACCAATAAAAGAGTGTGCTGCCCCAGCATGGCCGCAGTCTAATGAATGAAACCAGTAAAAGAGTGTGCTGCCCCAACATGGCCGCAGTCTAATGACTGAAACCAATAAAAGAGTGTGCTGCCCCAGCATGGCCACAGTCTAATGAATGAAACCAGTAAAAGAGTGTGCTGCCCCAGCATGGCCACAGTCTAATGAATGAAACCAGTAAAAGAGTGTGCTGCCCCAGCATGGCCGCAGTCTAATGAATGAAACCAATAAAAGAGTGTGCTGCCCCAGCATGGCCGCAGTCTAATGAATGAAACCAGTAAAAGAGTGTGCTGCCCCAGCATGGCCGCAGTCTAATGAATGAAACCAGTAAAAGAGTGTGCTGCCCCAGCATGGCCGCAGTCTAATGAATGAAACCAGTAAAAGAGTGTGCTGCCCCAGCATGGCCGCAGTCTAATGGCTGAAACCAGTAAAAGAGTGTGCTGCCCCAGCATGGCCGCAGTCTAATGAATGAAACCAGTAAAAGAGTGTGCTGCCCCAGCATGGCCACAGTCTAATGAATGAAACCAGTAAAAGAGTGTGCTGCCCCAGCATGGCCGCAGTCTAATGAATGAAACCAGTAAAAGAGTGTGCTGCCCCAGCATGGCCACACTCTAATGAATGAAACCAGTAAAAGAGTGTGCTGCCCCAGCATGGCCGCAGTCTAATGAATGAAACCAGTAAAAGAGTGTGCTGCCCCAGCATGGCCGCAGTCTAATGAATGAAACCAATAAAAGAGTGTGCTGCCCCAGCATGGCCGCAGTCTAATGAATGAAACCAGTAAAAGAGTGTGCTACCCCAGCATAGCCACAGTCTAATGAATGAAACCAGTAAAAGAGTGTGCTGCCCCAGCATGGCCACAGTCTAATGAATGAAACCAGTAAAAGAGTGTGCTGCCCCAGCATGGCCGCAGTCTAATGAATGAAACCAATAAAAGAGTGTGCTGCCCCAGCATGGCCGCAGTCTAATGAATGAAACCAGTAAAAGAGTGTGCTGCCCCAGCATGGCCGCAGTCTAATGAATGAAACCAGTAAAAGAGTGTGCTGCCCCAGCATGGCCTCAGTCTAATGGCTGAAACCAGTAAAAGAGTGTGCTGCCCCAGCATGGCCACAGTCTAACGAGTGAAACCAGTAAAAGAGTGTGCTGCCCCAGCATGGCCGCAGTCTAATGAATGAAACCAATAAAAGAGTGTGCTGCCCCAGCATGGCCGCAGTCTAATGAATGAAACCAGTAAAAGAGTGTGCTGCCCCAGCATGGCCGCAGTCTAATGAATGAAACCAGTAAAAGAGTGTGCTGCCCCAGCATGGCCGCAGTCTAATGAATGAAACCAGTAAAAGAGTGTGCTGCCCCAGCATGGCCGCAGTCTAATGAATGAAACCAGTAAAAGAGTGTGCTGCCCCAGCATGGCCGCAGTCTAATGAATGAAACCAGTAAAAGAGTGTGCTGCCCCAGCATAGCCACAGTCTAATGAATGAAACCAGTAAAAGAGTGTGCTGCCCCAGCATGGCCACAGTCTAATGAATGAAACCAGTAAAAGAGTGTGCTGCCCCAGCATGGCCGCAGTCTAATGAATGAAACCAATAAAAGAGTGTGCTGCCCCAGCATGGCCGCAGTCTAATGAATGAAACCAGTAAAAGAGTGTGCTGCCCCAGCATGGCCGCAGTCTAATGAATGAAACCAGTAAAAGAGTGTGCTGCCCCAGCATGGCCGCAGTCTAATGGCTGAAACCAGTAAAAGAGTGTGCTGCCCCAGCATGGCCGCAGTCTAATGAATGAAACCAGTAAAAGAGTGTGCTGCCCCAGCATGGCCGCAGTCTAATGAATGAAACCAATAAAAGAGTGTGCTGCCCCAGCATAGCCACAGTCTAATGAATGAAACCAGTAAAAGAGTGTGCTGCCCCAGCATGGCCACAGTCTAATGAATGAAACCAGTAAAAGAGTGTGCTGCCCCAGCATGGCCGCAGTCTAATGGCTGAAACCAGTAAAAGAGTGTGCTGCCCCAGCATGGCCACAGTCTAATGAATGAAACCAGTAAAAGAGTGTGCTGCCCCAGCATGGCCACAGTCTAATGAATGAAACCAGTAAAAGAGTGTGCTGCCCCAGCATGGCCACAGTCTAATGAATGAAACCAGTAAAAGAGTGTGCTGCCCCAGCATGGCCACAGTCTAATGAATGAAACCAGTAAAAGAGTGTGCTGCCCCAGCATGGCCGCAGTCTAATGAATGAAACCAGTAAAAGAGTGTGCTGCCCCAGCATGGCCGCAGTCTAATGAATGAAACCAATAAAAGAGTGTGCTGCCCCAGCATAGCCACAGTCTAATGAATGAAACCAGTAAAAGAGTGTGCTGCCCCAGCATGGCCACAGTCTAATGAATGAAACCAGTAAAAGAGTGTGCTGCCCCAGCATGGCCGCAGTCTAATGGCTGAAACCAGTAAAAGAGTGTGCTGCCCCAGCATGGCCGCAGTCTAATGAATGAAACCAGTAAAAGAGTGTGCTGCCCCAGCATGGCCGCAGTCTAATGAATGAAACCAATAAAAGAGTGTGCTGCCCCAGCATAGCCACAGTCTAATGAATGAAACCAGTAAAAGAGTGTGCTGCCCCAGCATGGCCACAGTCTAATGAATGAAACCAGTAAAAGAGTGTGCTGCCCCAGCATGGCCGCAGTCTAATGAATGAAACCAATAAAAGAGTGTGCTGCCCCAGCATGGCCGCAGTCTAATGAATGAAACCAGTAAAAGAGTGTGCTGCCCCAGCATGGCCGCAGTCTAATGAATGAAACCAGTAAAAGAGTGTGCTGCCCCAGCATGGCCGCAGTCTAATGGCTGAAACCAGTAAAAGAGTGTGCTGCCCCAGCATGGCCGCAGTCTAATGAATGAAACCAGTAAAAGAGTGTGCTGCCCCAGCATGGCCACACTCTAATGAATGAAACCAGTAAAAGAGTGTGCTGCCCCAGCATGGCCGCAGTCTAATGAATGAAACCAGTAAAAGAGTGTGCTGCCCCAGCATGGCCTCAGTCTAATGAATGAAACCAATAAAAGAGTGTGCTGCCCCAGCATGGCCTCAGTCTAATGAATGAAACCAGTAAAAGAGTGTGCTGCCCCAGCATGGCCGCAGTCTAATGAATGAAACCAGTAAAAGAGTGTGCTGCCCCAGCATGGCCACAGTGTAATGAATGAAACCAGTAAAAGAGTGTGCTGCCCCAGCATGGCCACAGTCTAATGAATGAAACCAGTAAAAGAGTGTGCTGACCCAGCATGGCCACAGTCTAATGAATGAAACCAGTAAAAGAGTGTGCTGCCCCAGCATGGCCACAGTCTAATGGCTGAAACCAGTAAAAGAGTGTGCTGCCCCAGCATGGCCACAGTGTAATGAATGAAACCAGTAAAAGAGTGTGCTGCCCCACCATGGCCGCAGTCTAATGAATGAAACCAGTAAAAGAGTGTGCTGCCCCAGCATGGCCGCAGTCTAATGAATGAAACCAGTAAAAGAGTGTGCTGCCCCAGCATGGCCGCAGTCTAATGAATGAAACCAGTAAAAGAGTGTGCTGCCCCAGCATGGCCGCAGTCTAATGAATGAAACCAGTAAAAGAGTGTGCTGCCCCAGCATGGCCACAGTCTAATGAATGAATGAAACCAGTAAAAGAGTGTGCTGCCCCAGCATGGCCACAGTGTAATGAATGAAACCAGTAAAAGAGTGTGCTGCCCCAGCATGGCCGCAGTCTAATGAATGAAACCAGTAAAAGAGTGTGCTGCCCCAGCATGGCCGCAGTCTAATGAATGAAACTAGTAAAAGAGTGTGCTGCCCCAGGATGGCCACAGTCTAATGAATGAAACCAGTAAAAGAGTGTGCTGCCCCAGCATGGCCACAGTCTAATGAATGAAACCAGTAAAAGAGTGTGCTGCCCCAGCATGGCCACAGTCTAATGAATGAAACCAGTAAAAGAGTGTGCTGCCCCAGCATGGCCACAGTCTAATGGCTGAAACCAGTAAAAGAGTGTGCTGCCCCAGCATGGCCACAGTCTAATGGCTGAAACCAGTAAAAGAGTGTGCTGCCCCAGCATGGCCACAGTCTAATGAATGAAACCAGTAAAAGAGTGTGCTGCCCCAGCATGGCCGCAGTCTAATGGCTGAAACCAGTAAAAGAGTGTGCTGCCCCAGCATGGCCGCAGTCTAATGAATGAAACCAATAAAAGAGTGTGCTGCCCCAGCATGGCCGCAGTCTAATGGCTGAAACCAGTAAAAGAGTGTGCTGCCCCAGCATGGCTGCAGTCTAATGAATGAAACCAGTAAAAGAGTGTGCTGCCCCAGCATGGCCGCAGTCTAATGGCTGAAACCAGTAAAAGAGTGTGCTGCCCCAGCATGGCCACAGTCGAATGAATGAAACCAGTAAAAGAGTGTGCTGCCCCAGCATGGCCGCAGTCTAATGGCTGAAACCAGTAAAAGAGTGTGCTGCCCCAGCATGGCCACAGTCTAATGGCTGAAACCAGTAAAAGAGTGTGCTGCCCCAGCATGGCCACAGTCGAATGAATGAAACCAATAAAAGAGTGTGCTGCCCCAGCATGGCCACAGTCGAATGAATGAAGCCAGTAAAAGAGTGTGCTGCCCCAGCATGGCCACAGTCGAATGAATGAAACCAATAAAAGAGTGTGCTGCCCCAACATGGCCACAGTCGAATGAATGAAACCAGTAAAAGAGTGTGCTGCCCCAGCATGGCCGCAGTCTAATGGCTGAAACCAGTAAAAGAGTGTGCTGCCCCAGCATGGCCACAGTCGAATGAATGAAACCAGTAAAAGAGTGTGCTGCCCCAGCATGGCCGCAGTCTAATGGCTGAAACCAGTAAAAGAGAGTGCTGCCCCAGCATGGCCGCAGTCTAATGGCTGAAACCAATAAAAGAGTGTGCTGCCCCAGCATGGCCGCAGTCTAATGAATGAAACCAGTAAAAGAGTGTGCTGCCCCAGCATGGCCGCAGTCTAATGAATGAAACCAGTAAAAGAGTGTGCTGCCCCAGCATGGCCGCAGTCTAATGAATGAAACCAATAAAAGAGTGTGCTGCCCCAGCATGGCCGCAGTCTAATGAATGAAACCAGTAAAAGAGTGTGCTACCCCAGCATAGCCACAGTCTAATGAATGAAACCAGTAAAAGAGTGTGCTGCCCCAGCATGGCCACAGTCTAATGAATGAAACCAGTAAAAGAGTGTGCTGCCCCAGCATGGCCGCAGTCTAATGAATGAAACCAATAAAAGAGTGTGCTGCCCCAGCATGGCCGCAGTCTAATGAATGAAACCAGTAAAAGAGTGTGCTGCCCCAGCATGGCCGCAGTCTAATGAATGAAACCAGTAAAAGAGTGTGCTGCCCCAGCATGGCCTCAGTCTAATGGCTGAAACCAGTAAAAGAGTGTGCTGCCCCAGCATGGCCACAGTCTAACGAGTGAAACCAGTAAAAGAGTGTGCTGCCCCAGCATGGCCGCAGTCTAATGAATGAAACCAATAAAAGAGTGTGCTGCCCCAGCATGGCCGCAGTCTAATGAATGAAACCAGTAAAAGAGTGTGCTGCCCCAGCATGGCCGCAGTCTAATGAATGAAACCAGTAAAAGAGTGTGCTGCCCCAGCATGGCCGCAGTCTAATGAATGAAACCAGTAAAAGAGTGTGCTGCCCCAGCATGGCCGCAGTCTAATGAATGAAACCAGTAAAAGAGTGTGCTGCCCCAGCATGGCCGCAGTCTAATGAATGAAACCAGTAAAAGAGTGTGCTGCCCCAGCATAGCCACAGTCTAATGAATGAAACCAGTAAAAGAGTGTGCTGCCCCAGCATGGCCACAGTCTAATGAATGAAACCAGTAAAAGAGTGTGCTGCCCCAGCATGGCCGCAGTCTAATGAATGAAACCAATAAAAGAGTGTGCTGCCCCAGCATGGCCGCAGTCTAATGAATGAAACCAGTAAAAGAGTGTGCTGCCCCAGCATGGCCGCAGTCTAATGAATGAAACCAGTAAAAGAGTGTGCTGCCCCAGCATGGCCGCAGTCTAATGGCTGAAACCAGTAAAAGAGTGTGCTGCCCCAGCATGGCCGCAGTCTAATGAATGAAACCAGTAAAAGAGTGTGCTGCCCCAGCATGGCCGCAGTCTAATGAATGAAACCAATAAAAGAGTGTGCTGCCCCAGCATAGCCACAGTCTAATGAATGAAACCAGTAAAAGAGTGTGCTGCCCCAGCATGGCCACAGTCTAATGAATGAAACCAGTAAAAGAGTGTGCTGCCCCAGCATGGCCGCAGTCTAATGGCTGAAACCAGTAAAAGAGTGTGCTGCCCCAGCATGGCCACAGTCTAATGAATGAAACCAGTAAAAGAGTGTGCTGCCCCAGCATGGCCACAGTCTAATGAATGAAACCAGTAAAAGAGTGTGCTGCCCCAGCATGGCCACAGTCTAATGAATGAAACCAGTAAAAGAGTGTGCTGCCCCAGCATGGCCACAGTCTAATGAATGAAACCAGTAAAAGAGTGTGCTGCCCCAGCATGGCCGCAGTCTAATGAATGAAACCAGTAAAAGAGTGTGCTGCCCCAGCATGGCCGCAGTCTAATGAATGAAACCAATAAAAGAGTGTGCTGCCCCAGCATAGCCACAGTCTAATGAATGAAACCAGTAAAAGAGTGTGCTGCCCCAGCATGGCCACAGTCTAATGAATGAAACCAGTAAAAGAGTGTGCTGCCCCAGCATGGCCGCAGTCTAATGGCTGAAACCAGTAAAAGAGTGTGCTGCCCCAGCATGGCCGCAGTCTAATGAATGAAACCAGTAAAAGAGTGTGCTGCCCCAGCATGGCCGCAGTCTAATGAATGAAACCAATAAAAGAGTGTGCTGCCCCAGCATAGCCACAGTCTAATGAATGAAACCAGTAAAAGAGTGTGCTGCCCCAGCATGGCCACAGTCTAATGAATGAAACCAGTAAAAGAGTGTGCTGCCCCAGCATGGCCGCAGTCTAATGAATGAAACCAATAAAAGAGTGTGCTGCCCCAGCATGGCCGCAGTCTAATGAATGAAACCAGTAAAAGAGTGTGCTGCCCCAGCATGGCCGCAGTCTAATGAATGAAACCAGTAAAAGAGTGTGCTGCCCCAGCATGGCCGCAGTCTAATGGCTGAAACCAGTAAAAGAGTGTGCTGCCCCAGCATGGCCGCAGTCTAATGAATGAAACCAGTAAAAGAGTGTGCTGCCCCAGCATGGCCACACTCTAATGAATGAAACCAGTAAAAGAGTGTGCTGCCCCAGCATGGCCGCAGTCTAATGAATGAAACCAGTAAAAGAGTGTGCTGCCCCAGCATGGCCTCAGTCTAATGAATGAAACCAATAAAAGAGTGTGCTGCCCCAGCATGGCCTCAGTCTAATGAATGAAACCAGTAAAAGAGTGTGCTGCCCCAGCATGGCCGCAGTCTAATGAATGAAACCAGTAAAAGAGTGTGCTGCCCCAGCATGGCCACAGTGTAATGAATGAAACCAGTAAAAGAGTGTGCTGCCCCAGCATGGCCACAGTCTAATGAATGAAACCAGTAAAAGAGTGTGCTGACCCAGCATGGCCACAGTCTAATGAATGAAACCAGTAAAAGAGTGTGCTGCCCCAGCATGGCCACAGTCTAATGGCTGAAACCAGTAAAAGAGTGTGCTGCCCCAGCATGGCCACAGTGTAATGAATGAAACCAGTAAAAGAGTGTGCTGCCCCAGCATGGCCGCAGTCTAATGAATGAAACCAGTAAAAGAGTGTGCTGCCCCAGCATGGCCGCAGTCTAATGAATGAAACCAGTAAAAGAGTGTGCTGCCCCAGCATGGCCGCAGTCTAATGAATGAAACCAGTAAAAGAGTGTGCTGCCCCAGCATGGCCGCAGTCTAATGAATGAAACCAGTAAAAGAGTGTGCTGCCCCAGCATGGCCACAGTCTAATGAATGAATGAAACCAGTAAAAGAGTGTGCTGCCCCAGCATGGCCACAGTGTAATGAATGAAACCAGTAAAAGAGTGTGCTGCCCCAGCATGGCCGCAGTCTAATGAATGAAACCAGTAAAAGAGTGTGCTGCCCCAGCATGGCCGCAGTCTAATGAATGAAACTAGTAAAAGAGTGTGCTGCCCCAGGATGGCCACAGTCTAATGAATGAAACCAGTAAAAGAGTGTGCTGCCCCAGCATGGCCACAGTCTAATGAATGAAACCAGTAAAAGAGTGTGCTGCCCCAGCATGGCCACAGTCTAATGAATGAAACCAGTAAAAGAGTGTGCTGCCCCAGCATGGCCACAGTCTAATGGCTGAAACCAGTAAAAGAGTGTGCTGCCCCAGCATGGCCACAGTCTAATGGCTGAAACCAGTAAAAGAGTGTGCTGCCCCAGCATGGCCACAGTCTAATGAATGAAACCAGTAAAAGAGTGTGCTGCCCCAGCATGGCCGCAGTCTAATGGCTGAAACCAGTAAAAGAGTGTGCTGCCCCAGCATGGCCGCAGTCTAATGAATGAAACCAATAAAAGAGTGTGCTGCCCCAGCATGGCCGCAGTCTAATGGCTGAAACCAGTAAAAGAGTGTGCTGCCCCAGCATGGCTGCAGTCTAATGAATGAAACCAGTAAAAGAGTGTGCTGCCCCAGCATGGCCGCAGTCTAATGGCTGAAACCAGTAAAAGAGTGTGCTGCCCCAGCATGGCCACAGTCGAATGAATGAAACCAGTAAAAGAGTGTGCTGCCCCAGCATGGCCGCAGTCTAATGGCTGAAACCAGTAAAAGAGTGTGCTGCCCCAGCATGGCCACAGTCTAATGGCTGAAACCAGTAAAAGAGTGTGCTGCCCCAGCATGGCCACAGTCGAATGAATGAAACCAATAAAAGAGTGTGCTGCCCCAGCATGGCCACAGTCGAATGAATGAAGCCAGTAAAAGAGTGTGCTGCCCCAGCATGGCCACAGTCGAATGAATGAAACCAATAAAAGAGTGTGCTGCCCCAACATGGCCACAGTCGAATGAATGAAACCAGTAAAAGAGTGTGCTGCCCCAGCATGGCCGCAGTCTAATGGCTGAAACCAGTAAAAGAGTGTGCTGCCCCAGCATGGCCACAGTCGAATGAATGAAACCAGTAAAAGAGTGTGCTGCCCCAGCATGGCCGCAGTCTAATGGCTGAAACCAGTAAAAGAGAGTGCTGCCCCAGCATGGCCGCAGTCTAATGGCTGAAACCAATAAAAGAGTGTGCTGCCCCAGCATGGCCGCAGTCTAATGAATGAAACCAGTAAAAGAGTGTGCTGCCCCAGCATGGCCGCAGTCTAATGGCTGAAACCAGTAAAAGAGTGTGCTGCCCCAGCATGGCCGCAGTCTAATGGCTGAAACCAGTAAAAGAGTGTGCTGCCCCAGCATGGCCTCAGTCTAATGGCTGAAACCAGTAAAAGAGTGTGCTGCCCCAGCATGGCCTCAGTCTAATGGCTGAAACCAGTAAAAGAGTGTGCTGCCCCAGCATGGCCGCAGTCTAATGGCTGAAACCAGTAAAAGAGTGTGCTGCCCCAGCATGGCCGCAGTCTAATGGCTGAAACCAGTAAAAGAGTGTGCTGCCCCAGCATGGCCGCAGTCTAATGAATGAAACCAGTAAGAGAGTGTGCTGCCCCAGCATGGCCGCAGTCTAATGGCTGAAACCAGTAAAAGAGTGTGCTGCCCCAGCATGGCCGCAGTCTAATGAATGAAACCAGTAAAAGAGTGTGCTGCCCCAGCATGGCCTCAGTCTAATGGCTGAAACGAGTAAAAGAGTGTGCTGCCCCAGCATGGCCTCAGTCTAATGGCTGAAACCAGTAAAAGAGTGTGCTGCCCCAGCATGGCCGCAGTCTAATGGCTGAAACCAGTAAAAGAGTGTGCTGCCCCAGCATGGCCTCAGTCTAATGGCTGAAACCAGTAAAAGAGTGTGCTGCCCCAGCATGGCCGCAGTCTAATGGCTGAAACCAGTAAGAGAGTGTGCTGCCCCAGCATGGCCGCAGTCTAATGGCTGAAACCAATAAAAGAGTGTGCTGCCCCAGCATGGCCGCAGTCTAATGAATGAAACCAGTAAAAGAGTGTGCTGCCCCAGCATGGCCTCAGTCTAATGGCTGAAACCAGTAAAAGAGTGTGCTGCCCCAGCATGGCCGCAGTCTAATGGCTGAAACCAGTAAAAGAGTGTGCTGCCCCAGCATGGCCTCAGTCTAATGGCTGAAACCAGTAAAAGAGTGTGCTGCCCCAGCATGGCCTCAGTCTAATGGCTGAAACCAGTAAAAGAGTGTGCTGCCCCAGCATGGCCGCAGTCTAATGGCTGAAACCAGTAAAAGAGTGTGCTGCCCCAGCATGGCCTCAGTCTAATGGCTGAAACCAGTAAAAGAGTGTACTGCCCCAGCATGGCCTCAGTCTAATGGCTGAAACCAGTAAAAGAGTGTGCTGCCCCAGCATGGCCGCAGTCTAATGAATGAAACCAGTAAAAGAGTGTGCTGCCCCAGCATGGCCGCAGTCTAATGGCTGAAACCAGTAAAAGAGTGTGCTGCCCCAGCATGGCCGCAGTCTAATGAATGAAACCAGTAAAAGAGTGTGCTGCCCCAGCATGGCCTCAGTCTAATGGCTGAAACCAGTAAAAGAGTGTGCTGCCCCAGCATGGCCGCAGTCTAATGAATGAAACCAGTAAAAGAGTGTGCTGCCCCAGCATGGCCTCAGTCTAATGGCTGAAACCAGTAAAAGAGTGTGCTGCCCCAGCATGGCCGCAGTCTAATGAATGAAACCAGTAAAAGAGTGTGCTGCCCCAGCATGGCCTCAGTCTAATGGCTGAAACCAGTAAAAGAGTGTGCTGCCCCAGCATGGCCACAGTCTAACGAGTGAAACCAGTAAAAGAGTGTGCTGCCCCAGCATGGCCGCAGTCTAATGAATGAAACCAATAAAAGAGTGTGCTGCCCCAGCATGGCCGCAGTCTAATGAATGAAACCAGTAAAAGAGTGTGCTACCCCAGCATAGCCACAGTCTAATGAATGAAACCAGTAAAAGAGTGTGCTGCCCCAGCATGGCCACAGTCTAATGAATGAAACCAGTAAAAGAGTGTGCTGCCCCAGCATGGCCGCAGTCTAATGAATGAAACCAATAAAAGAGTGTGCTGCCCCAGCATGGCCGCAGTCTAATGAATGAAACCAGTAAAAGAGTGTGCTGCCCCAGCATGGCCGCAGTCTAATGAATGAAACCACTAAAAGAGTGTGCTGCCCCAGCATGGCCACAGTCTAACGAGTGAAACCAGTAAAAGAGTGTGCTGCCCCAGCATGGCCGCAGTCTAATGAATGAAACCAATAAAAGAGTGTGCTGCCCCAGCATGGCCGCAGTCTAATGAATGAAACCAGTAAAAGAGTGTGCTGCCCCAGCATGGCCGCAGTCTAATGGCTGAAACCAGTAAAAGAGTGTGCTGCCCCAGCATGGCCTCAGTCTAATGGCTGAAACCAGTAAAAGAGTGTGCTGCCCCAGCATGGCCTCAGTCTAATGGCTGAAACCAGTAAAAGAGTGTGCTGCCCCAGCATGGCCACAGTCTAATGAATGAAACCAGTAAAAGAGTGTGCTGCCCCAGCATGGCCACAGTCTAATGAATGAAACCAGTAAAAGAGTGTGCTGCCCCAGCATGGCCACAGTCTAATGAATGAAACCAGTAAAAGAGTGTGCTGCCCCAGCATGGCCGCAGTCTAATGGCTGAAACCAGTAAAAGAGTGTGCTGCCCCAGCATGGCCTCAGTCTAATGGCTGAAACCAGTAAAAGAGTGTGCTGCCCCAGCATGGCCTCAGTCTAATGGCTGAAACCAGTAAAAGAGTGTGCTGCCCCAGCATGGCCGCAGTCTAATGGCTGAAACCAGTAAAAGAGTGTGCTGCCCCAGCATGGCCTCAGTCTAATGGCTGAAACCAGTAAAAGAGTGTACTGCCCCAGCATGGCCTCAGTCTAATGGCTGAAACCAGTAAAAGAGTGTGCTGCCCCAGCATGGCCGCAGTCTAATGAATGAAACCAGTAAAAGAGTGTGCTGCCCCAGCATGGCCGCAGTCTAATGGCTGAAACCAGTAAAAGAGTGTGCTGCCCCAGCATGGCCGCAGTCTAATGAATGAAACCAGTAAAAGAGTGTGCTGCCCCAGCATGGCCTCAGTCTAATGGCTGAAACCAGTAAAAGAGTGTGCTGCCCCAGCATGGCCGCAGTCTAATGGCTGAAACCAGTAAAAGAGTGTGCTGCCCCAGCATGGCCTCAGTCTAATGGCTGAAACCAGTAAAAGAGTGTGCTGCCCCAGCATGGCCGCAGTCTAATGAATGAAACCAGTAAAAGAGTGTGCTGCCCCAGCATGGCCTCAGTCTAATGGCTGAAACCAGTAAAAGAGTGTGCTGCCCCAGCATGGCCACAGTCTAACGAGTGAAACCAGTAAAAGAGTGTGCTGCCCCAGCATGGCCGCAGTCTAATGAATGAAACCAATAAAAGAGTGTGCTGCCCCAGCATGGCCGCAGTCTAATGAATGAAACCAGTAAAAGAGTGTGCTACCCCAGCATAGCCACAGTCTAATGAATGAAACCAGTAAAAGAGTGTGCTGCCCCAGCATGGCCACAGTCTAATGAATGAAACCAGTAAAAGAGTGTGCTGCCCCAGCATGGCCGCAGTCTAATGAATGAAACCAATAAAAGAGTGTGCTGCCCCAGCATGGCCGCAGTCTAATGAATGAAACCAGTAAAAGAGTGTGCTGCCCCAGCATGGCCGCAGTCTAATGAATGAAACCAGTAAAAGAGTGTGCTGCCC
Source organism: Eledone cirrhosa (assembly GCA_964016885.1). Taxonomy (NCBI): domain Eukaryota; kingdom Metazoa; phylum Mollusca; class Cephalopoda; order Octopoda; family Eledonidae; genus Eledone; species Eledone cirrhosa. The sequence continues at coordinate 337,928,097 of OZ024742.1, read as the reverse complement.
CAGCATGGCCTCAGTCTAATGGCTGAAACCAGTAAAAGAGTGTGCTGCCCCAGCATGGCCACAGTCTAACGAGTGAAACCAGTAAAAGAGTGTGCTGCCCCAGCATGGCCGCAGTCTAATGAATGAAACCAATAAAAGAGTGTGCTGCCCCAGCATGGCCGCAGTCTAATGAATGAAACCAGTAAAAGAGTGTGCTACCCCAGCATAGCCACAGTCTAATGAATGAAACCAGTAAAAGAGTGTGCTGCCCCAGCATGGCCACAGTCTAATGAATGAAACCAGTAAAAGAGTGTGCTGCCCCAGCATGGCCGAAGTCTAATGAATGAAACCAATAAAAGAGTGTGCTGCCCCAGCATGGCCGCAGTCTAATGAATGAAACCAGTAAAAGAGTGTGCTGCCCCAGCATGGCCGCAGTCTAATGAATGAAACCAGTAAAAGAGTGTGCTGCCCCAGCATGGCCGCAGTCTAATGGCTGAAACCAGTAAAAGAGTGTGCTGCCCCAGCATGGCCGCAGTCTAATGAATGAAACCAGTAAAAGAGTGTGCTGCCCCAGCATGGCCACACTCTAATGAATGAAACCAGTAAAAGAGTGTGCTGCCCCAGCATGGCCACAGTCTAATGGCTGAAACCAGTAAAAGAGTGTGCTGCCCCAGCATGGCCGCAGTCTAATGAATGAAACCAGTAAAAGAGTGTGCTGCCCCAGTATGGCCGCAGTCTAATGAATGAAACCAGTAAAAGAGTGTGCTGCCCCAGCATGGCCGCAGTCTAATGAATGAAACTAGTAAAAGAGTGTGCTGCCCCAGGATGGCCACAGTCTAATGAATGAATGAAACCAGTAAAAGAGTGTGCTGCCCCAGCATGGCCACAGTGTAATGAATGAAACCAGTAAAAGAGTGTGCTGCCCCAGCATGGCCGCAGTCTAATGAATGAAACCAGTAAAAGAGTGTGCTGCCCCAGCATGGCCGCAGTCTAATGAATGAAACCAGTAAAAGAGTGTGCTGCCCCAGCATGGCCGCAGTCTAATGAATGAAACTAGTAAAAGAGTGTGCTGCCCCAGGATGGCCACAGTCTAATGAATGAAACCAGTAAAAGAGTGTGCTGCCCCAGCATGGCCACAGTCTAATGAATGAAACCAGTAAAAGAGTGTGCTGCCCCAACATGGCCGCAGTCTAATGACTGAAACCAGTAAAAGAGTGTGCTGCCCCAGCATGGCCTCAGTCTAATGAACGAAACCAGTAAAAGAGTGTGCTGCCCCAGCATGGCCGCAGTCTAATGAATGAAACCAGTAAAAGAGTGTGCTGCCCCAGCATGGCCACAGTCTAATGAATGAAACCAGTAAAAGAGTGTGCTGCCCCAACATGGCCGCAGTCTAATGAATGAAACCAGTAAAAGAGTGTGCTGCCCCAGCATGGCCGCAGTCTAATGAATGAAACCAGTAAAAGAGTGTGCTGCCCCAGCATGGCCGCAGTCTAATGAATGAAACCAGTAAAAGAGTGTGCTGCCCCAGCATGGCCGCAGTCTAATGAATGAAACTAGTAAAAGAGTGTGCTGCCCCAGGATGGCCACAGTCTAATGAATGAAACCAGTAAAAGAGTGTGCTGCCCCAGCATGGCCACAGTCTAATGAATGAAACCAGTAAAAGAGTGTGCTGCCCCAACATGGCCGCAGTCTAATGACTGAAACCAGTAAAAGAGTGTGCTGCCCCAGCATGGCCTCAGTCTAATGAACGAAACCAGTAAAAGAGTGTGCTGCCCCAGCATGGCCGCAGTCTAATGAATGAAACCAGTAAAAGAGTGTGCTGCCCCAGCATGGCCACAGTCTAATGAATGAAACCAGTAAAAGAGTGTGCTGCCCCAACATGGCCGCAGTCTAATGAATGAAACCAGTAAAAGAGTGTGCTGCCCCAGCATGGCCGCAGTCTAATGAATGAAACCAGTAAAAGAGTGTGCTGCCCCAGCATGGCCGCAGTCTAATGAATGAAACCACTAAAAGAGTGTGCTGCCCCAGCATGGCCGCAGTCTAATGAATGAAACCACTAAAAGAGTGTGCTGCCCCAGCATGGCCGCAGTCTAATGAATGAAACCACTAAAAGAGTGTGCTGCCCCAGCATGGCCGCAGTCTAATGAATGAAACCAGTAAAAGAGTGTGCTGCCCCAGCATGGCCACAGTCTAATGGCTGAAACCAGTAAAAGAGTGTGCTGCCCCAGCATGGCCGCAGTCTAATGAATGAAACCAGTAAAAGAGTGTGCTGCCCCAGCATGGCCGCAGTCTAATGAATGAAACCAGTAAAAGAGTGTGCTGCCCCAGCATGGCCGCAGTCTAATGACTGAAACCAGTAAAAGAGTGTGCTGCCCCAGCATGGCCGCAGTCTAATGAATGAAACCAGTAAAAGAGTGTGCTGCCCCAGCATGGCCGCAGTCTAATGAATGAAACCAGTAAAAGAGTGTGCTGCCCCAGCATGGCCGCAGTCTAATGACTGAAACCAGTAAAAGAGTGTGCTGCCCCAGCATGGCCGCAGTCTAATGAATGAAACCAGTAAAAGAGTGTGCTGCCCCAGCATGGCCGCAGTCTAATGAATGAAACCACTAAAAGAGTGTGCTGCCCCAGCATGGCCGCAGTCTAATGAATGAAACCACTAAAAGAGTGTGCTGCCCCAGCATGGCCGCAGTCTAATGAATGAAACCAATAAAAGAGTGTGCTACCCCAGCATAGCCACAGTCTAATGAATGAAACCAGTAAAAGAGTGTGCTGCCCCAGCATGGCCGCAGTCTAATGACTGAAACCAGTAAAAGAGTGTGCTGCCCCAGCATGGCCGCAGTCTAATGAATGAAACCAGTAAAAGAGTGTGCTGCCCCAGCATGGCCGCAGTCTAATGAATGAAACCACTAAAAGAGTGTGCTGCCCCAGCATGGCCGCAGTCTAATGAATGAAACCACTAAAAGAGTGTGCTGCCCCAGCATGGCCCCAGTCTAATGAATGAAACCACTAAAAGAGTGTGCTGCCCCAGCATGGCCGCAGTCTAATGACTGAAACCAGTAAAAGAGTGTGCTGCCCCAGCATGGCCGCAGTCTAATGAATGAAACCAGTAAAAGAGTGTGCTGCCCCAGCATGGCCGCAGTCTAATGAATGAAACCAGTAAAAGAGTGTGCTGCCCCAGCATGGCCGCAGTCTAATGAATGAAACCACTAAAAGAGTGTGCTGCCCCAGCATGGCCGCAGTCTAATGAATGAAACCACTAAAAGAGTGTGCTGCCCCAGCATGGCCGCAGTCTAATGAATGAAACCACTAAAAGAGTGTGCTGCCCCAGCATGGCCGCAGTCTAATGAATGAAACCAATAAAAGAGTGTGCTACCCCAGCATAGCCACAGTCTAATGAATGAAACCAGTAAAAGAGTGTGCTGCCCCAGCATGGCCGCAGTCTAATGACTGAAACCAGTAAAAGAGTGTGCTGCCCCAGCATGGCCGCAGTCTAATGAATGAAACCAGTAAAAGAGTGTGCTGCCCCAGCATGGCCGCAGTCTAATGAATGAAACCACTAAAAGAGTGTGCTGCCCCAGCATGGCCGCAGTCTAATGAATGAAACCAGTAAAAGAGTGTGCTGCCCCAGCATGGCCGCAGTCTAATGAATGAAACCAGTAAAAGAGTGTGCTGCCCCAGCATGGCCGCAGTCTAATGAATGAAACCAGTAAAAGAGTGTGCTGCCCCAGCATGGCCGCAGTCTAATGAATGAAACCAGTAAAAGAGTGTGCTGCCCCAGCATGGCCGCAGTCTAATGAATGAAACCACTAAAAGAGTGTGCTGCCCCAGCATGGCCGCAGTCTAATGAATGAAACCACTAAAAGAGTGTGCTGCCCCAGCATGGCCGCAGTCTAATGAATGAAACCAGTAAAAGAGTGTGCTGCCCCAGCATGGCCGCAGTCTAATGAATGAAACCACTAAAAGAGTGTGCTGCCCCAGCATGGCTACAGTCTAATGGCTGAAACCAATAAAAGAGTGTGCTGCCCCAGCATGGCCTCAGTCTAATGAATGAAACCAGTAAAAGAGTGTGCTGCCCCAGCATGGCCGCAGTCTAATGAATGAAACCAATAAAAGAGTGTGCTGCCCCAGCATGGCCGCAGTCTAATGACTGAAACCAGTAAAAGAGTGTGCTGCCCCAGCATGGCCGCAGTCTAATGAATGAAACCAGTAAAAGAGTGTGCTGCCCCAGCATGGCCGCAGTCTAATGAATGAAACCAGTAAAAGAGTGTGCTGCCCCAGCATGGCCGCAGTCTAATGAATGAAACCACTAAAAGAGTGTGCTGCCCCAGCATGGCCGCAGTCTAATGAATGAAACCACTAAAAGAGTGTGCTGCCCCAGCATGGCCGCAGTCTAATGAATGAAACCACTAAAAGAGTGTGCTGCCCCAGCATGGCCGCAGTCTAATGAATGAAACCACTAAAAGAGTGTGCTGCCCCAGCATGGCCGCAGTCTAATGAATGAAACCAGTAAAAGAGTGTGCTGCCCCAGCATGGCCGCAGTCTAATGAATGAAACCAGTAAAAGAGTGTGCTGCCCCAGCATGGCCGCAGTCTAATGACTGAAACCAGTAAAAGAGTGTGCTGCCCCAGCATGGCCGCAGTCTAATGAATGAAACCAGTAAAAGAGTGTGCTGCCCCAGCATGGCCGCAGTCTAATGAATGAAACCACTAAAAGAGTGTGCTGCCCCAGCATGGCCGCAGTCTAATGAATGAAACCAGTAAAAGAGTGTGCTGCCCCAGCATGGCCGCAGTCTAATGAATGAAACCACTAAAAGAGTGTGCTGCCCCAGCATGGCTACAGTCTAATGGCTGAAACCAATAAAAGAGTGTGCTGCCCCAGCATGGCCTCAGTCTAATGAATGAAACCAGTAAAAGAGTGTGCTGCCCCAGCATGGCCGCAGTCTAATGACTGAAACCAGTTAAAGAGTGTGCTGCCCCAGCATGGCCGCAGTCTAATGAATGAAACCAGTAAAAGAGTGTGCTGCCCCAGCATGGCCACAGTCTAATGAATGAAACCAGTAAAAGAGTGTGCTGCCCCAACATGGCCGCAGTCTAATGAATGAAACCAGTAAAAGAGTGTGCTGCCCCAGCATGGCCGCAGTCTAATGAATGAAACCAGTAAAAGAGTGTGCTGCCCCAGCATGGCCGCAGTCTAATGAATGAAACCACTAAAAGAGTGTGCTGCCCCAGCATGGCCGCAGTCTAATGAATGAAACCACTAAAAGAGTGTGCTGCCCCAGCATGGCCGCAGTCTAATGAATGAAACCACTAAAAGAGTGTGCTGCCCCAGCATGGCCGCAGTCTAATGAATGAAACCAGTAAAAGAGTGTGCTGCCCCAGCATGGCCACAGTCTAATGGCTGAAACCAGTAAAAGAGTGTGCTGCCCCAGCATGGCCGCAGTCTAATGAATGAAACCAGTAAAAGAGTGTGCTGCCCCAGCATGGCCGCAGTCTAATGAATGAAACCAGTAAAAGAGTGTGCTGCCCCAGCATGGCCGCAGTCTAATGACTGAAACCAGTAAAAGAGTGTGCTGCCCCAGCATGGCCGCAGTCTAATGAATGAAACCAGTAAAAGAGTGTGCTGCCCCAGCATGGCCGCAGTCTAATGAATGAAACCAGTAAAAGAGTGTGCTGCCCCAGCATGGCCGCAGTCTAATGACTGAAACCAGTAAAAGAGTGTGCTGCCCCAGCATGGCCGCAGTCTAATGAATGAAACCAGTAAAAGAGTGTGCTGCCCCAGCATGGCCGCAGTCTAATGAATGAAACCACTAAAAGAGTGTGCTGCCCCAGCATGGCCGCAGTCTAATGAATGAAACCACTAAAAGAGTGTGCTGCCCCAGCATGGCCGCAGTCTAATGAATGAAACCAATAAAAGAGTGTGCTACCCCAGCATAGCCACAGTCTAATGAATGAAACCAGTAAAAGAGTGTGCTGCCCCAGCATGGCCGCAGTCTAATGACTGAAACCAGTAAAAGAGTGTGCTGCCCCAGCATGGCCGCAGTCTAATGAATGAAACCAGTAAAAGAGTGTGCTGCCCCAGCATGGCCGCAGTCTAATGAATGAAACCACTAAAAGAGTGTGCTGCCCCAGCATGGCCGCAGTCTAATGAATGAAACCACTAAAAGAGTGTGCTGCCCCAGCATGGCCCCAGTCTAATGAATGAAACCACTAAAAGAGTGTGCTGCCCCAGCATGGCCGCAGTCTAATGACTGAAACCAGTAAAAGAGTGTGCTGCCCCAGCATGGCCGCAGTCTAATGAATGAAACCAGTAAAAGAGTGTGCTGCCCCAGCATGGCCGCAGTCTAATGAATGAAACCAGTAAAAGAGTGTGCTGCCCCAGCATGGCCGCAGTCTAATGAATGAAACCACTAAAAGAGTGTGCTGCCCCAGCATGGCCGCAGTCTAATGAATGAAACCACTAAAAGAGTGTGCTGCCCCAGCATGGCCGCAGTCTAATGAATGAAACCACTAAAAGAGTGTGCTGCCCCAGCATGGCCGCAGTCTAATGAATGAAACCAATAAAAGAGTGTGCTACCCCAGCATAGCCACAGTCTAATGAATGAAACCAGTAAAAGAGTGTGCTGCCCCAGCATGGCCGCAGTCTAATGACTGAAACCAGTAAAAGAGTGTGCTGCCCCAGCATGGCCGCAGTCTAATGAATGAAACCAGTAAAAGAGTGTGCTGCCCCAGCATGGCCGCAGTCTAATGAATGAAACCACTAAAAGAGTGTGCTGCCCCAGCATGGCCGCAGTCTAATGAATGAAACCAGTAAAAGAGTGTGCTGCCCCAGCATGGCCGCAGTCTAATGAATGAAACCAGTAAAAGAGTGTGCTGCCCCAGCATGGCCGCAGTCTAATGAATGAAACCAGTAAAAGAGTGTGCTGCCCCAGCATGGCCGCAGTCTAATGAATGAAACCAGTAAAAGAGTGTGCTGCCCCAGCATGGCCGCAGTCTAATGAATGAAACCACTAAAAGAGTGTGCTGCCCCAGCATGGCCGCAGTCTAATGAATGAAACCACTAAAAGAGTGTGCTGCCCCAGCATGGCCGCAGTCTAATGAATGAAACCAGTAAAAGAGTGTGCTGCCCCAGCATGGCCGCAGTCTAATGAATGAAACCACTAAAAGAGTGTGCTGCCCCAGCATGGCTACAGTCTAATGGCTGAAACCAATAAAAGAGTGTGCTGCCCCAGCATGGCCTCAGTCTAATGAATGAAACCAGTAAAAGAGTGTGCTGCCCCAGCATGGCCGCAGTCTAATGAATGAAACCAATAAAAGAGTGTGCTGCCCCAGCATGGCCGCAGTCTAATGACTGAAACCAGTAAAAGAGTGTGCTGCCCCAGCATGGCCGCAGTCTAATGAATGAAACCAGTAAAAGAGTGTGCTGCCCCAGCATGGCCGCAGTCTAATGAATGAAACCAGTAAAAGAGTGTGCTGCCCCAGCATGGCCGCAGTCTAATGAATGAAACCACTAAAAGAGTGTGCTGCCCCAGCATGGCCGCAGTCTAATGAATGAAACCACTAAAAGAGTGTGCTGCCCCAGCATGGCCGCAGTCTAATGAATGAAACCACTAAAAGAGTGTGCTGCCCCAGCATGGCCGCAGTCTAATGAATGAAACCACTAAAAGAGTGTGCTGCCCCAGCATGGCCGCAGTCTAATGAATGAAACCAGTAAAAGAGTGTGCTGCCCCAGCATGGCCGCAGTCTAATGAATGAAACCAGTAAAAGAGTGTGCTGCCCCAGCATGGCCGCAGTCTAATGACTGAAACCAGTAAAAGAGTGTGCTGCCCCAGCATGGCCGCAGTCTAATGAATGAAACCAGTAAAAGAGTGTGCTGCCCCAGCATGGCCGCAGTCTAATGAATGAAACCACTAAAAGAGTGTGCTGCCCCAGCATGGCCGCAGTCTAATGAATGAAACCAGTAAAAGAGTGTGCTGCCCCAGCATGGCCGCAGTCTAATGAATGAAACCACTAAAAGAGTGTGCTGCCCCAGCATGGCTACAGTCTAATGGCTGAAACCAATAAAAGAGTGTGCTGCCCCAGCATGGCCTCAGTCTAATGAATGAAACCAGTAAAAGAGTGTGCTGCCCCAGCATGGCCGCAGTCTAATGACTGAAACCAGTAAAAGAGTGTGCTGCCCCAGCATGGCCGCAGTCTAATGAATGAAACCAGTAAAAGAGTGTGCTGCCCCAGCATGGCCGCAGTCTAATGAATGAAACCACTAAAAGAGTGTGCTGCCCCAGCATGGCCGCAGTCTAATGAATGAAACCAGTAAAAGAGTGTGCTGCCCCAGCATGGCCGCAGTCTAATGAATGAAACCACTAAAAGAGTGTGCTGCCCCAGCATGGCTACAGTCTAATGGCTGAAACCAATAAAAGAGTGTGCTGCCCCAGCATGGCCTCAGTCTAATGAATGAAACCAGTAAAAGAGTGTGCTGCCCCAGCATGGCCGCAGTCTAATGAATGAAACCAATAAAAGAGTGTGCTGCCCCAGCATGGCCACAGTCTAATGGCTGAAACCAATAAAAGAGTGTGCTGCCCCAGCATGGCATCAGTCTCGTGACTGAAACCAATAAAAGAGTGTGCTGCCCCAGCATGGCCTCAGTCTAATGAATTAAACCAATAAAAGAGTGTGCTGCCCCAGCATGGCCACAGTCTAATGGCTGAAACCAATAAAAGAGTGTGCTGCCCCAGCATGGCCGCAGTCTAATGAATGAAACCAGTAAAAGAGTGTGCTGCCCCAGCATGGCCACAGTCTAATGAATGAAACCACTAAAAGAGTGTGCTGCCCCAGCATGGCCGCAGTCTAATGAATGAAACCAGTAAAAGAGTGTGCTGCCCCAGCATGGCCTCAGTCTAATGAATGAAACCAGTAAAAGAGTGTGCTGCCCCAGCATGGCCGCAGTCTAATGAATGAAACCAGTAAAAGAGCGTGCTGCCCCAGCATGGCCTCAGTCTAATGAATGAAACCAATAAAAGAGTGTGCTGCCCCAGCATGGCCACAGTCTAATGGCTGAAACCAATAAAAGAGTGTGCTGCCCCAGCATGGCCGCAGTCTAATGAATGAAACCAGTAAAAGAGTGTGCTGCCCCAGCATGGCCTCAGTCTAATGAATGAAACCAGTAAAAGAGTGTGCTGCCCCAGCATGGCCACAGTCTAATGGCTGAAACCACTAAAAGAGTGTGCTGCCCCAGCATGGCCGCAGTCTAATGAATGAAACCAGTAAAAGAGTGTGCTGCCCCAGCATGGCCGCAGTCTAATGAATGAAACCAATAAAAGAGTGTGCTGCCCCAGCATGGCATCAGTCTCGTGACTGAAACCAATAAAAGAGTGTGCTGCCCCAGCATGGCCTCAGTCTAATGAATGAAACCAATAAAAGAGTGTGCTGCCCCAGCATGGCCACAGTCTAATGGCTGAAACCAATAAAAGAGTGTGCTGCCCCAGCATGGCCGCAGTCTAATGAATGAAACCAGTAAAAGAGTGTGCTGCCCCAGCATGGCCACAGTCTAATGAATGAAACCACTAAAAGAGTGTGCTGCCCCAGCATGGCCTCAGTCTAATGAATGAAACCAGTAAAAGAGTGTGCTGCCCCAGCATGGCCGCAGTCTAATGAATGAAACCAATAAAAGAGTGTGCTGCCCCAGCATGGCCACAGTCTAATGGCTGAAACCAATAAAAGAGTGTGCTGCCCCAGCATGGCCGCAGTCTAATGAATGAAACCAGTAAAAGAGTGTGCTGCCCCAGCATGGCCTCAGTCTAATGAATGAAACCAGTAAAAGAGTGTGCTGCCCCAGCATGGCCACAGTCTAATGAATGAAACCACTAAAAGAGTGTGCTGCCCCAGCATGGCCGCAGTCTAATGAATGAAACCAGTAAAAGAGCGTGCTGCCCCAGCATGGCCTCAGTCTAATGAATGAAACCAATAAAAGAGTGTGCTGCCCCAGCATGGCCACAGTCTAATGGCTGAAACCAATAAAAGAGTGTGCTGCCCCAGCATGGCCGCAGTCTAATGAATGAAACCAGTAAAAGAGTGTGCTGCCCCAGCATGGCCACAGTCTAATGAATGAAACCACTAAAAGAGTGTGCTGCCCCAGCATGGCCGCAGTCTAATGAATGAAACCAGTAAAAGAGTGTGCTGCCCCAGCATGGCCTCAGTCTAATGAATGAAACCAGTAAAAGAGTGTGCTGCCCCAGCATGGCCGCAGTCTAATGAATGAAACCAATAAAAGAGTGTGCTGCCCCAGCATGGCCACAGTCTAATGGCTGAAACCAATAAAAGAGTGTGCTGCCCCAGCATGGCATCAGTCTCGTGACTGAAACCAATAAAAGAGTGTGCTGCCCCAGCATGGCCTCAGTCTAATGAATGAAACCAATAAAAGAGTGTGCTGCCCCAGCATGGCCACAGTCTAATGGCTGAAACCAGTAAAAGAGTGTGCTGCCCCAGCATGGCCGCAGTCTAATGAATGAAACCAGTAAAAGAGTGTGCTGCCCCAGCATGGCCACAGTCTAAAGAATGAAACCAGTAAAAGAGTGTGCTGCCCCAGCATGGCCGCAGTCTAATGAATGAAACCAGTAAAAGAGTGTGCTGCCCCAGCATGGCCACAGTCTAATGGCTGAAACCAGTAAAAGAGTGTGCTGCCCCAGCATGGCCGCAGTCTAATGAATGAAACCAGTAAAAGAGTGTGCTGCCCCAGCATGGCCACAGTCTAATGGCTGAAACCAGTAAAAGAGTGTGCTGCCCCAGCATGGCCGCAGTCTAATGAATGAAACCAGTAAAAGAGTGTGCTGCCCCAGCATGGCCACAGTCTAATGGCTGAAACCAGTAAAAGAGTGTGCTGCCCCAGCATGGCCGCAGTCTAATGAATGAAACCAGTAAAAGAGTGTGCTGCCCCAGCATGGCCACAGTCTAATGGCTGAAACCAGTAAAAGAGTGTGCTGCCCCAGCATGGCCACAGTCTAATGGCTGAAACCAGTAAAAGAGTGTGCTGCCCCAGCATGGCCGCAGTCTAATGAATGAAACCAGTAAAAGAGTGTGCTGCCCCAGCATGGCCACAGTCAAAAGAATGAAACCAGTAAAAGAGTGTGCTGCCCCAGCATGGCCGCAGTCTAATGAATGAAACCAGTAAAAGAGTGTGCTGCCCCAGCATGGCCACAGTCTAATGGCTGAAACCAGTAAAAGAGTGTGCTGCCCCAGCATGGCCGCAGTCTAATGAATGAAACCAGTAAAAGAGTGTGCTGCCCCAGCATGGCCACAGTCTAAAGAATGAAACCAATAAAAGAGTGTGCTGCCCCAGCATGGCCACAGTCTAATGGCTGAAACCAGTAAAAGAGTGTGCTGCCCCAGCATGGCCGCAGTCTAATGAATGAAACCAGTAAAAGAGTGTGCTGCCCCAGCATGGCCACAGTCAAAAGAATGAAACCAGTAAAAGAGTGTGCTGCCCCAGCATGGCCGCAGTCTAATGAATGAAACCAGTAAAAGAGTGTGCTGCCCCAGCATCGCCGCAGTCTAATGAATGAAACCAGTAAAAGAGTGTGCTGCCCCAGCATGGCCGCAGTCTAATGAATGAAACCAATAAAAGAGTGTGCTGCCCCAGCATGGCCACAGTCTAATGGCTGAAACCAATAAAAGAGTGTGCTGCCCCAGCATGGCATCAGTCTCGTGACTGAAACCAATAAAAGAGTGTGCTGCCCCAGCATGGCCTCAGTCTAATGAATGAAACCAATAAAAGAGTGTGCTGCCCCAGCATGGCCACAGTCTAATGGCTGAAACCAGTAAAAGAGTGTGCTGCCCCAGCATGGCCGCAGTCTAATGAATGAAACCAGTAAAAGAGTGTGCTGCCCCAGCATGGCCTCAGTCTAATGAATGAAACCAATAAAAGAGTGTGCTGCCCCAGCATGGCCACAGTCTAATGGCTGAAACCAGTAAAAGAGTGTGCTGCCCCAGCATGGCCGCAGTCTAATGAATGAAACCAGTAAAAGAGTGTGCTGCCCCAGCATGGCCACAGTCAAAAGAATGAAACCAGTAAAAGAGTGTGCTGCCCCAGCATGGCCGCAGTCTAATGAATGAAACCAGTAAAAGAGTGTGCTGCCCCAGCATGGCCTCAGTCTAATGGCTGAAACCAGTAAAAGAGTGTGCTGCCCCAGCATGGCCACAGTCTAATGAATGAATGAAACCAGTAAAAGAGTGTGCTGCCCCAGCATGGCCACAGTCTAATGGCTGAAACCAGTAAAAGAGTGTGCTGCCCCAGCATGGCCACAGTCTAATGGCTGAAACCAGTAAAAGAGTGTGCTGCCCCAGCATGGCCACAGTCTAATGGCTGAAACCAGTAAAAGAGTGTGCTGCCCCAGCATGGCCACAGTCTAATGAATGAATGAAACCAGTAAAAGAGTGTGCTGCCCCAGCATGGCCACAGTCTAATGAATGAATGAAACCAGTAAAAGAGTGTGCTGCCCCAGCATGGCCACAGTCTAATGAATGAAACCAGTAAAAGAGTGTGCTGCCCCAGCATGGCCACAGTGTAATGAATGAAACCAGTAAAAGAGTGTGCTGCCCCAGCATGGCCGCAGTCTAATGAATGAAACCAGTAAAAGAGTGTGCTGCCCCAGCATGGCCGCAGTCTAATAAATGAAACTAGTAAAAGAGTGTGCTGCCCCAGGATGGCCACAGTCTAATGAATGAAACCAGTAAAAGAGTGTGCTGCCCCAGCATGGCCGCAGTCTAATGAATGAAACCAGTAAAAGAGTGTGCTGCCCCAGCATGGCCGCAGTCTAATGAATGAAACCAGTAAAAGAGTGTGCTGCCCCAGCATGGCCGCAGTCTAATGAATGAAACCAGTAAAAGAGTGTGCTGGCCCAGCATGGCCGCAGTCTAATGAATGAAACCAGTAAAAGAGTGTGCTGCCCCAGCATGGCCGCAGTCTAATGAATGAAACCAGTAAAAGAGTGTGCTGCCCCAGCATGGCCGCAGTCTAATGAATGAAACCAGTAAAAGAGTGTGCTGCCCCAGCATGGCCGCAGTCTAATGAATGAAACCAGTAAAAGAGTGTGCTGCCCCAGCATGGCCGCAGTCTAATGAATGAAACCAGTAAAAGAGTGTGCTGCCCCAGCATGGCCGCAGTCTAATGAATGAAACCACTAAAAGAGTGTGCTGCCCCAGCATGGCTACAGTCTAATGGCTGAAACCAATAAAAGAGTGTGCTGCCCCAGCATGGCCTCAGTCTAATGAATGAAACCAGTAAAAGAGTATGCTGCCCCAGCATGGCCGCAGTCTAATGAATGAAACCAATAAAAGAGTGTGCTGCCCCAGCATGGCCACAGTCTAATGGCTGAAACCAATAAAAGAGTGTGCTGCCCCAGCATGGCATCAGTCTCGTGACTGAAACCAATAAAAGAGTGTGCTGCCCCAGCATGGCCTCAGTCTAATGAATGAAACCAATAAAAGAGTGTGCTGCCCCAGCATGGCCACAGTCTAATGGCTGAAACCAATAAAAGAGTGTGCTGCCCCAGCATGGCCGCAGTCTAATGAATGAAACCAGTAAAAGAGTGTGCTGCCCCAGCATGGCCACAGTCTAATGAATGAAACCACTAAAAGAGTGTGCTGCCCCAGCATGGCCGCAGTCTAATGAATGAAACCAGTAAAAGAGTGTGCTGCCCCAGCATGGCCTCAGTCTAATGAATGAAACCAGTAAAAGAGTGTGCTGCCCCAGCATGGCCGCAGTCTAATGAATGAAACCAATAAAAGAGTGTGCTGCCCCAGCATGGCCACAGTCTAATGGCTGAAACCAATAAAAGAGTGTGCTGCCCCAGCATGGCATCAGTCTCGTGACTGAAACCAATAAAAGAGTGTGCTGCCCCAGCATGGCCTCAGTCTAATGAATGAAACCAATAAAAGAGTGTGCTGCCCCAGCATGGCCACAGTCTAATGGCTGAAACCAGTAAAAGAGTGTGCTGCCCCAGCATGGCCGCAGTCTAATGAATGAAACCAGTAAAAGAGTGTGCTGCCCCAGCATGGCCACAGTCTAAAGAATGAAACCAATAAAAGAGTGTGCTGCCCCAGCATGGCCACAGTCTAATGAATGAAACCAGTAAAAGAGTGTGCTGCCCCAGCATGGCCTCAGTCTAATGAATGAAACCAATAAAAGAGTGTGCTGCCCCAGCATGGCCACAGTCTAATGGCTGAAACCAGTAAAAGAGTGTGCTGCCCCAGCATGGCCGCAGTCTAATGAATGAAACCAGTAAAAGAGTGTGCTGCCCCAGCATGGCCTCAGTCTAATGAATGAAACCAATAAAAGAGTGTGCTGCCCCAGCATGGCCACAGTCTAATGGCTGAAACCAGTAAAAGAGTGTGCTGCCCCAGCATGGCCGCAGTCTAATGAATGAAACCAGTAAAAGAGTGTGCTGCCCCAGCATGGCCGCAGTCTAATGGCTGAAACCAGTAAAAGAGTGTGCTGCCCCAGCATGGCCGCAGTCTAATGGCTGAAACCAGTAAAAGAGTGTGCTGCCCCAGCATGGCCGCAGTCTAATGAATGAAACCAGTAAAAGAGTGTGCTGCCCCAGCATGGCCACAGTCAAAAGAATGAAACCAGTAAAAGAGTGTGCTGCCCCAGCATGGCCGCAGTCTAATGAATGAAACCAGTAAAAGAGTGTGCTGCCCCAGCATGGCCACAGTCTAATGGCTGAAACCAGTAAAAGAGTGTGCTGCCCCAGCATGGCCACAGTCTAATGAATGAATGAAACCAGTAAAAGAGTGTGCTGCCCCAGCATGGCCACAGTCTAATGAATGAATGAAACCAGTAAAAGAGTGTGCTGCCCCAGCATGGCCACAGTCTAATGGCTGAAACCAGTAAAAGAGTGTGCTGCCCCAGCATGGCCACAGTCTAATGAATGAATGAAACCAGTAAAAGAGTGTGCTGCCCCAGCATGGCCACAGTCTAATGAATGAATGAAACCAGTAAAAGAGTGTGCTGCCCCAGCATGGCCACAGTGTAATGAATGAAACCAGTAAAAGAGTGTGCTGCCCCAGCATGGCCGCAGTCTAATGAATGAAACCAGTAAAAGAGTGTGCTGCCCCAGCATGGCCGCAGTCTAATGAATGAAACTAGTAAAAGAGTGTGCTGCCCCAGGATGGCCACAGTCTAATGAATGAAACCAGTAAAAGAGTGTGCTGCCCCAGCATGGCCACAGTCTAATGAATGAAACCAGTAAAAGAGTGTGCTGCCCCAACATGGCCGCAGTCTAATGACTGAAACCAGTAAAAGAGTGTGCTGCCCCAGCATGGCCTCAGTCTAATGAACGAAACCAGTAAAAGAGTGTGCTGCCCCAGCATGGCCGCAGTCTAATGAATGAAACCAGTAAAAGAGTGTGCTGCCCCAGCATGGCCGCAGTCTAATGAATGAAACCAGTAAAAGAGTGTGCTGCCCCAGCATGGCCGCAGTCTAATGAATGAAACCAGTAAAAGAGTGTGCGGCCCCAGCATGGCCGCAGTCTAATGAATGAAACCAGTAAAAGAGTGTGCTGCCCCAGCATGGCCTCAGTCTAATGAATGAAACCAATAAAAGAGTGTGCTGCCCCAGCATGGCCACAGTCTAATGGCTGAAACCAGTAAAAGAGTGTGCTGCCCCAGCATGGCCGCAGTCTAATGAATGAAACCAGTAAAAGAGTCTGCTGCCCCAGCATGGCCGCAGTCTAATGGCTGAAACCAGTAAAAGAGTGTGCTGCCCCAGCATGGCCGCAGTCTAATGAATGAAACCAGTAAAAGAGTGTGCTGCCCCAGCATGGCCACAGTCAAAAGAATGAAACCAGTAAAAGAGTGTGCTGCCCCAGCATGGCCGCAGTCTAATGAATGAAACCAGTAAAAGAGTGTGCTGCCCCAGCATGGCCACAGTCTAATGAATGAAACCAGTAAAAGAGTGTGCTGCCCCAGCATGGCCGCAGTCTAATGAATGAAACCAGTAAAAGAGTGTGCTGCCCCAGCATGGCCACAGTCTAATGGCTGAAACCAGTAAAAGAGTGTGCTGCCCCAGCATGGCCACAGTCTAATGAATGAATGAAACCAGTAAAAGAGTGTGCTGCCCCAGCATGGCCACAGTCTAATGAATGAATGAAACCAGTAAAAGAGTGTGCTGCCCCAGCATGGCCACAGTCTAATGAATGAAACCAGTAAAAGAGTGTGCTGCCCCAGCATGGCCACAGTGTAATGAATGAAACCAGTAAAAGAGTGTGCTGCCCCAGCATGGCCGCAGTCTAATGAATGAAACCAGTAAAAGAGTGTGCTGCCCCAGCATGGCCGCAGTCTAATGAATGAAACTAGTAAAAGAGTGTGCTGCCCCAGGATGGCCACAGTCTAATGAATGAAACCAGTAAAAGAGTGTGCTGCCCCAGCATGGCCACAGTCTAATGAATGAAACCAGTAAAAGAGTGTGCTGCCCCAACATGGCCGCAGTCTAATGACTGAAACCAGTAAAAGAGTGTGCTGCCCCAGCATGGCCTCAGTCTAATGAACGAAACCAGTAAAAGAGTGTGCTGCCCCAGCATGGCCTCAGTCTAATGGCTGAAACCAGTAAAAGAGTGTGCTGCCCCAGCATGGCCGCAGTCTAATGAATGAAACCAGTAAAAGAGTGTGCTGCCCCAGCATGGCCGCAGTCTAATGAATGAAACCAGTAAAAGAGTGTGCTGCCCCAGCATGGCCGCAGTCTAATGAATGAAACCAGTAAAAGAGTGTGCGGCCCCAGCATGGCCGCAGTCTAATGAATGAAACCAGTAAAAGAGTGTGCTGCCCCAGCATGGCCGCAGTCTAATGAATGAAACCAGTAAAAGAGTGTGCTGCCCCAGCATGGCCGCAGTCTAATGAATGAAACCAGTAAAAGAGTGTGCTGCCCCAGCATGGCCTCAGTCTAATGAATGAAACCAGTAAAAGAGTGTGCTGCCCCAGCATGGCCGCAGTCTAATGAATGAAACCAGTAAAAGAGTGTGCTGCCCCAGCATGGCCGCAGTCTAATGAATGAAACCAGTAAAAGAGTGTGCTGCCCCAGCATGGCCTCAGTCTAATGGCTGAAACCAGTAAAAGAGTGTGCTGCCCCAGCATGGCCGCAGTCTAATGAATGAAACCAGTAAAAGAGTGTGCTGCCCCAGCATGGCCTCAGTCTAATGAATGAAACCAGTAAAAGAGTGTGCTGCCCCAGCATGGCCGCAGTCTAATGAATGAAACCAGTAAAAGAGTGTGCTGCCCCAGCATGGCCGCAGTCTAATGAATGAAACCAGTAAAAGAGTGTGCTGCCCCAGCATGGCCTCAGTCTAATGGCTGAAACCAGTAAAAGAGTGTGCTGCCCCAGCATGGCCGCAGTCTAATGAATGAAACCAGTAAAAGAGTGTGCTGCCCCAGCATGGCCGCAGTCTAATGAATGAAACCAGTAAAAGAGTGTGCTGCCCCAGCATGGCCGCAGTCTAATGAATGAAACCAGTAAAAGAGTGTGCTGCCCCAGCATGGCCGCAGTCTAATGAATGAAACCAGTAAAAGAGTGTGCTGCCCCAGCATGGCCGCAGTCTAATGAATGAAACCAATAAAAGAGTGTGCTGCCCCAGCATGGCCGCAGTCTAATGAATGAAACCAGTAAAAGAGTGTGCTGCCCCAGCATGGCTACAGTCTAATGGCTGAAACCAATAAAAGAGTGTGCTGCCCCAGCATGGCCTCAGTCTAATGAATGAAACCAATAAAAGAGTGTGCTGCCCCAGCATGGCCACAGTCTAATGGCTGAAACCAATAAAAGAGTGTGCTGCCCCAGCATGGCCTCAGTCTAATGAATGAAACCAATAAAAGAGTGTGCTGCCCCAGCATGGCCACAGTCTAATGGCTGAAACCAATAAAAGAGTGTGCTGCCCCAGCATGGCCGCAGTCTAATGAATGAAACCAGTAAAAGAGTGTGCTGCCCCAGCATGGCCACAGTCTAATGAATGAAACCACTAAAAGAGTGTGCTGCCCCAGCATGGCCGCAGTCTAATGAATGAAACCAGTAAAAGAGTGTGCTGCCCCAGCATGGCCTCAGTCTAATGAATGAAACCAATAAAAGAGTGTGCTGCCCCAGCATGGCCACAGTCTAATGGCTGAAACCAATAAAAGAGTGTGCTGCCCCAGCATGGCCGCAGTCTAATGAATGAAACCAATAAAAGAGTGTGCTGCCCCAGCATGGCCACAGTCTAATGAATGAAACCAATAAAAGAGTGTGCTGCCCCAGCATGGCCACAGTCTAATGGCTGAAACCAGTAAAAGAGTGTGCTGCCCCAGCATGGCCACAGTCTAATGAATGAAACCAATAAAAGAGTGTGCTGCCCCAGCATGGCCGCAGTCTAATGAATGAAACCAGTAAAAGAGTGTGCTGCCCCAGCATGGCCTCAGTCTAATGAATGAAACCAGTAAAAGAGTGTGCTGCCCCAGCATGGCCGCAGTCTAATGAATGAAACCAATAAAAGAGTGTGCTGCCCCAGCATGGCCACAGTCTAATGGCTGAAACCAATAAAAGAGTGTGCTGCCCCAGCATGGCATCAGTCTCGTGACTGAAACCAATAAAAGAGTGTGCTGCCCCAGCATGGCCTCAGTCTAATGAATGAAACCAATAAAAGAGTGTGCTGCCCCAGCATGGCCACAGTCTAATGAATGAAACCAGTAAAAGAGTGTGCTGCCCCAGCATGGCCGCAGTCTAATGAATGAAACCAGTAAAAGAGTGTGCTGCCCCAGCATGGCCGCAGTCTAATGAATGAAACCAGTAAAAGAGTGTGCTGCCCCAGCATGGCCTCAGTCTAATGAATGAAACCAATAAAAGAGTGTGCTGCCCCAGCATGGCCACAGTGTAATGGCTGAAACCAGTAAAAGAGTGTGCTGCCCCAGCATGGCCGCAGTCTAATGAATGAAACCAGTAAAAGAGTGTGCTGCCCCAGCATGGCCTCAGTCTAATGAATGAAACCAATAAAAGAGTGTGCTGCCCCAGCATGGCCACAGTCTAATGGCTGAAACCAGTAAAAGAGTGTGCTGCCCCAGCATGGCCGCAGTCTAATGAATGAAACCAGTAAAAGAGTGTGCTGCCCCAGCATGGCCACAGTCTAAAGAATGAAACCAGTAAAAGAGTGTGCTGCCCCAGCATGGCCGCAGTCTAATGGCTGAAACCAGTAAAAGAGTGTGCTGCCCCAGCATGGCCGCAGTCTAACGAATGAAACCAGTAAAAGAGTGTGCTGCCCCAGCATGGCCGCAGTCTAATGGCTGAAACCAGTAAAAGAGTGTGCTGCCCCAGCATGGCTACACTCTAATGAATGAAACCAGTAAAAGAGTGTGCTGCCCCAGCATGGCCGCAGTCTAATGAATGAAACCAGTAAAAGAGTGTGCTGCCCCAGCATGGCCGCAGTCTAATGAATGAAACCAGTAAAAGAGTGTGCTGCCCCAGCATGGCCACAGTCTAATGAATGAAACTAGTAAAAGAGTGTGCTGCCCCAGGATGGCCACAGTCTAATGAATGAAACCAGTAAAAGAGTGTGCTGCCCCAGCATGGCCACAGTCTAATGAATGAAACCAGTAAAAGAGTGTGCTGCCCCAACATGGCCGCAGTCTAATGACTGAAACCAGTAAAAGAGTGTGCTGCCCCAGCATGGCCTCAGTCTAATGAACGAAACCAGTAAAAGAGTGTGCTGCCCCAGCATGGCCTCAGTCTAATGGCTGAAACCAGTAAAAGAGTGTGCTGCCCCAGCATGGCCGCAGTCTAATGAATGAAACCAGTAAAAGAGTGTGCTGCCCCAGCATGGCCGCAGTCTAATGAATGAAACCAGTAAAAGAGTGTGCTGCCCCAGCATGGCCGCAGTCTAATGAATGAAACCAGTAAAAGAGTGTGCGGCCCCAGCATGGCCGCAGTCTAATGAATGAAACCAGTAAAAGAGTGTGCTGCCCCAGCATGGCCGCAGTCTAATGAATGAAACCAGTAAAAGAGTGTGCTGCCCCAGCATGGCCGCAGTCTAATGAATGAAACCAGTAAAAGAGTGTGCTGCCCCAGCATGGCCTCAGTCTAATGAATGAAACCAGTAAAAGAGTGTGCTGCCCCAGCATGGCCGCAGTCTAATGAATGAAACCAGTAAAAGAGTGTGCTGCCCCAGCATGGCCGCAGTCTAATGAATGAAACCAGTAAAAGAGTGTGCTGCCCCAGCATGGCCTCAGTCTAATGGCTGAAACCAGTAAAAGAGTGTGCTGCCCCAGCATGGCCGCAGTCTAATGAATGAAACCAGTAAAAGAGTGTGCTGCCCCAGCATGGCCTCAGTCTAATGAATGAAACCAGTAAAAGAGTGTGCTGCCCCAGCATGGCCGCAGTCTAATGAATGAAACCAGTAAAAGAGTGTGCTGCCCCAGCATGGCCGCAGTCTAATGAATGAAACCAGTAAAAGAGTGTGCTGCCCCAGCATGGCCTCAGTCTAATGGCTGAAACCAGTAAAAGAGTGTGCTGCCCCAGCATGGCCGCAGTCTAATGAATGAAACCAGTAAAAGAGTGTGCTGCCCCAGCATGGCCGCAGTCTAATGAATGAAACCAGTAAAAGAGTGTGCTGCCCCAGCATGGCCGCAGTCTAATGAATGAAACCAGTAAAAGAGTGTGCTGCCCCAGCATGGCCGCAGTCTAATGAATGAAACCAGTAAAAGAGTGTGCTGCCCCAGCATGGCCGCAGTCTAATGAATGAAACCAATAAAAGAGTGTGCTGCCCCAGCATGGCCGCAGTCTAATGAATGAAACCAGTAAAAGAGTGTGCTGCCCCAGCATGGCTACAGTCTAATGGCTGAAACCAATAAAAGAGTGTGCTGCCCCAGCATGGCCTCAGTCTAATGAATGAAACCAATAAAAGAGTGTGCTGCCCCAGCATGGCCACAGTCTAATGGCTGAAACCAATAAAAGAGTGTGCTGCCCCAGCATGGCCTCAGTCTAATGAATGAAACCAATAAAAGAGTGTGCTGCCCCAGCATGGCCACAGTCTAATGGCTGAAACCAATAAAAGAGTGTGCTGCCCCAGCATGGCCGCAGTCTAATGAATGAAACCAGTAAAAGAGTGTGCTGCCCCAGCATGGCCACAGTCTAATGAATGAAACCACTAAAAGAGTGTGCTGCCCCAGCATGGCCGCAGTCTAATGAATGAAACCAGTAAAAGAGTGTGCTGCCCCAGCATGGCCTCAGTCTAATGAATGAAACCAATAAAAGAGTGTGCTGCCCCAGCATGGCCACAGTCTAATGGCTGAAACCAATAAAAGAGTGTGCTGCCCCAGCATGGCCGCAGTCTAATGAATGAAACCAATAAAAGAGTGTGCTGCCCCAGCATGGCCACAGTCTAATGAATGAAACCAATAAAAGAGTGTGCTGCCCCAGCATGGCCACAGTCTAATGGCTGAAACCAGTAAAAGAGTGTGCTGCCCCAGCATGGCCTCAGTCTAATGAATGAAACCAATAAAAGAGTGTGCTGCCCCAGCATGGCCGCAGTCTAATGAATGAAACCAGTAAAAGAGTGTGCTGCCCCAGCATGGCCTCAGTCTAATGAATGAAACCAGTAAAAGAGTGTGCTGCCCCAGCATGGCCGCAGTCTAATGAATGAAACCAATAAAAGAGTGTGCTGCCCCAGCATGGCCACAGTCTAATGGCTGAAACCAATAAAAGAGTGTGCTGCCCCAGCATGGCATCAGTCTCGTGACTGAAACCAATAAAAGAGTGTGCTGCCCCAGCATGGCCTCAGTCTAATGAATGAAACCAATAAAAGAGTGTGCTGCCCCAGCATGGCCACAGTCTAATGAATGAAACCAGTAAAAGAGTGTGCTGCCCCAGCATGGCCGCAGTCTAATGAATGAAACCAGTAAAAGAGTGTGCTGCCCCAGCATGGCCGCAGTCTAATGAATGAAACCAGTAAAAGAGTGTGCTGCCCCAGCATGGCCTCAGTCTAATGAATGAAACCAATAAAAGAGTGTGCTGCCCCAGCATGGCCACAGTGTAATGGCTGAAACCAGTAAAAGAGTGTGCTGCCCCAGCATGGCCGCAGTCTAATGAATGAAACCAGTAAAAGAGTGTGCTGCCCCAGCATGGCCTCAGTCTAATGAATGAAACCAATAAAAGAGTGTGCTGCCCCAGCATGGCCACAGTCTAATGGCTGAAACCAGTAAAAGAGTGTGCTGCCCCAGCATGGCCGCAGTCTAATGAATGAAACCAGTAAAAGAGTGTGCTGCCCCAGCATGGCCACAGTCTAAAGAATGAAACCAGTAAAAGAGTGTGCTGCCCCAGCATGGCCGCAGTCTAATGGCTGAAACCAGTAAAAGAGTGTGCTGCCCCAGCATGGCCGCAGTCTAACGAATGAAACCAGTAAAAGAGTGTGCTGCCCCAGCATGGCCGCAGTCTAATGGCTGAAACCAGTAAAAGAGTGTGCTGCCCCAGCATGGCTACACTCTAATGAATGAAACCAGTAAAAGAGTGTGCTGCCCCAGCATGGCCGCAGTCTAATGAATGAAACCAGTAAAAGAGTGTGCTGCCCCAGCATGGCCGCAGTCTAATGAATGAAACCAGTAAAAGAGTGTGCTGCCCCAGCATGGCCACAGTCTAATGAATGAAACCAGTAAAAGAGTGTGCTGCCCCAGCATGGCCGCAGTCTAATGGCTGAAACCAGTAAAAGAGTGTGCTGCCCCAGCATGGCCGCAGTCTAATGAATGAAACCAGTAAAAGAGTGTGCTGCCCCAGCATGGCCACAGTCTAAAGAATGAAACCAGTAAAAGAGTGTGCTGCCCCAGCATGGCCGCAGTCTAATGGCTGAAACCAGTAAAAGAGTGTGCTGCCCTAGCATGGCCGCAGTCTAATGGCTGAAACCAGTAAAAGAGTGTGCTGCCCCAGCATGGCCGCAGTCTAATGAATGAAACCAGTAAAAGAGTGTGCTGCCCCAGCATGGCCACAGTCTAAAGAATGAAACCAGTAAAAGAGTGTGCTGCCCCAGCATGGCCACAGTCTAAAGAATGAAACCAGTAAAAGAGTGTGCTGCCCCAGCATGGCCGCAGTCTAATGGCTGAAACCAGTAAAAGAGTGTGCTGCCCCAGCATGGCCGCAGTCTAATGGCTGAAACCAGTAAAAGAGTGTGCTGCCCCAGCATGGCCGCAGTCTAATGGCTGAAACCAGTAAAAGAGTGTGCTGCCCCAGCATGGCCACAGTGTAATGAATGAAACCAGTAAAAGAGTGTGCTGCCCCAACATGGCCACAGTGTAATTAATGAAACCAGTAAAAGAGTGTGCTGCCCCAACATGGCCGCAGTCTAATGACTGAAACCAGTAAAAGAGTGTGCTGCCCCAGCATGGCCGCAGTCTAATGGCTGAAACCAGTAAAAGAGTGTGCTGCCCCAGCATGGCCGCAGTCTAATGGCTGAAACCAGTAAAAGAGTGTGCTGCCCCAGCATGGCCACAGTGTAATGAATGAAACCAGTAAAAGAGTGTGCTGCCCCAGCATGGCCACAGTGTAATGAATGAAACCAGTAAAAGAGTGTGCTGCCCCAACATGGCCGCAGTCTAATGACTGAAACCAGTAAAAGAGTGTGCTGCCCCAGCATGGCCTCAGTCTAATGAACGAAACCAGTAAAAGAGTGTGCTGCCCCAGCATGGCCGCAGTCTAATGAATGAAACCAGTAAAAGAGTGTGCTGCCCCAGCATGGCCGCAGTCTAATGAATGAAACCAGTAAAAGAGTGTGCTGCCCCAGCATGGCCGCAGTCTAATGAATGAAACCAGTAAAAGAGTGTGCGGCCCCAGCATGGCCGCAGTCTAATGAATGAAACCAGTAAAAGAGTGTGCTGCCCCAGCATGGCCGCAGTCTAATGAATGAAACCAGTAAAAGAGTGTGCTGCCCCAGCATGGCCGCAGTCTAATGAATGAAACCAGTAAAAGAGTGTGCGGCCCCAGCATGGCCGCAGTCTAATGAATGAAACCAGTAAAAGAGTGTGCTGCCCCAGCATGGCCGCAGTCTAATGAATGAAACCAGTAAAAGAGTGTGCTGCCCCAGCATGGCCGCAGTCTAATGAATGAAACCAGTAAAAGAGTGTGCGGCCCCAGCATGGCCGCAGTCTAATGAATGAAACCAGTAAAAGAGTGTGCTGCCCCAGCATGGCCGCAGTCTAATGAATGAAACCAGTAAAAGAGTGTGCTGCCCCAGCATGGCCGCAGTCTAATGAATGAAACCAGTAAAAGAGTGTGCGGCCCCAGCATGGCCGCAGTCTAATGAATGAAACCAGTAAAAGAGTGTGCTGCCCCAGCATGGCCGCAGTCTAATGAATGAAACCAGTAAAAGAGTGTGCTGCCCCAGCATGGCCACAGTCTAATGAATGAAACCAGTAAAAGAGTGTGCTGCCCCAGCATGGCCTCAGTCTAAAGAATGAAACCAGTAAAAGAGTGTGCTGCCCCAGCATGGCCTCAGTCTAATGAATGAAACCAGTAAAAGAGTGTGCTGCCCCAGCATGG
Organism: Eledone cirrhosa; assembly: GCA_964016885.1. Classification (NCBI taxonomy): domain Eukaryota; kingdom Metazoa; phylum Mollusca; class Cephalopoda; order Octopoda; family Eledonidae; genus Eledone; species Eledone cirrhosa. The sequence continues at coordinate 337,903,599 of OZ024742.1, read as the reverse complement.
CCGCAGTCTAATGAATGAAACCAGTAAAAGAGTGTGCTGCCCCAGCATGGCCTCAGTCTAATGAATGAAACCAGTAAAAGAGTGTGCTGCCCCAGCATGGCCGCAGTCTAATGAATGAAACCAGTAAAAGAGTGTGCTGCCCCAGCATGGCCGCAGTCTAATGAATGAAACCAGTAAAAGAGTGTGCTGCCCCAGCATGGCCTCAGTCTAATGGCTGAAACCAGTAAAAGAGTGTGCTGCCCCAGCATGGCCGCAGTCTAATGGCTGAAACCAATAAAAGAGTGTGCTGCCCCAGCATGGCCTCAGTCTAAAGAATGAAACCACTAAAAGAGTGTGCTGCCCCAGCATGGCCTCAGTCTAATGAATGAAACCAGTAAAAGAGTGTGCTGCCCCAGCATGGCCGCAGTCTAATGGCTGAAACCAATAAAAGAGTGTGCTGCCCCAGCATGGCCTCAGTCTAAAGAATGAAACCAATAAAAGAGTGTGCTGCCCCAGCATGGCCACAGTCTAATGGCTGAAACCAATAAAAGAGTGTGCTGCCCCAGCATGGCCTCAGTCTAAAGAATGAAACCAGTAAAAGAGTGTGCTGCCCCAGCATGGCCTCAGTCTAATGAATGAAACCAGTAAAAGAGTGTGCTGCCCCAGCATGGCCGCAGTCTAATGGCTGAAACCAATAAAAGAGTGTGCTGCCCCAGCATGGCCTCAGTCTAAAGAATGAAACCAGTAAAAGAGTGTGCTGCCCCAGCATGGCCTCAGTCTAATGGCTGAAACCAGTAAAAGAGTGTGCTGCCCCAGCATGGCCGCAGTCTAATGAATGAAACCACTAAAAGAGTGTGCTGCCCCAGCATGGCCTCAGTCTAATGGCTGAAACCAGTAAAAGAGTGTGCTGCCCCAGCATGGCTACAGTCTAATGAATGAAACCAGTAAAAGAGTGTGCTGCCCCAGCATGGCCTCAGTCTAATGGCTGAAACCAGTAAAAGAGTGTGCTGCCCCAGCATGGCCGCAGTCTAATGGCTGAAACCAATAAAAGAGTGTGCTGCCCCAGCATGGCCTCAGTCTAAAGAATGAAACCAGTAAAAGAGTGTGCTGCCCCAGCATGGCCTCAGTCTAATGAATGAAACCAGTAAAAGAGTGTGCTGCCCCAGCATGGCCGCAGTCTAATGGCTGAAACCAATAAAAGAGTGTGCTGCCCCAGCATGGCCTCAGTCTAAAGAATGAAACCAATAAAAGAGTGTGCTGCCCCAGCATGGCCACAGTCTAATGGCTGAAACCAATAAAAGAGTGTGCTGCCCCAGCATGGCCTCAGTCTAAAGAATGAAACCAGTAAAAGAGTGTGCTGCCCCAGCATGGCCTCAGTCTAATGAATGAAACCAGTAAAAGAGTGTGCTGCCCCAGCATGGCCGCAGTCTAATGGCTGAAACCAATAAAAGAGTGTGCTGCCCCAGCATGGCCTCAGTCTAAAGAATGAAACCAGTAAAAGAGTGTGCTGCCCCAGCATGGCCTCAGTCTAATGGCTGAAACCAGTAAAAGAGTGTGCTGCCCCAGCATGGCCGCAGTCTAATGAATGAAACCACTAAAAGAGTGTGCTGCCCCAGCATGGCCACAGTCTAATGAATGAAACCAGTAAAAGAGTGTGCTGCCCCAGCATGGCTACAGTCTAATGAATGAAACCAGTAAAAGAGTGTGCTGCCCCAGCATGGCCTCAGTCTAATGAATGAAACCAATAAAAGAGTGTGCTGCCCCAGCATGGCCACAGTCTAATGGCTGAAACCAATAAAAGAGTGTGCTGCCCCAGCATGGCCACAGTCTAATGGCTGAAACCAGTAAAAGAGTGTGCTGCCCCAGCATGGCCGCAGTCTAATGAATGAAACCACTAAAAGAGTGTGCTGCCCCAGCATGGCCACAGTCTAATGAATGAAACCAGTAAAAGAGTGTGCTGCCCCAGCATGGCTACAGTCTAATGAATGAAACCAGTAAAAGAGTGTGCTGCCCCAGCATGGCCTCAGTCTAATGAATGAAACCAATAAAAGAGTGTGCTGCCCCAGCATGGCCACAGTCTAATGGCTGAAACCAATAAAAGAGTGTGCTGCCCCAGCATGGCCTCAGTCTAATGAATGAAACCAGTAAAAGAGTGTGCTGCCCCAGCATGGCCGCAGTCTAATGAATGAAACCAATAAAAGAGTGTGCTGCCCCAGCATGGCCACAGTCTAATGGCTGAAACCAATAAAAGAGTGTGCTGCCCCAGCATGGCATCAGTCTCGTGACTGAAACCAATAAAAGAGTGTGCTGCCCCAGCATGGCCTCAGTCTAATGAATGAAACCAATAAAAGAGTGTGCTGCCCCAGCATGGCCACAGTCTAATGGCTGAAACCAATAAAAGAGTGTGCTGCCCCAGCATGGCCGCAGTCTAATGAATGAAACCAGTAAAAGAGTGTGCTGCCCCAGCATGGCCACAGTCTAATGAATGAAACCACTAAAAGAGTGTGCTGCCCCAGCATGGCCGCAGTCTAATGAATGAAACCAGTAAAAGAGTGTGCTGCCCCAGCATGGCCTCAGTCTAATGAATGAAACCAGTAAAAGAGTGTGCTGCCCCAGCATGGCCGCAGTCTAATGAATGAAACCAGTAAAAGAGTGTGCTGCCCCAGCATGGCCGCAGTCTAATGAATGAAACCAGTAAAAGAGTGTGCTGCCCCAGCATGGCCTCAGTCTAATGGCTGAAACCAGTAAAAGAGTGTGCTGCCCCAGCATGGCCGCAGTCTAATGAATGAAACCACTAAAAGAGTGTGCTGCCCCAGCATGGCCACAGTCTAATGAATGAAACCAATAAAAGAGTGTGCTGCCCCAGCATGGCTACAGTCTAATGAATGAAACCAGTAAAAGAGTGTGCTGCCCCAGCATGGCCTCAGTCTAATGGCTGAAACCAGTAAAAGAGTGTGCTGCCCCAGCATGGCCGCAGTCTAATGGCTGAAACCAGTAAAAGAGTGTGCTGCCCCAGCATGGCCGCAGTCTAATGAATGAAACCAGTAAAAGAGTGTGCTGCCCCAGCATGGCCGCAGTCTAATGAATGAAACCAATAAAAGAGTGTGCTGCCCCAGCATGGCCGCAGTCTAATGGCTGAAACCAGTAAAAGAGTGTGCTGCCCCAGCATGGCCTCAGTCTAATGAATGAAACCAGTAAAAGAGTGTGCTGCCCCAGCATGGCCGCAGTCTAATGAATGAAACCAATAAAAGAGTGTGCTGCCCCAGCATGGCCACAGTCTAATGGCTGAAACCAATAAAAGAGTGTGCTGCCCCAGCATGGCATCAGTCTCGTGACTGAAACCAATAAAAGAGTGTGCTGCCCCAGCATGGCCTCAGTCTAATGAATGAAACCAATAAAAGAGTGTGCTGCCCCAGCATGGCCACAGTCTAATGGCTGAAACCAATAAAAGAGTGTGCTGCCCCAGCATGGCCGCAGTCTAATGAATGAAACCAGTAAAAGAGTGTGCTGCCCCAGCATGGCCACAGTCTAATGAATGAAACCACTAAAAGAGTGTGCTGCCCCAGCATGGCCGCAGTCTAATGAATGAAACCAGTAAAAGAGTGTGCTGCCCCAGCATGGCCTCAGTCTAATGAATGAAACCAGTAAAAGAGTGTGCTGCCCCAGCATGGCCGCAGTCTAATGAATGAAACCAATAAAAGAGTGTGCTGCCCCAGCATGGCCACAGTCTAATGGCTGAAACCAATAAAAGAGTGTGCTGCCCCAGCATGGCATCAGTCTCGTGACTGAAACCAATAAAAGAGTGTGCTGCCCCAGCATGGCCTCAGTCTAATGAATGAAACCAATAAAAGAGTGTGCTGCCCCAGCATGGCCACAGTCTAATGAATGAAACCAGTAAAAGAGTGTGCTGCCCCAGCATGGCCGCAGTCTAATGAATGAAACCAGTAAAAGAGTGTGCTGCCCCAGCATGGCCTCAGTCTAATGAATGAAACCAATAAAAGAGTGTGCTGCCCCAGCATGGCCACAGTCTAATGGCTGAAACCAGTAAAAGAGTGTGCTGCCCCAGCATGGCCGCAGTCTAATGAATGAAACCAGTAAAAGAGTGTGCTGCCCCAGCATGGCCACAGTCAAAAGAATGAAACCAGTAAAAGAGTGTGCTGCCCCAGCATGGCCGCAGTCTAATGAATGAAACCAGTAAAAGAGTGTGCCGCCCCAGCATGGCCGCAGTCTAATGGCTGAAACCAGTAAAAGAGTGTGCTGCCCCAGCATGGCCGCAGTCTAATGGCTGAAACCAGTAAAAGAGTGTGCTGCCCCAGCATGGCCGCAGTCTAATGGCTGAAACCAGTAAAAGAGTGTGCTGCCCCAGCATGGCCGCAGTCTAATGGCTGAAACCAGTAAAAGAGTGTGCTGCCCCAGCATGGCCGCAGTCTAATGGCTGAAACCAGTAAAAGAGTGTGCTGCCCCAGCATGGCTACACTCTAATGAATGAAACCAGTAAAAGAGTGTGCTGCCCCAGCATGGCCGCAGTCTAATGAATGAAACCAGTAAAAGAGTGTGCTGCCCCAGCATGGCCGCAGTCTAATGAATGAAACCAGTAAAAGAGTGTGCTGCCCCAGCATGGCCGCAGTCTAATGGCTGAAACCAGTAAAAGAGTGTGCTGCCCCAGCATGGCTACACTCTAATGAATGAAACCAGTAAAAGAGTGTGCTGCCCCAGCATGGCCGCAGTCTAATGAATGAAACCAGTAAAAGAGTGTGCTGCCCCAGCATGGCCGCAGTCTAATGGCTGAAACCAGTAAAAGAGTGTGCTGCCCCAGCATGGCTACACTCTAATGAATGAAACCAGTAAAAGAGTGTGCTGCCCCAGCATGGCCGCAGTCTAATGAATGAAACCAGTAAAAGAGTGTGCTGCCCCAGCATGGCCGCAGTCTAATGAATGAAACCAGTAAAAGAGTGTGCTGCCCCAGCATGGCCACAGTCTAATGAATGAAACCAGTAAAAGAGTGTGCTGCCCCAGCATGGCCGCAGTCTAATGGCTGAAACCAGTAAAAGAGTGTGCTGCCCCAGCATGGCCGCAGTCTAATGGCTGAAACCAGTAAAAGAGTGTGCTGCCCCAGCATGGCCACAGTCTAATGAATGAAACCAGTAAAAGAGTGTGCTGCCCCAGCATGGCCACAGTCTAATGAATGAAACCAGTAAAAGAGTGTGCTGCCCCAGCATGGCCTCAGTCTAATGGCTGAAACCAGTAAAAGAGTGTGCTGCCCCAGCATGGCTACACTCTAATGAATGAAACCAGTAAAAGAGTGTGCTGCCCCAGCATGGCCGCAGTCTAATGAATGAAACCAGTAAAAGAGTGTGCTGCCCCAGCATGGCCGCAGTCTAATGAATGAAACCAGTAAAAGAGTGTGCTGCCCCAGCATGGCCACAGTCTAATGAATGAAACCAGTAAAAGAGTGTGCTGCCCCAGCATGGCCTCAGTCTAATGGCTGAAACCAGTAAAAGAGTGTGCTGCCCCAGAATGGCTACACTCTAATGAATGAAACCAGTAAAAGAGTGTGCTGCCCCAGCATGGCCGCAGTCTAATGGCTGAAACCAGTAAAAGAGTGTGCTGCCCCAGCATGGCCGCAGTCTAATGAATGAAACCAGTAAAAGAGTGTGCTGCCCCAGCATGGCCTCAGTCTAATGGCTGAAACCAGTAAAAGAGTGTGCTGCCCCAGCATGGCTGCAGTCTAATGAATGAAACCAGTAAAAGAGTGTGCTGCCCCAGCATGGCTACACTCTAATGAATGAAACCAGTAAAAGAGTGTGCTGCCCCAGCATGGCCGCAGTCTAATGAATGAAACCAGTAAAAGAGTGTGCTGCCCCAGCATGGCCGCAGTCTAATGAATGAAACCAGTAAAAGAGTGTGCTGCCCCAGCATGGCCACAGTCTAATGAATGAAACCAGTAAAAGAGTGTGCTGCCCCAGCATGGCCGCAGTCTAATGAATGAAACCAGTAAAAGAGTGTGCTGCCCCAGCATGGCCGCAGTCTAATGAATGAAACCAGTAAAAGAGTGTGCTGCCCCAGCATGGCCACAGTCTAATGACTGAAACCAGTAAAAGAGTGTGCGGCCCCAGCATGGCCACAGTCTAATGAATGAAACCAGTAAAAGAGTGTGCTGCCCCAGCATGGCTACACTCTAATGAATGAAACCAGTAAAAGAGTGTGCTGCCCCAGCATGGCCGCAGTCTAATGAATGAAACCAGTAAAAGAGTGTGCTGCCCCAGCATGGCCGCAGTCTAATGAATGAAACCAGTAAAAGAGTGTGCTGCCCCAGCATGGCCACAGTCTAATGAATGAAACCAGTAAAAGAGTGTGCTGCCCCAGCATGGCCGCAGTCTAATGAATGAAACCAGTAAAAGAGTGTGCTGCCCCAGCATGGCCGCAGTCTAATGAATGAAACCAGTAAAAGAGTGTGCTGCCCCAGCATGGCCACAGTCTAAAGAATGAAACCAGTAAAAGAGTGTGCTGCCCCAGCATGGCCGCAGTCTAATGAATGAAACCAGTAAAAGAGTGTGCTGCCCCAGCATGGCCGCAGTCTAATGAATGAAACCAGTAAAAGAGTGTGCTGCCCCAGCATGGCCACAGTTTAATGAATGAAACCAGTAAAAGAGTGTGCTGCCCCAGCATGGCCACACTCTAATGAATGAAACCAGTAAAAGAGTGTGCTGCCCCAGCATGGCCGCAGTCTAATGAATGAAACCAGTAAAAGAGTGTGCTGCCCCAGCATGGCCGCAGTCTAATGAATGAAACCAGTAAAAGAGTGTGCTGCCCCAGCATGGCCGCAGTCTAATGAATGAAACCAGTAAAAGAGTGTGCTGCCCCAGCATGGCCACAGTCTAATGAATGAAACCAGTAAAAGAGTGTGCTGCCCCAGCATGGCCACAGTCTAAAGAATGAAACCAGTAAAAGAGTGTGCTGCCCCAGCATGGCCACAGTCTAAAGAATGAAACCAGTAAAAGAGTGTGCTGCCCCAGCATGGCCGCAGTGTAATGGCTGAAACCAGTAAAAGAGTGTGCTGCCCCAGCATGGCCACAGTCTAATGAATGAAACCAGTAAAAGAGTGTGCTGCCCCAGCATGGCCACAGTCTAATGACTGAAACCAATAAAAGAGTGTGCTGCCCCAGCATGGCCGCAGTCTAATGAATGAAACCAGTAAAAGAGTGTGCTGCCCCAGCATGGCCGCAGTCTAATGGCTGAAACCAGTAAAAGAGTGTGCTGCCCCAGCCTGGCCGCAGCCTAATGACTGAAACCAATAAAAGAGTGTGCTGCCCCAGCATGGCCGCAGTCTAATGAATGAAACCAGTAAAAGAGTGTGCTGCCCCAGCATGGCCGCAGTCTAATGACTGAAACCAGTAAAAGAGTGTGCTGCTCCAGCATGGCCGCAGTCTAATGAATGAAACCAATAAAAGAGTATACATACCCACACTATGAAATATCAACAAAATAAATATCTTAGTATAGTCTTAAACTTAAGCAATTTTATAATGTCTTATAAAAATTTAACTCATTCATTAGAATATTTGTAATGAAAGATGCTGCTTACGATTTTCAAATAGTCAAGAATTTGGAAGGATTTAGTCATACAACTAAATTTCTTATTAATTATCTGGAGTTTTAAGTATAACTTAGCAGGTACTTAGATAAAATTATGATAGAAAATTTTAAACTAAATTCAAACATTTCATGACTGCATTTCTCATGAAACACACCCTATTTTAATAAATTAATGAAGAATTTTGAGGGATTTACTAAAATTAATTATTTCATTACTAAGATAGTAACTTAATGTAATGTTTTTATATAAAATTATATTGGAAGATTTTAATTTAAACTTGAAACTTTAAAAATTGGGTGGTTTTATGTCGTAGAACCAGAGTCAGTGTTGGCTGGGTTAGTAATTAAAGGATTAAAATATAGTTTAGTATTGTAGAATCAAAGGCAGTTTCAGCTGGTTCAGTATCAAAAGAATTGAAGAGATTAATAATAAAATTTCACTTTTCAAAAAAAACAAGATATTGTCACCTTTTTAAGATCTTCATATTTAACTATTAGTATGGGTAGTTCAGGGTGGTTTTTAATATCTTTCTCCCACTGAAGCATATATTCAAACCATTTACCATAATTCACTGAAACAATACAACATTGATTGTCAGAGAAATGAAGTTCAATAACACAATGATTGATCATATCAAACAAGGAAAAGTATCTTATATACAAGTGTAAAAGTCAAACTCTTACTTTTGGCCCCAAAACATTAATTTTTTTATGTATTTCATGTAAAAAGCATGAATCAAGGTATCATCATCATCATTTAACACCTGTTTTTTCTTGTTAGCAAAGGTTGAACAGGCTGTCACAGATTAAGTCAGTACTTAATCAGACCTCACAAACATGCCAGGAGTCAGCTTCTCACATTTATTCTTGCACTCTACAGAGTGCACTAGGTGCAGTTTACTGTGGCACTATGGAAGTTATCATGTATTTCACATATATGAAGAGTCTTCCCAACCCTTTGTTTGGCAAGTTTTCTATGGCTGGATGCCAACATACTCTCGGGTCCCAAATCATAGGAAATTGGAAAAAGCAGGTGGAGATGAGATTGGAAAATCAGTAATTTTTCTAGGTTGTCTCCATTGATTTTTTTAAAAACCAGAATTAGTCATTTAGTTTACATATTGAGACCCCCAACTCATCCTAGTTATTCTATAATGTATGGGATTTCTAGTAATATACTTTTTTTGTCATGCATGTTTTTTAATGTCTAAAGAAAATTAATTGTTGCAGGAATGTCACCACTTAAAACAAAATTTTGGCGGAGATAGATTAGCAAAATGTAATAAGTGTTTGTGTTTGGGGTAGGGGGTGGGGTCGATTATTTGAGACCAAAGAGTAAATGTTACAATGAAAAAATAAATTTCTCTGTCATTATATTCTAATATATGCCTCAAACATTGATTTTTTTTTCTTCTTTCTGTTTTTTTTTATTGACTTGTTCATTTTGCAAATCATAAACATTCATCATCATCACCACCTTTCATCATCCATATCATCATCAACATTATCTCCATCATTTTATGTCTGCTTTCCATATTGGCATGTGTTGAACAGGACATAACAGTCTGAAACTAGATGGGTTCCATATTTTAACATAGATTCTATTGCTTGATCTCTATAGATCTTATATAATTCAATTGGAATAGATTCATCATCATCATTGTCATTTTAACATCTGCTTTCCCTTCTTGCAAGGTTTGGACAGGTCTATATAGACCAAGTCAGTACTGAAGCAGAGCCACTGGTCTTCCAGGCAGGCTAGGGATCTGTCTCTCGCTTTATGTACGGTGAACGCTCCACCAAGTGCACGGAAGTGGTTGTCATGTCTTTGACACAACTGAGGGTCCTCCCGACTCTTTTGTTTAGCAAGCTCTCTATGGCTAGATGCCCTTCCTATCACCAAGACACTTTACAGCATGTACTGTGTGTGTTCATCATACAGGTCAACAGACACTAGGAAGGCTGTCATGTCCTTGGCATGGCTGAAGGGTCCTCCCAACCCTTTGTTTGTTTAGCCTTCATGGCTGACTATTGTTTTGTTTTTTTAAATAATAAAAAAGAAAGTTTATGCTTACATTTGCCATCTAAAAACATTTCCAAAAAATCTTTCCAATCTCCATCATAATGATACATTATATTCAACTGAAATATATGGTGGTAGGCCGAGACAGCAATATCACGAGGGTTGCGAGTCATGAAGATCATTTTAGGTTTTTTGGTAAATATTTGGTGTGGTAAATGATGCAGGAAGAGATGATTGTTTAACACTCTGGGTGATGGAAGTTTGTCAAGTTTGTCTTTGTTTGCCAATTCCAACATCGCAACACTTTTGTCTTCAAGGTCATACTCAGCTGAACCTTTCAGCAACATTCCACAGATTTCCCACATCCAGTGACAACCTAGCAGGGAAATAATGAAAACATCTAATTATTACACCAACATAACTAATTATTATACCAACAAGGGCGGTGGATTGGCAGTATCGGTAGAACTTTGGAAAATATGCTTTGAGGCATACAGTTACAGCTCTTTACATTCTGAGTTCAAAACCTGCAGAAGTTAGCTTTGCCTTTCATCCTTACAGGGTCGATAAAATGAAGCACCAGTAATGCACTGGGTCAATTTAATCACCCCCCACCCACCCATTCCCCAAATTGTTGGCCTTGTGGAATGCTGTCATATGTGTTTTTGAGGTCTATGAAACAAAAATACACTTCTTGACAATATTCCCACGATTTCTTAAATACCTGCCGCAGTGTGAATATTTGGTCAGCTGTGCTGTATCCGGGGCAAAATCCACTGAGTTCATCAGCTAGCTTGGACTTGACAATATCCCTATATCTCTTTGCCAGATATTAAGCAAAGACTTTACTGGAGGAGCTTAACAAGGAGATCCTTCAATAATTGGAGCACTCTCACTTGTCTCCCTTTTTGAAAATTGGGATTATAACTCCTGATTACCATTGCTTAGGTGCCATTCCAGAGATCCAGGCCACTCAGCACACATGAGTTGGCCAGAGAATACCTTTTCTATTTAAGGCTTTTAACATCGCAAGCCAAATTTCCTCCTCCTTAGTGGCCTTGCCACATTTGAGCTCTTTAATTGCTTGTGATCTCAGCCTGAGAGGTTAGTCATCACTCCCAGATGCACCTCGTGTACATGAGAAGATGCTGTTGTGACCGGGTTTAGGAGATTAGCAAAGTACTCTCCTCATCTCTGAAGAGAGGAGAACCCTAGATGCATTCTTGGTCTCAGGCATGGAGGAGGACTTATTATATATAGTTGAGATACAGTAAATATTATGGGTGGAAAATAGAAACAGGTTTTACTGTAGAAAAGAGAAAGGGATGATCCCCCTGAAATAGAATACATACCAGCTTTCATGTAGCCAAGAAGAAATACATCATCATCTCTTACAGGTAAACCTGGAAGATTTTCAAGACATTGTCCAGCATTTGGGAATGGTGGTACCAAAAATCCATTGTAGTCATAACTGAGGATTTGACATCCAGCACGATCTTTGTGATAAACTTCAGGCATATTGTAGTTCTATGGTATCCTTGTAAAAATACATATAAAATCTCCTATATAAATATTATATTAGAGTATTTAATAAGATTATTTAGGTCTTTATATACAGAATCATTATACATCAAGAAAATACAAAATTCATTACACATATATTGTAATGAGAAAGCTACTGCACTTACCGCAATTCTGCTAGTTCAATCAGCGAGCTAGCCTCATCCACATGGGTATAGTCCGTTCGTCGGTTGCAGCTCGCATTCGCATGTCTGATTCATCACGGGTCACAGCCGAAAGAGGGCGCACAGATGCTCCTGGGTACGCATCTCATCTCACTTCCTCTTCCGCCTCCGGTCGATCATCCCCAGCTTACGGTCACCTCCTCCACACCACCACACTATCCCCACACGCCCCCTCTGATCTCAAGGATCAATCTCCCCCTCACACTGCTGCATGTGATAATCTGCCGTCCAGTTCGGTGGTCGGCGATCTCCGTAATGTTGGGGCGGCGCTTTAGATATCCTCTTCCTCGGAGTCCGTCGACACGACTCTACGGACATCCAGGATATGACGTGACACTCCGTCCACGGACACGTTATTCTGGGAATTTACAGTCGTTACCGTTCCCTTTCCCCTTTGAGATGTGCAACATGCGTCTAGGGGCTTAACCCAGACTTCTTCACCCACCTGTACGAATGCGTTCTCTCTCTCCACTGGCCGTTGTGGTACAGTGCACGGGTGCCGCCACTCATATCTGTATATTGCTGTGTGGCACCAATTCCTCAGCCTGTCCCACCCGAAGGGACATGTACCAAAACACTGCCTCCATTGGTGAGATGTGCCCCCGCTCCGCCATTGCTTTGATTGTGCGGTGGTGTTACTCCACGATTCCATTTTCGCTCGGCCTGTGCGCTGCTCTAAAGAAGCGGTCCACCTTCCACCCATCAAGCATCTCCCTCAGCGCCTCCGAGCGGAACGCTGCGCTGTTGTCCATCAGCAGTTCATCCACAGGGCCCCACTCCAAGAATATCTCTCTCAACGACCGTGTGATTTCCTCCGCAGTTCCCGTATTCATTTCCCTCCATATCACCATCCGTCCCGGTCCACTGTCAACCATCGAGAGATATATTCCCTGTCGGTAGTGTGCTACATCCACTGCCAATCGCGATCCACTGGGAGACTTCCCGTCTCATGCACACCCGGGGCGGGATCAATAGACTGACATCGGACGCAGCCTCTGACCACTCTCTGGACACTGTGTCTGATAACGTTGGAGTCGATTCTCCTGGCTAGGAACAGGGTCCTATCCACTCCCATGTCATGCAACCCTTTAAGTTCCAACTCGCTCAGCCGACACACAGCAGCTATCCACTCTTCAACATCCTCCGGCGCTTCCATCCAGGCTTTCTTCACCCTGGTTAGAATGCCTGCTCTATTTTTCTCTGATGGCATGAAGACCACACTCAACATCAGGTTGAACTTGGTGGCCAGCTCTCCTAGAGTTCCCAGGCGGCGCTTTATCAGCATTTCTGCTGGCCCTCTCGTTCGCACTCTCTTCTCACTGGTAAGCACTGATCTCACTCATCCGAGTACAGTGGCCGAGTCGGTGCGAATCTCAACGGTGCGCAATCCCCACCTCAAGTGGTTGTCCCCACCGATGTGGTTGCAATTGTCCTTCTTCCTGAGCCAGGCTGCATCCTCGACCTCGACATCTATCTCCAGCGTGACACCTAGCGCTATGCTGCTGGCATCACACCATACAGTCCCGCTCTGCGATTCGGGGACATACCAGCGTCCTCGCACCGGGTCGTCGGCCTTCATCCTCTCCACAATCTCCTGCATCATGGCCACCGTCCTCTCTCCCACCTTGTCATTCCAAGTCACCCCGTCCGCTCGTCTCTTGACATAGCTGCATGCCATCCGAAGCCACTCAGCGAGTGGGTAGTGACCTACCATTTTCCACACGCCGAGAAGAGTTCCCGTCTATTCATATTTGTGCCCAGTTCCGGGACTTCATTTCCCCTCCGAGACACTAACGTGCTTGTCTTATCTCTTCGCAGCGCGGCTCCTCCTTCCAACGCCTCTGATGGCTTCGTAGTTAATCCGTACCCCTGCAAATGGCTCGTGACCTCCGCCACCAGCACTACAGTCTCGTCCACTAGGATATCGTTGATGTAGGAATTGGTAGCCCTCTTCATCTTGTCGGCCTTTCCCAGAATGGTCTTGAGGACCGCCACCATGATCTTCGGTGCAGAGTTCAGCCCGAAGCTGAGCCTGGTCAGACAATATGTCCGGCCCTTATACCTGACCAGCTGATACTGCCACAGCTTCTCCTCCACGTGTAGCTGTAGATATGCCGACTTTAAATCGACGATTGTGGATATCAGTATATTTGCTTGTTTTAGCAGTAGTAGTAATCACTCAGCCAGGTGTGTGAGAAATTAGTGGACAGACTGGTTTTTCGTGACGAGAGCTTGTAAATGCGACTTGTCTTGTCTGTATATCACTTCTTTTCTCACACGCCTGGCTGAGTGATTACTACTACTGCTAAAACAAGCAAATATACTGATACGCACACACGCATTCATAGTAAGTTTACACTGTTTGCATTTTACACGCACCATTTCTGTCATTCGCATTGTATCTTTCAGATACAATACAAATTATCATATAATCGTATTCTGTGATACTTGTATTTACGAGCCACCAAATTATTATACGAATATTTCATGTTATAGATTTTATCATCCAATATTCAAATTGAATATTGTTATAATAAAATAAGCTTTGTAACAACACAATCCTGGTATTATTCTTTGCATTGAAACCATCATACCAACAATTCCATCTATTCACTTATCCGTTACAACCGGAATATTCGTTACAACTGGTGACTCCGTAAAACAGACACACAACCTTCTGATTATTCACTACAAACGATGTCTCTAGCACACAACGATTCATCTACGGCAGAAATGGCAGTCCGGGCGGCATTTACCTTAAGGATACCACCATTCTGGGTGCACGATCCAACACTGTGGTTCGCGCACATCGAAGCGCAGTTCGCATCGAACCGGATCGTTAGTGAGGCATCCCGTCTCACACATGTCATTGGTTCTATGTCTCCGAAGATTATGAATGAGGTTCGAGACCTCATTTTAGCACCACCCTGCTCTGTGTCATATGACACATTTAAAACAACATTAATTAAGAGGACGTGAGAGTCGCAGCAGAAGCACTTGCACCAGCTCCTCATATCGGAGGAATTAGGAGATAAAAAGCCGACGCAACTCCTACGGTGAATGAAGCAACTCCTCGGAGAACATAAACTCCCGGATGAAATTTTCAAGCAACTCTTCCTCCAGCGTTTACCTTCTGCCACACAAGTTGTACTAGCGTCCACCAGGGAGTCCACCACCATAGAAGAACTCGCCGAGCTGGCAGATAAGATCATGGAGGTACCACATCCGCACTCAACTTTAGCGAATGTGACACCTTCCACCAATCCGTTCCTTCAGCCCTCCAGTGCCACAGAGATGCCCGATCTACACCAGTTACTGGCACAACAAGCAACACAGATACAGGCCTTGACGCAACAAATTCAGGCCTTGTCACTGGGTAACCCTGCCACGCGTCAATCCAACAGTTGAACTTGCCGATTTGGTGGTCCCTCAAGAAGTCCGAGCGCATCCCGTGATTCACTAGAAATGTGTTGGTACCACCAAAAATTCAGAAGACGGGCACGCAAGTGCAGCCATCCCTGTTCATTTGTTTCGATGTCGAATCAGGGAAATGACACAGCCTGAAACTGAATGCGACGGACGTTTCTGGCCCTATTTTTCATTCAGGATCGCGTCACAGGCACGCGTTTCCTGGTCGACACCGGTGCTGAAATCAGCATCATCCTGGTTTCCTGCGTTCATGGAAAAAGGAAAGAGACACCAGCATGGCTCCATGCGGTGAATCATTCACATATTCCGACCTACAGAGAACAGTCTCTGACACTAAATTTGGGACTACGCTGCACTTTCCAGTGGGTATTCGTTGTGGCTAAGCTGCCGACCCCTATTTTAGGAGCTGATTTTCTTCAGCACTTCTCACTGCTAGTGGACCTGAAAAAACAACGACTCATTGACAACTCCTCTGGTCTCGCTGTGCGCAGCATAGCCGCTCGGAAAGCCACAGTCACTCCAGTCATTTCTCGAATTGACGTGGGAATTTTTCCTGCAGGGCGCAGGGAGAATGTATATGATCCCGCAGAATGTAGGTCACTACAAGTAGTTGACAGCTTCTGCTACCTAGGCGACTTAATAAATAGTAGGGTAAGTGTTCCAAAAGTACACTAGTTAGAGTGAAAACCAGGAGGGAAAAAATCAGGGAACTACTCACTTTGCTGGCTATAAAGGGCTTCTTTCTCAGAACAAAGAGATTATGACGTCTGTGTGAGAACTGCAATAATATTCAATTGAATTGTAAGTAGAGTGTAATGAAATATATGCACCTAAATAATACAATTATTTTCCTTGTAGTCAATGATTTCATAAAATAAATGAAAATGAAAGAGTTAATCGGTAATTTAACTCAGAAAAAACTGATATTAACAAAACACTAAGCTCTTTCAATTAAAGAAGTTGATATAGAGCAGTCATGGGCAAACTGTGGCCCGTTTGGCTTTTTGAATGGCATGCCTAATTTCAGCCTGTGGCTTTCGAGACGTTTGGGGGAGTCGGGCTGCTGACTGCGAGGTTCCTCTCTTCACTAGCGGCTTGCCTAATAGAGGTAACTGGCGAATCTCGCGAGAGCGCTTGGCTGTTCCAGCGCATTAACCTCGCCATCACCTGAGGCAATGCTGCGAATGTGCTGGCTTACCTAAAAAATCATTAGAGAGGTTGCCCAGTACTCCTTGCGACGTTGCTGTCTTTTGCTCTGGTGTTGGCTCGGTTGTTCACCCCTTCCTTTACATTTTCTTTAATATTGCAACCTTAAAAGAATATATCTTTCTGAATGAATCGCGAACAATTTATAATGTTATCTATTTCAAAATTAGCTTGAATTTTTTAGTAGTGCGGATCGCTCTTATAATGAGCAAAATCCTTTGCACGCCACAGCTCAAAAGGGTTGCCCATGCCTGGTATAGAGATACGAGGTGAGAGGGGGTTCCCTAAGTTGGTGCGAATGTACAAATCTGATAGTTATTTGCTTTTAATTTGACATTTCCTATGACTCTTGTGGTATGTGAAGGATTGACGCTTTTAGAATTGATAGGTTTTTTGGTTGTTTATTTTTTTCTCTCGCTTTTATATTTACAAGATTCCTAGCAATAATTGATTGATTACATGTATGTACTATTTAATATTATATATTTGTTATATGATAATAAACTATGTATTTCTCGGTTTGAGTTGAAAGAGATAGCTACTCGCATATCTGACCAGCAAATCCTTTTACGAACAGTAAAAGCAAACTGAGAAATATTTGTAAATTTGACATTTCTATATCTTTGTTTATTACTAAAGCCGGATTTTTTTTTTAACTTGACAATTATAAATCGAAAGAAACTGTAAATTTCATGTAACTGTGTTTGTACTTGGTACCGGACGTTTCACATATAGGGTCATTATTTGGCAGAGGGTTGGACGCCATGCTTTCCAGCATAGTTACGTCCCTTTATGATCTGAGTTCAAATCCCGCCGAGGTTGACTTTGCCTTTCATCCTTACGGGAGTCGATAAAATAAAATACCAGTAATGCACTGGATTTTTGCTGGCCTTGTACCAAAAGTAGAAACAATTATTTTAAGTGTAATCAATTCGTCACTTATAACGCTCTAGTTAACTTGCTCGAAGGAAAACAACGATGCAATCGTATTATGACGGGCAATATGCGATTTGGGGCACTACAACGCTATTAGCTATCAGTCGAAAGCAGCCGATGAAAGCAAAACATCGTTTATTTCCGTATTACTACCACGCGTAATGAAATTTTTTTTATTTTCACGCGTTTTTTTATTATTTTTTTATTTTTATTAAAGATGTAAGTGGAGTTACTTAAATGAAAATATCACGCGTTTTTTTTTTTTTTTTTTTTTTTCATTAAAGCATATCGATGTAAGTGGAGTTACTTAAATGAAAATATAGGTGACCCTTAAAAGGGCCAAATTAGAAAACAAATTTATGGTTATAAAATTTTTTTCACCAACCCTTTATGAAGAAATGTTTATAAAACAAATTTTTTTCACCAACCTTATTCAAAAGCATGAATACAGTCCACATGGAGACAAGAGACAGTCCCCATGGAGATTGATGGTATCTGCTGTAGTAGCGGTAGCGATGGAAAGATCGCAATGGTTAATTCCATTAACAATTTGGCCCTTTTAAGGGCCACCTATATTTTCATTTAAGTAACTCCACTTACATCGAGTCACCTTCGCCTGCTTCGACTGACAGCTAATAGCGTTGTAGTGCCCGATTTTGGGCCCTTCACTTCATATGATACGTTTTTGAGTATTTTTGTACCTTTTCAATCAAGTTTTTGGTACTATTGTACGTATCGTTGACAGTAGATTTTGCATGAATAAAATGAAAATATCTCGTCCGATTCATTTCGTATGCACCGCTCATGTCATATTAGTTATTTTTTACATTATACCTGTCTCGTTTTGCAAGTGAAATTTATATTTTTTCTGTCATTTCTTATGTATTTTGAACGAACATGGCTTTTAAACCCGTCGGATATTATTGTTTTTTTTTTTTGTTGTGAACTGTGAGTGGGGCGGTGCCCTCACACACGATGCAACAAGTACGCCGTAATCTATATGTTGTATATTTGTTGGTTGTTTCGCTTTAAAAGTAAAATAATAATGAAAATTATTGTGTAGTGCTCAGCAACTCTAAAAACTTACAACTAAAATATTTCAACAAAATCAACTTTAAAATATTATCGAGGATATCGAACAAAACTGAAAGTAAAGAAAAAAGTTAAAAGCACCAATAATGATTGACATAATTGATTACATAATAGATGGTTTCAATCTCTGATAGAAATTATTAAGTTGAGAGAGAAACAATACTACAGTACCTACCGTTAAATATCACCAATTGACATATAGTGTAAACTTATTCAAATTATCTCCCCTTTTTCTCGACTGGTCTGAGTTCAATTCTCGCCGAGATTAGCTTTGCTTTTCATCCTTACGGGGTCGATGAAATAAAGCACCAGTAATGCGTTGGAGTCGATTTAATCGACTTTCCCCTCTCCCAAAATTGGTGCCTAAATCAGAAACCATTATTATGATGGCAGGTTAACTTTGCCTTTCATCCTTACGGGGTCGATAAAATAAAGAACCAGTAATGTACTGGGTGATTTATGGCCTTGTGCTAAAAATAGAAACAATTATTATGATGGCAGGTAATATTTAAAATAACAACAAACAGATTTAACACAGAAGTTTATTTATTTTCACCACCAATTTTAAGACAATTTAAACCCTAACCCTAATCCAACACTATTTATAGTTACTGGCAAAATATTCCGGGGGTCTATTTACCGGGACCTGTAAAATAAGCTTTAAAAGCATGTTTGCCTATTTTACCGGGACTGGCAAAGTAGCCTATTCGTTAGATAAAACATGAAATACTTGTTTAGTTTAATTGTTTTTAAACAATGTAAAATCTGAAATAAAATTCATGAAATTGTAACTTGACTTGTGAATATGTTTTTTTTTTCCCAGCAGTTGTATAAATAACACAATCAATTGTTCACAATTCTTTCAGAATGAAAATATAAACACATATAATAAATATAATTAATTATTGCTAGGAACTTCACAAATATAATTGTTTCTACTTTTGGCACAAGGCCAGCAATTACTCAGTACATTACTGGTACTTTATTTTATCGACCCCGTAAAGATGAAAGGCAAAGTTAACCTCGGCAGGATTTGAGATCACACTTAAAATAATTGCTTCTACTTTTGGCACAAGGTCAGCAATTACCCAGTGTATTACTGGTACTTTATTTTATCGACCCCGTAAGGATGAAAGGCAAAGTTAACTTCGGCGGGATTTTTAACTCAGAATGGCAAGGGCCGTAACTCTATGCGTCAAAGCATGGCGTCCGACCCTCTACCGATACTGCAAATCCACCGCCCTAATCACACTTAAAATAATGACCCTATATGTGAAACGTTCGGTACCAAGTACAAACAGTTACATGAAATTTACAGTTTCTTTCGATTTATAATTGTCAAATAAAAAAAAAAAATCCGGCTATGATCAAAGCGAGAGAAAAAGAAAGGAAAAAAAACAAAGAAAAACAACCATCAATTCACTATTATATGATAAATGCACCCAGTGCACTCTGTAAAGTGTCATAGGAAGGGCATCAAGCCATAGAAAACTTGTCAAAGTGTCTATGGTTGTATCATAGTCGTGAAAACCTCCCTAGAGTTGCTGATTTGAATGATAAACATACCCAGAACCCATCTGTAAAGTGGTTGGTGGTAGGAAGTGCATTCAACCATAGAAAATCTGCAAACAAAGGGTTGAGAATTCTTTTCAGATATGCCAAGTACATGACACCTTTCCTAATGTAGGTGCCCCAGTACGATGCACATAGTTTGTGACAGCATGTCTAGCCCTTGTTAGCAGGGAAAAATGAATGTTAAATGATGATGAGGAGGAGGATATATATTTATGTAAAGGTGTGTGGCTGAGTGGTGAGAACATTGGGCTCACAATTGTAAGGTTGTGAGATTGATTCTCAGACTGGGGACACTTTATTTCATGCTGCTCCTGTTCACTCGGTTGAAAAAAATGAGTTGCAGTGCCAAGCTGTATTGGCCATTGCCTTTTTCCTTGGACAACATTGGTAGTGTGGAAAAGGGAGACTGCTATGTATAGGCGACTGCTGATCTTCCACAAAAATACCTTGACTGGGTTTGGGCCTCAGAGGGCGTTTTCTATGTGCAAACGCATAGTCGTTCATGACCAAAAAGAGACTATGATATATATCGTCATTGTCATCATCATTTAACGTCCAATTTCTCTGCTAGCAAAATGTTGGATGGATCTTCATGAGTGGATTCCTGGTGGTTTTCAGGAACTGACCACAGTTAAAAAGGTACTCAATACGTTGGTAGGATATAGGCATCTTTATTTTATATAGAAATTACTACTACAGGACTAGAATAGTTTCATTTGTATCAAATCATCACATATATATATATATCATCATCATCAACATCATTTAACACCCACTTTCCCTGCTAGGAATGGTTGGACAAGTCTTTACAGACTGATTCTGTTCTGAAGAGGGGCCACAGGCTGGGGGTAAGCATCTCATTAACATAAGGTTCCACATTCTACCAAGTGCATTTTGTTGTGGAACCAGCACTAGAGAGGTTGTCATGTCTTTTACACAACTGGAAGGTCCTCCAAACCTTTTGTTGGGCAAGTTTTCTACAGTGGGATGGCCTTCCTATCAACATCCACTTTACAGCGTGTACTGGGTACTTTTATCATGTAGATTACTAACAATATTTGGTTGGCAATTTTTTTATGGCTGGATGCCCTTCTTATCCCCAACCACTTTACAACATGTAGTGTGTGTGTTTATCATGTAGATCACCAACATTAGAGAAGCTGTTCTGTCATTGACACAACTGAGGGGTCCTCTCAACCCTTTTAGGCATGCTTTCTACAGCTGGTTGCTCTTCCTGTCGTCAACCAACTTATAGGGTGTACCAAATCCATTTTTGAAACCTAATCACTTGTGAGGTTGTTGGTCACAGTCTCCAAACTGAAGAGCTCGCATTGCTCTGTGATGGGAGGGAGATAAGTATGAAGTTACATCTGTTTGTGATGATTTAGCAGAGTGATGAGTAAGAGAAAAGGGTGACTGATAGTGTATGGAGAGAAGGGATATTGTGGTGTGGGGTGTGTGGATAGTGTGGTCAATAGTGTTGGCAGGGAAGTGATAGAAAGATAGCTAAGGTCTGGTTGCGGTGGGAGTGCACATGGGGTAGACAGAGTAGCTACCACTTGGGAGTGATAGTAAGGGAATTTAAGGACTTGATAACTCTATAATTACTTCTCTCTAGTGCATCTCCTTTGCCCTTGTAGCAATTTACAATGATCTCACTAGTTCATAGCCTACTATGCCAGATGCTTTTGAAGGGAAGCAAAGTTAGTAAGTGTTGTTAGAGGTGAAATAACATGACAAACTAGATGGTTTCGTTTAAATATAAAATTTACTTCACTTCAGTGAATAAGGGAACACAGAATCAGATTATTACAAATCATAAAGGTTGACAATGTTTTTGTTGTTATTTCGTTATGCTGAAATAGAGAGTGGCAAGAGATCATTTGTTAGTAGTATCAGCAAGGTAGTAGTCAAAGCCCAGTGACAAGAGTAGTGACGTTTTCTTTTGGTGATAGAAAATTCTCCCTGTCCCCTCAGGACAGCCTATTTATATTGATCTATGGCCTTCCGCTATCTTCTCCTTCCTTGGCATCGTTAAACCTAGCATCCGGATTCTTCATGTGTTTTTCTCTAGGTGTGGTCAAAGGTCGATTTTTATTGGCCAAGTCAGTGAGAGGAACTGTGGGAACATTTCTTTCACTACACTTTTTTAATATCAGCAACTATACTGGATGGTCCAGCTACCTGATGAACATGGAGACAGAGAGCAACCTGGAAGAGAAGGATATGGAAACTGAGGCAGCTTTCAGCCAGTAACACATTTAGAGGTATCTTGTTTGACGGTTTTGATAGTAAGGAAGAAGAAATACAGATTTACAATATTGAGGAATGGTGGGAATTCCTAAGAGATAATTTGCAGGGCTCCAAGGAGAAGAGGGGTGACTTAGTAGTGGAATAGTAGGGTTACTGAGTTAAGTTGAAGAAACAGGAATGGGAAGGATGGTGGCATGGTGGGAAGCAGAGAACATGATCAAGGTGCTAGGTGACAAGTATACTTTGCAAGGAGGGAAACAAAATAAAAATTTATGCATGTTTTGTGATGTATGGACCAAAGATGTGAGGTATTCATGTCTGCAAGGCAGTGTCTCGGAGAATATTATGATGTTGTAGGAGAGAAGTGTGTCAGAGATGATAATAGCACACTTGCCTTTGCTGACATTGAAAAGAAAGTAGCATGGAAGTGCCATTATTGGAGACTGCTAAATGAAGAGAATGCGGGCTCTTAGAAAACTAGGGGTGGATGAGTGACTTGTGAGGGCAGTACAAGCTATGTACAGAGGAGCAGTCAACAAGGTTAGAAATAACAAGGATTACAGTAATGAATTTAGGGTGAAAGAAGACTGGTTGCCCATGGGAACTCCTATATGATCTAACCCTCATAGCTGAATCTATAGCAGAATTAGAGAAGAAATTCCTGACCTGGAAGTATAGCTTGGAAGCAAAAGGTCTTAAAATCAACTTGGCAAAGACTAAAGTCCTAGTAAGTAGAAAGGAAAATAGGACTCAGATCCTTTCAGTGAAATGGCCTTGCTCAGTGTGCAGGAAAGAGTGGGTAGAAATTCCATCCTATGTCCCAAACTATGATTACACAAGAGATGCAGTGGGATCTCAGGTAGGCTTCAAAGAAAGTAGGTCTTAAATCTAGTCAATGTAAGCAGTAAGCAGCCAAAGCTCACTGGAAACAAGCTCTATTAAATTCTCAGAGAAGTAGTTGATACCTACTGTTACTTGGGTGATCAAATTAGTAGTGGGGTGGGTGTTCTGTTACAAAATGTTTTCGCCTCAAAATGAAAGGCAGATTGTATGATGCTTGTGTATGAACAGCAATGCTGCATAGTAGTGAGACCTGGGCACTGTGTGCAGAGGACCTACAAAGATTGGAAAGAAATGAAGCTTGCATGCTTTGATTGATGTGTAAAAGTATTGTACATGAATAGCAAAGCGTAAATGATCTGGGATCTGAAAAAGAAACTGGGTATAATAAGTATCAGGCGCAATGTGCAGGACAGGAGAATGTGGTGGTATGGATATGTGATGCGCGTGAAGGATGTCAGCTTCATAAAAAGATGCAGAGCACTCAAAGTCGATGGAAACTAAGACCTAGGAAAGCTTGGGATGAAGTGATAAAAGCTGACCTTGGACAATTAAACCTCTCAAAGGAGATGACACAGGATCAAGATCTGTGGTGTTATGCTGTACTGCAAAAGACCAATCTTCTCATGTGTACAGTATGTAACAAATATGTAGCTGATACTAGTCTCTGCACCAATCTTCTCCCAACCCCTCCCCCGTTCACTTTCTATAGGCTTAATACCCTTCCCTCACCAACTAAATATCCCACTCACCTTGTCCATGTCCAACTTGCAAAGTTGTTCCCCTCCCCACCTTCCACACTCTTCTTTTGTACACCCCTTACACACACAAACATACACTCCTGTCCTGTTCAACCTATGCATGCAAGCATGGAAAGCTGAGCATGCTCCAAATCTGCTTTTCCACAATGCTGCTGCCACAACATAAAGCACTATGTCCATTCTGTATGGCAACCTGGTGCCACAACAAAAGTACCCAGTTCACTATGTAAGATGGTTGTACTGGTAACATGACAAGAGACTCCCATCCCACCCTGTAAGGTAGTTGTGCTAGTGGCATGAGTAAAAAGCATTTAGTCCACCTAGTAAGGTGGTTGTGCTGGTGACATGATGAAAAACCACCCAGTTCACCTTCTCAGATGGTCATTTTGGTACCACCATCAAAAGTACTTAATCCACACTGCAACATAGCTGATGGTAGGAAGGGCATTCAGCCATAGAAAACAAGTCAAAATACAGATCCATATGAGCAAGATGTGGTAATTTGACCTGACTTGCCTCAAACCCATGTTAGCATGGAAAATAGAGTGTTAAATGATGATGATGGTGATAACTGTAAAGTGGTTGTGTAGGTGCCATGACAAAAAACACCCAGTCTGCACTGTAAAGTCGTTGTGTTGTCGTCACAACAAAAAGCACTCAGTACTGACTGTAAATGTGGTTGGTGTTAGGAAGGGCATCCTGCTGTAGAAACCAATCAAGGAACAGTTCTGTATGAGCAAGACATGGTCACTTGACCTGACTTGCCTCAAATGGAACAATCCATCTAACCCATACTGGCACAGAAAATAGACGTTAAATGATGATGATGATAATATTTATATATTTACTCTATTATCAATATTGCGTTTGCCTCTCTTGTGTACTGTCAGGTTTACTAGATCTGAAGATAATGTGCATGTAAAGTGGTTGGTAAGAAAAGCATATAGTCATAGAAAACTTACCCCCAAAAAGTTGGAAGGACCTTCCAAAACATGACAACCTCCATAGAACTAGTGATTTACTCTATAAATGCACTCAGAACTCTGTAAAGTGGTTGGTGATAGGAAGGGCATCCGGCCATAGAAAACCTGCAGAATAAAGAGTTAGGAGGACTCTCCAGCTGTGTCAAAGGCATGACAACATCTCTAGTGTTGGTTCCACAATAAAATACACTTACAGTTATGTGTATCATTATCGTTTAGCGTCCATCTTCCCAGGATGGATTCAGTTTGAAACTTGTTAGATCATTACTCAACCGAGTACTCAAAGTTTCGATTTTTGAAGTTTTTAATTTTCAATGTGGAATTCTAATTTCTAGACCCTAGCATTAAGTGTTGATATGGTTAAAACAACTGAATAATAAAATGAACTCTATAGATAATGAACACACCCACAAGGATATGGGCCGAACGTGGAAGAGCCTAATTCCCATTGTCATCGCCTCCATCTCTCTTGGCCTCCCCATTTCTCTATATGGTGAGCAAATGGGGTCCCACATGCTGGTCTTCCCACAGCCCCGGCGGACAGAATGGAGAAGGTGTTTCCCTGGTGAATGGTAAGGAATGTGCTGGAAGAGCCATTCCAACTCGCGAAGCTCACACCTGCGGCTGGCCAGCTCAGTGCCTATGGTGGTGAGACTGCATCAGGTTGTGGCTGGAGAAAGTGTCACTGCAAGTGGCATCCCAGATGAGGGGTTTGCCACTGTGGAATGGGAAAATGGTCATACCATCTGGCCTTTTGCCGTCCCCTCAGTCCAGCCCCACTAGCTCGAGCTGGGAGGGGAAGCCTGCAGCATCCAAGCCATGCTTTATGACCTTGTTGAGGGCAGCATGGCATGGAAGGTAGCTGGTACTGTAGTGACAGGAAAGCAGGTGGAGGCCAAAAGAGTCCATGGTGGATCCAGAGCGACATTTATGTGGCTCGCAAATAGGGAGGCCAAGCCTCAGGAAAACACTGATGCACAGGCTATCATTATCCAGCTGCATGCCAGTGGAGAAGGGGGGCAAGGCATGGAGCCAGGCACCACTATGGGGTTTGGAGGCCATGCGAAAATAGGCAAGGCGGTGCTGGTCGAGCTAGCATGTGAGCCTGTCTGAGGCCAGGCTGCACTGGATGGCATCCCAAATGCTTTGGAGGGACTTGATGTCAGCAGGAGGAGAAGGAGGAGGGATGTCTACTGGGCTAAGTCCCAGCCGGTCCCATGTCTCATTGTGTTTTGTGTCCCATTGTGTTTTGGAGAACTCTGCTGATGAGGACGCAGATTGAGGTTACCGACGAAAGAAACTGCGGCAAAGCCAGCGAGATCAGGGACCGGAGGCCAAGGCCACCATATCTGACAGGTAAAGTGGCCTGTTGCCATCCAATATCGTCAAACCTGATGTTGCATATCTCCTCAGCTGCCACTCGGATACAAGTATCGAGGTCAGTGAGGAGAGATTGGGGTGGAACTAGCTGTTGAAACAGCAAGGGCTCAGCTGTTGGGGTCTCGGCTCTTTATAATATAAATATATATATATATATTTTTTTTGGCTGCTTTTTCCATTTTCTTCCCTCTTTCCTTCTGTTACTATTTTTTTTCTCTCTCTTTCCATTTTTTTCTCAATAACTTCCTTGAGTTATTGACGCCCTGGGGTGAGACATATTGTCTTTAATGTGTTGAAATGTCCAAGACCCCCAGAAGACAACTGATGAAGGAAAATTTTCTCCCGTTCTTGCTTTCCTCTTTTTATAAGTACACCTTATCCAGCAACTACACAGCCTGTTTATTCTTATCATTATCATCATCATCATCATCATTGTTTAAACATCTATCTTCCACTCTAGCATGGGTTAGACGGGAATTGTCCCACTTGAGGCAAGATTGGTTGGGTGACCGTGTCTCGCTCGTATAGGACTGTCTGGCAGGTTTTCTACGGCAGGGTGCCCTTCCTAATACCAACCACATTTACAGCGTGGACTGTGTGTTTTTTTTGTCATGACACCTACACGACCTCATTAGTTTGGACTGGATATTGTGGTACCAACATAACTTTACAGAGAGAGGGTGGTGTTGGTGGGAGTGGGAGGGTGGATTAGAGGTAGTGGGTTGGGGTGTATATTTGGTTAAGAGGTGCCTACTGACTGTAGGTTTCGCTTTGTACATAGGCAAGGCGGGTCTTCTGTATTACAGCGTGGCGCCAAAGATCTCGGTCCAGAGACATTGTCTTGGCGAAGTGCAAGTGTGTAAGGTTGGAATTTATCAAATCGTCCCAGGTTTTTCTGGGTCTACCTACTCCGTAACTTGCATCAATTTTGATCACCCTGCACTTTTTTATACAGCTGTTGTCTTTCATGCGCATCACGTGACCATACCAACGTAGTCTTCTCTCAAGTAAACAGCATCTGATCCCTTGCATTCCTAATTTCTCACTTATATATATATACTAGCAGTGTATCCTGGCGTTGCACGGGTAAGAACATTGGTAATAGCACCTCCAATGAGAAACGTTTATTTGTGACTGCCAGTTAAAAACTCACAAAAATATACTGACAGGAAAATTAAGAGAAAATTAAGAAGTTGAAAGTACAGTTTAGCTGTCTACGTGCATTGTTCATAGAAATATTGTTGAGCCCCTTCTTTTCATACTCCTCTGTTTTGGCCTATTGGAGTAAATGTGAAAGAGAAAGTCACAGGTTAAGTTGGCAGAAGGTCCCAGTGCAATAGCAATAAGGCGTAGGCTACTTACCTCAAAAGTTCATTCGCACTCTTGTCACTAAGTTACTCTTTCTCTCTATCTCTGTCGGTGCAGTCCCTTGCGAATTTCTCGCGTAGGCCTGGTGTAGATTTGCACCCGATCCATCTGCCTGATGCACATGTCCGCTTTGTATGGCTTTTGAAGGAAGGAGTGACCAGCAGTACGTTGTTTGGTATTATTATGAAAAGATGTAGCAGAGAATTTCGCGGGAACTAACAGCTCGGGAGGAAACTGCTTACCTTGAAGATTCATTTGCCATCGTTCTTGTCAACGCTCCGTTTAGTTGGTATTTGTTGGTCTACAGTTAGATGAATGGTACACAAAGGGTTAATGTTTATTGGCAAGAAGTTTTTTTATTAATAAAAGACGGGTTAAAGCAACCTACAAGGTATAATTCTGTGTTGATGTTAGCGGTTTTCATTATTGTCAATGGGGTTTTTGGACGGCAAATTTGAGAACCTTCTGTTTCTCCCTCAATAAACTGACTACTGCAGATGGTAATGGGAGTCCCATGTAGCAGCAGTAACATTGACATTGCTTACATGTCAATCTGCGAAGGATATAGTAGTGGGCGTTTGATGTAGTGGAAAACTGTGGAAGGTTTCATCTGAGCTCTTTCTGGTCATTCGTTCTGCCTGTGGTTGTTTCCGAATTCCTGACTTATACCTGATTGAAGGAAGGATGGTAATATGAAGGTGTAACTTCAAAATTGTATAGAGGCAGTAGTATAAAACCTTACCTTGATTTAGTCCGTTTGAGCACACATGGCATCTTGGCGTAAAACCTCTTGGTAGACAATGTTCTTTGCTTTCCCTCATGGAGTGTACGTGAAAAGACTTCCTTTGCTCCCCACTCTGGAGCAGCCTACATATAGTTGACCATGTGAGAAGCATGATTCTACCAAGTGAAGTCCTGCCACTGAAAGTGTCTGCCCCTGGGACTTGTTGATAGACATGGCAAAACTTATGCGAGTGGAAATTGAAGGCGTCTGAAGGTAATGAGTGGTATTCTGGGAACAAACACATCCTCTCCTTTTCCACACCCTGAAATAATGGTAGCATCAACGACGTGCCACATTACCTTCTTTATAACCAGATGTGTGCCGTTGCAAAGTTTTGGAGGGTCCAAATTCCTAAGAAGCACTATTGGAGTTCCAATTTTTACTCTCAGTCTATGAGGAAGCAGTCCAGGAGGTTCTAGCGAATTGAGGAATTCAACAGGGTAGTTTACCGCTTGGTCTTGGTCGGAGACTGTATCGACGGACTTGTAAATATGCAGCCTTCCAGGAAGAGATTGCAACAATTGCTCGTTGATAACGTTCACTGTGCTGTTTTTTGGATCTAAAATAGCTCTTTCGCATAAGCAATTCATGTCTTGGTAGTTATCAGGAAGACTGGGAAACACTTGAGCCTTGAGGTCCTCGACCGACTGTGTTGACAGTGGTACAAATTGGACTGAGTGACAATTCGCCATCTCCATCGAGTGTAATCTTGCCATCGCCAAGTGACAAATATCCGAAGCAAACTCTGCTGTCAGTTGGTCGCTGTGCAGTTGGGCTCTCATGTTAGATGTCAGAGTCAACGTTGTTACCTTTTGCCTCTACGGAGAGGACTTGAGGCATGCCCGGACTTCATCTGCCCTGGTTCCCTTGGGAATAACGGAAGGGTCTGTCAGAAGTCGCCAGATAGGAGAAGGGTGACACCTCCCATCGCAGTCTGGCAGTCCCTGATGTCTTGCAAAGTAGTGTCTAGTGCTTCCAGAGCTCGTTTATGAACCATGGTACATTCATCCAATATATCCATACTTTGAGCTGACACCTTCGGAGAACCAGTCCCTTGTCCGAAGTTTTGCTAATGTTGCAGGACAGTGTTTCAGATGTTGCCTAGTTCAGGGGGATCTTAAAGGCTGAGTGCGCTGCCCTACTGCCGGGTAACAAAATTGCAGCAATACCAGAGGATGTCACGGCTAACGCAATATCCTCGTGCTGCCTCACTTTGGCTAGAAGCTTAGTTACAAACATTTTTCCTGTCCCTCCAGGTGCATCTAGGAAGAAGATTCCCCCTTTCCGGTTTCGCACATGGTCGAAAATAGTGTTGTAGGCCCGCTCTGTCCTGGAAGGAGTTTTGGCTCTGTTTCACGGACGTATTGGGCAAGAGCATCAATATCATAGGCTGTTTCGCGAATGAGCTCTGTTGGAAGGTTATCCGTTCCTATCCGTACTGCGGCAGCCCGTACGTTGGCAAAATATTCCCACCCAGTGAAACAGTCCTGTTTTCCACGTCAATCAAAGCACAGTTGTAGATGTCGTCACTGGCAGCATCAAGGCTAGGATACCGCAATTGTGCTTGGTGGTAAAAGTCTTCCACCAGGGCATCTCTATACTCCAACCACAGAAAGACAGATCTGAGACTTCGCAAATGTGCAGAAGCACTGCAAAGAGAGCCCTGAGACTTTTCAGCGACTGTGAAACGGCAGCCTCCGTGAACGTAGCATCCCACTGTGTGCTGTCTTCTAACAGTCCATGTCTTAAGCAGGGATCTCTGAAATGTTGGTAAGACGTTGGTCCCCTAACCTCATGAAGTAGCAGACGAAGGTAGAAACAGTCTTGTTGGCTTGGATGAACTGTGTAAACTCTCCTGAGTCAAATTTAATGGCAGAGTATCCATCAACGTTTTGACCCATCTTTCTCCGTTGCCATTTCTTTTTTTCCCAGATGTAGTAGGATGGCATCTGTGGATACAGCAAGGTTTGGGCAAATGGATCGATTTGACAAAGGTTAAAGAAGGCAGTTAGGCTAGTGTCCTTCGGTTCCTCGACCAATTGAGCAGCAGTGGAAGCAGTGAAGTATACGCATTGACCGTTTTCAAGGTGAACAGCAAGTTATTGGATGGGCGGGTGCCTTTGATGCAAGGGGAAACCGAAAATGCGCCAGAAGGCCTCGTTACTGCTTATATACCTACCCACTTGGTACTGTGTAACTTTGTCCTGATTGCTGTCTTGCTGCAGGCCAAACAGCATTGTCTGAGCCCTTATTGATGTACTTGCAGACATATTTGATTGACTTCACGAAGCTGCAAAACTCTACGTTGACGTGAGTGTTGAACTCCTTGGACAGAATAGGGCATGGTGAATATGGCTTGGTAGTAACACCAATAATAATGTGTGCAACGGGGGTAAGTGATTATGTCTCAGGAAGTATTGCAAAAAAATATTAAAGCAATTGGGGATGTCTCAGGATTGTAAGCCAAAAAAATTAGTAATTGACACTTACTGATTGAAAAATAAGCCGACTGTCGGAAAGGTAATATCAAGTGCAATTGTTAACTTGGGCTGGCTTGCCTCGCTTATATTATATATTAAAATAAAAGATTAAAGTTTAAGCAAAGAATCGCTGCTTTCACCCTTAACGGGATCTTCTGAAACTAAAAAAATCAATCTGTGAACACAAAAGTAAATATGAGGACACACACACAGACAACTACAGTTTTATATATATGTATAGATATATATATATATACCGTCCATTTTAACACACTAGCATGGGCATGGGTTAGGTGACCATGTCTTACTCATACAGAACTGATTTTGGCTTGGTTTCTACAGCTGGATGCCCTTCCTAATACCAACCTCATTTACAGTGAGTACTGGGTGTTTTTTGTCATGTCACCTCCACAACCACTCTGCAGTGATATATGTATACTATTGACGTAATATATATATATACTCTTGTTTGAGTACTGAGTGAATATATGCCAGTGATGACAGATGAACAATCTCACAAGGCTACTGAAATAGCTGTGACATGATTACTACTTAGAATTCTCATAGTGAGACTTATGTATGTTTATTATACATATATATGACTTCATATGCACCTCTATTATGAACCACGCTGTTTGTGCTACTGCTACTTAACCCTAGCTGGTCAAGTTCGCACTATAATCAAATTAGCATCCCTAACCAATGTTTCATTTATATAATATCTGCCCTATATGCAAATGAGCGTTGCCAGTTGATGTTTCTTATTCAAAAAATTATATAAATTATAGGTTATTCTTATCTCAGTACCAAGTAAATAAATGTTGCAAATGACAGATAAAAATCCAGAGATAGCTGTGACATGATCGCTACTTTAAATATACATA
>OZ024742.1:337837285-337842285 GCA_964016885.1 Eledone cirrhosa | reverse complement strand
TGTGTGCGTGTGTGTGTGTAGTTGTCTCGTTTGCGTGTGTTGTGTGTTGTTGCATCGCTTGTTAACTTAAACCAGCCATTTCATTTCGCTTCTCTCTGATCGGTTGTTTATTTGCGGTTGCAGTCGTTTGATAAAAAGCGCTTCCTTGATACGTAACGTGCCAACGTTTCTTTCAGTCGCTAGAATTGTGACAATGGGCCTTCCGTCTTTGTTTCCGCATTTGTCTATGTGGTTCCGGAAAGACGAGGCCCTGGTTTTAGTGTGTTCCTTGATCCGGATGTGCAAAGGTCGAATTGTGCTACCTATGTAGTATTGGTTGCACCTGTCACATTCTATCTTATACACGACGTATGTGCGTAGGCAACAGTTAGCATGGCGTATCGGGCAGTCTCTGAGGGAGCATGCGTCAGTAGATTTTTCGGGTTTCCTGGAGAGGCATCTTCGCAGGGAGGGGCCCGAGTGGGCCAGGTGGATGTCGAGGCCCTCCCTCCGTATAGCCTTGCGGATAGCGTTGGTGGTTTTCTCGCCCAGGTGTGGCATTTTAAGGAAGCACTTGCCTTGGGTGCTTATCTGTCTCTTGTGTCTGGTGTCTCCTATTCTGTCTGTGATCGAGGTAGGGTACCCGTTCGTCTCCAGCACCTCGAGGAATCGCTTGGTATGAGTGACACCACTCGCGGGATCGCTGCATCTGTTTTTGATTCACGCGATATCGTTCGTGATGTATCCTCTTTTGGCACTGTTAGGGAGGGCGGACTTGTAGTGAACGAATAGGTCCCTGCAGGCTGCCTTTCGGTAGAAGTTGCAGTGCATCCCTCCTTGTTCCGTGATGTTGATTCGGAAGTCGAGGAGGGCAAGTGACCCGTCTTCGTTGGGGTGTTCAACACTGAAGTCAATGTTCTCGTCCGTGTTGTTGAACGTCTCATAGATTCTGTTCGCCGTGTCTTGGGAAGATGTGAGGATGATGATATCGTCCACGTATCTTGAGAAAAAGGCTACGCCGTTGGGGTGGCAGGCGTTGAGTGCCTTGCGTTCGAGGTTGTCCATGTAGGAGATCGCTAGCACACCTGATAGGCTTGATCCCATGGGCAATCCCGAGGTTTGTTGGTATATTTGGTCAAGGAATCCGAAGTAGGTGTTGTCGACGACGATGGATAGGAGTTGGTGGATGTAAGTGGTGGTGAGCCCGAAGCAGTGTAGGTCGGTGGATTGGACGCGTTCCATTAGTATATTGACGGCCGGGAGTGCCGGGACCGAGGTGTAGAGAGCGACTACATCAAGGCTGAAGGCATATCTGTTATTCCTTCTGGTGTCGGGATCCATTTGATGCAGGCGCTTCAACACCTCCTCAGAGCTGTTAACGTGTCCCGGCAAGGTGTCTAAGATGGGTTTGAGTATTCTGGCTAGGAGCCATGAAATTTTGTAGAGTGGTCCCTCCACGCTCGATACGATGGGCCTGATTTTCAGGTCGGGTCCCTGTTTGTGTGTTTTCACGAGGTGGTAGAAGGCGGGTAGTCTGCTGTTCCTCGTGAGGATATAAATATATATATGTATATACATACATATAAATATATATATTTATCACATGGCTTAGTGGTTAGAGCATTGGCCTTGCAATCAAAAGGTTGTGAGTTCAATTCTCAGACCGGGTATGTGTTGTTTCCTTGAGCAAGATACTTTCTTTCACATTGCTCCA
Source organism: Eledone cirrhosa (assembly GCA_964016885.1). Classification (NCBI taxonomy): domain Eukaryota; kingdom Metazoa; phylum Mollusca; class Cephalopoda; order Octopoda; family Eledonidae; genus Eledone; species Eledone cirrhosa. The sequence continues at coordinate 337,840,592 of OZ024742.1, read as the reverse complement.
GTTTACACAGCTGTAGAAATGAGATGATAGGGACTGGGGTCCCTATCATTCCACTGTAATGTGGACGTGTAGGCGCCACGGGAAAAGAAGCACCCAGCACTCACTGTAAATGAGGTTGGTGTTAGGAAGGGCATCCAGCTGTAGAAATTAAGCCAGAATCGGTTCCCGTCCCACCCTTGCAAGCAAGGAAAAGTGGACGTAAAAATGAAATGATGATGATATATATATGTGTGTGTGCGTAAAAAAATACACAGTCTACACTGTAATGTGGCCGTGTAGTTAACACGGTAAAAACCTCCCAGTCCACACTGTAAACGTGGTTGGTGTTAGAAAGAGCATCCAGCCATAGAAAACCCGCCAGACAGTCCTATATGAGCAAGACAAACAATCTTGCCTCACGTGGACAATTCCCGTCTAAACCCATGCTAGCGTGGAAGATAGACATTAAACGATGATGATGATGATGTGTGTATGCAAATATATATATTTATGTGTGTATATATATTTATATGTATATCATTATCGTTTAACGTCTATCTTCCATGATGTATGAAGTGTGTCAGAGAAGTACCAGGACTGATGTCAAAAGATTTATTTCAAACTTAAACTTCACACTAAGAGTTTTATTTTTCAAAGTAATCTCCCAGGAGTCTAATGGACTTTTCCATCATTTTCTGCCATGCTTGCATGCACTCCTGGAAAGATTCTTCTGGGATCCTCCACAGTTCTGTCGTCACGGCCTTTTTGATGTCGTCCACGTCTTCAAAACGGCTCCCCTTGATGACCCTTTGAGCTTGGAGAATAGGAAAAAATTGCACGGAGCCAGGTCGGGGGAGTAGGGAGGTTGCTCCAGCATGGCAATGTTCTTTTTGGCCTGGAACTGTTGTCATGGTGAAGCAGCTACGAGTTGTCCTGCCACTACTCTTGCCTCTTCTCACTCACTGAACGAAGCAAATGCTGCAGTATCTCTTTGTAGACATGTTGGTTGATCGTCTGGCCCTGTGGCAAGTACTCGCAGTGGACGATCCATTTGTGCAATGGAATGAGCTAGTATTCTGTGGGCACTTGCTGCTACTTATTGCACCAGAGCACCGGTTACATATAAAATCTATGTTCTTAGTTAGCTTACCTGTGATCCCACTACATCTTTTATGCACCCATACTTTGCATTTGGGACATAAAATGCAGTGTCTACCTACTCCTTTCCTACACACTGAGCATGGCCATTTCCCGGATGGGACCGGCGCCCTATTTTCCTTCCTACAAACTAGACAGGTTAATTTTAAGGCCTTTTGATTCTAGGCCGTGCTTCCATGTTTGGAATTTCTTCTCTAGCTCGGCCATTGATTCAGCTATGAGCGTTAGATCAGCTGCGTATAGGAGTTCCCACGAGCAGCCCATCTTGAACTCCACTGTTATAGCCTGAAGAGCAATAATGAATAGTAGGGGGCTAAGAACAGAGCCCCGATGAACACCAACTTTTACGCTAAACTCTTCACTATATTCGTTGTTAATTCTAACCTTGCTGACTGTTTCTTTATACATGGCTTGTATAGCTCTCACAAGCCATTCATCAACACCTAGTTTTCTAAGAGCCCACCAGATAATGGAACGGGGGACTCTGTCGAAGGCTTTCTCCAAGTCGACAAAGGCTAAGTATAGGGGTTTACTTTTAGCTAGGTACTTCTCCTGTAGTTGTCGTACAATGAAAAGAGCGTCTGTGGTACTTTTGCCTGAAACAAACCCGAACTGCATTTCATCTAGATCGATTCTCTCTCTGATTAGTTGCGCTATTACTTTTTCCGTGACCTTCATGACCTGGTCGATTAATTTAATGCCTCTATAGTTACTCCTATCTAGGGCGTCTCCTTTACCCTTGTAACAGTTAATGATGATGCTGCTACGCCAGTCCTTCGGAACAACCCCATTCTGTATGACTTGGTTTACTATCTGGGTGACCATGGTGTGTCCCACCGTTCCAGAGGCCTTCAGCATCTCAGCAACTATTTCCGAAGGCCCAGCCGCCTTACCCGTCTTCATATCTTTGATTGCCTTACTTATTATACTACCTTCAACTAACACTGCTGGTCCCTCTATTGGATCGATCTGGGGGAGACTATCCTTCTCCCATTTATTCTCCTCATTTAGTAGCCTCTCGTAGTGACACTTCCAAGCGACCTTCTTATCAGCATCAGTGATGGCGAGTACGCCATCATCATTTAGTACACACTTCTCCCCAACAATATCACGGTTTTCCTTGACACATTGCTAGGCAATGTGTCAAGGAAAACCGTGATATTGTTGGGGAGAAGTGTGTACTAAATGATGATGATGGCGTACTCGCCATCACTGCTATTTCTGGCTGTGGGGTCCTTTAGCTTCCATATTTTTCTCTTGAGGATAGTCCTCTTCTGCTGTCGGGTACGTCTTGTCCTGACTATGAGGTCGCTAATTATCAGTCTATGTTGGGAGGTGCATTCTTCATGAGGGAGGGATTTAGTGTTTACAACAGTCACTCTGTCACGTCTTCTGGTAAGGATATAATCTACCTGGCTGGTATGTTCCCCTGATCTGTAGGTGATCAAGTGATTGTCTCGTTTTTTTAAGTTAGTGTTACAGATTGTTAGGTTATTTGCGTCACAGAATTCCAGGATTCTGGAGCCTTCCTCATTTCTAGTACCAAACCCATAGCCTCCATGGATTTCATCATAGCCGTCACAATGTTGTCCAACGTGACCATTTAGGTCGCCAGCAATAATTATATAGTCACTGTCGGTTATTTAGGAGGTAGTGAGCATCAGTGTCTCATAGAAAGTGTCTTTTATAGCGCCAGGCAGTCCGGATTGGGGCGCGTACGCAGATATTATCGTCACAGTAGTTCTATTTAGAACAAGTCTTATTTTAATTATTCTGTCGTTTACTCTATTTACGTCTATTATCTTATCCACCCATTTTTCTGCTAACATGATTCCTACCCCACCCAGCCCATTGTCATTTCCCACCCAGAAAAGCTTATAGCATCATTTTTTACCCACAATGAATCTAGCAGACCCGCCTCTCCACCTGGTCTCTTGGATCCAGCAGACATCAACCTCCTTACGTTCAAGCATTTCTACAACCTCGTTTGAGCGGCCTTATATATATATATATATATTTATATATATATATATATATATATATATATATATATATATATATATATATATTTATATATATATATATATATTTATATATATATATATATTTATATATATATATATATTTATATATATATATATATATATATTTATATATATATATATATTTA
>OZ024742.1:337827285-337832285 GCA_964016885.1 Eledone cirrhosa | reverse complement strand
GTTTCTGGTCCTCACGTTGTAAAACATGCTTGAATTTTCTATCCTCTGCTTCCCTCCTAGCTAAGTATACTTGTCGCCTAGCTTCCCTCTTGGTCTCTATGTAATGTACCCTGCTCCCCCCGTTCTTCCATTCTTTCCATGCCTGTCTCTTGGCCTTGACTGCTTCATCTACCTTATTGTTCCACCACCAAGTCACTCTCCTCCTGCTTGAGGTCTTACTCCAGCCACAAACCTCATCCGTCGCCTCTAGTAAGTTATTTTTTAGGAACTCCCAGTTCTCTTCTACGTTAAATGTCTCTATCTGTTCTTCTTTACTGTCGTAGGCGTTGAGTAAAATATCTTTAAATCTGTTACTGGTTGAGGGGACTTTCAGCTTCCAGATCTTTCTTCTCCAGGTTGGCCTCTGTTTCAGGGCTCGTCTAGTTCTGACCGTGAGGTCGCTGACAACTAAGCTATGTTGGGATGTACATTCCTCACTAGGGAAGGCTTTTGTGTTTACGACCGTCCATCTGTCACGTCCTCTGATGAGGATAAAATCTAACTGACTAGAGTGCTCCCCTGATCTATAGGTGATCAGGTGGTTGTCGGGTTTTTTAAAGTTTGTGTTACATATCGACATGTCATTGGCGTCGCAGAATTCTAGAAGTCTGAATCCTTCCTCATTCCTTGTGCCAACTCCATGGCCTCCATGTACTCTATTGAAGCCGTCGCAGTGTTTACCTACGTGTCCGTTAAAATCTCCTGCAATGATTAGGAAGTCCTTGTCGTCTGTTAGAGCAGTAGTGTGTATTAGGGACTCGTAAAACCTATCCTTAAGTTCGTCTGGCAGCCCCGATTGGGGTGCGTAAGCTGATATTATTGTGGTAATTGTCTTATTCAGGACTAGTCTGAGTTTAATGATTCTTGCATTTACCCTGTACACTGAGATTACTTTATCTACCCACTTGTCAGCTAATAGTATACCTACACCACCCATCCCATCGTCATTTCCCACCCAGAAAAATTTGTAGCACTGGCTTTTTCCTACAAGGACTCTAGCAGACCCTCCTCTCCATCTAGTCTCTTGCACACAGCATACATCAACTTCCTTTCGCTCTAGCATTTCTACGATTTCTCCTGCTCTTCCTTTCATTGAGCCTACATTGATGGTACCAACTCGGAGTTTTGGGCATTTGTCGACACTCGTAGGGGAGGGTCTCTGGGTTGGCGCTTCACGTGGGTGCTTGGTAGCTCGCAGATTCATATTTCATCTATTGATTCAGAGTTGCTCGTGTATTCCCAGCTCATCCATCCCTAACGGTGGGAAAATTGAGGGCTAGAAGGACAGTGGTGGTGGGGTAATGGCAGGGTGTGTTGGGATGCGCCAGAGGAGGAGAGAGTTAGTTAGGCAGGTAGTAGCAGCAGCAGCAGTGGAAATGGCATGCTAGGTTTGATTGGTCGAATAGACTATGGTGGTGTGTGGGGGTGGGGGGGAGGGAAATTGTGAGGTAGGAACTGAGGGTCGCATGGTAAATATCCAAGTTAATACTACATCAGTAAAATTAACAATAATAACGTCATGAAAAAAGCTACTAAGAGAAACCCTCGAAAATTTATCGCTAATACAGCAGGGAAAATTTAACGCTAATACAGCAGGGAACATCATAATATTAACGACATGAAAAAGCTACTAAGAGAAACCCTCGAAAATTTATCGCTAATACAGCAGGGAAAATTTAACGCTAATACAGCAGGGAACATCATAATATTAACGACATGAAGAAGCTACTAAGAGAAACCCTCGAAAATTTATCGCTAATACAGCAGGGAAAATTTAACGCTAATACAGCAGGGAACATCATAATATTAACGACATGAAGAAGCTACTAAGAGAAACCCTCGAAAATTTATCGCTAATACAGCAGGGAAAATTTAACGCTAATACAGCAGGGAACATCATAATATTAACGACATGAAGAAGCTACTAAGAGAAACCCTCGAAAATTTATCGCTAATACAGCAGGGAAAATTTAACGCTAATACAGCAGGGAACATCATAATATTAACGACATGAAGAAGCTACTAAGAGAAACCCTCGAAAATTTATCGCTAATACAGCAGGGAAAATTTAACGCTAATACAGCAGGGAACATCATAATATTAACGACAATATGTAGGCTAAAATACCTTCGTAGATTAGGTGGATGGCTGGCTGGGAAAATTTGAATCAGCTCAGTGGTACATTTTAGCAGAGAAGAATGGCAAAGTGTCTTATCTCTTCAATATTTTCAGATTGAATGAATTAGGTTAAAGACAGGGTAGTAAGCCTTAAAGAAGTGCATAGAGGGGGGGGGGGGGGTAGGAACTGAGGGTCGCATGGTAAATAACTGAGAGAGATACAATAGGATTAGAATACCGCATGGTAAATATCCAAGTTAATAAGTTAATACTACATCAGTAAAATTAACAATAATAACGTCATGAAAAAAGCTACTAAGAGAAACCCTCGAAAATTTATCGCTAATACAGCAGGGAAAATTTAACGCTAATACAGCAGGGAACATCATAATATTAACGACATGAAAAAGCTACTAAGAGAAACCCTCGAAAATTTATCGCTAATACAGCAGGGAAAATTTAACGCTAATACAGCAGGGAACATCATAATATTAACGACATGAAGAAGCTACTAAGAGAAACCCTCGAAAATTTATCGCTAATACAGCAGGGAAAATTTAACGCTAATACAGCAGGGAACATCATAATATTAACGACATGAAGAAGCTACTAAGAGAAACCCTCGAAAATTTATCGCTAATACAGCAGGGAAAATTTAACGCTAATACAGCAGGGAACATCATAATATTAACGACATGAAGAAGCTACTAAGAGAAACCCTCGAAAATTTATCGCTAATACAGCAGGGAAAATTTAACGCTAATACAGCAGGGAACATCATAATATTAACGACAATATGTAGGCTAAAATACCTTCGTAGATTAGGTGGATGGCTGGCTGGGAAAATTTGAATCAGCTCAGTGGTACATTTTCGCAGAGAAGAATGGCAAAGTGTCTTATCTCTTCAATATTTTCAGATTGAATGAATTAGGTTAAAGACAGGGTAGTAAGCCTTAAAGAAGTGCATAGAGGGGGGGGGGTAGGAACTGAGGGTCGCATGGTAAATAACTGAGAGAGATACAATAGGATTAGAATACCGCATGGTAAATATCCAAGTTAATAAGTTAATACTACATCAGTAAAATTAACAATAATAACGTCATGAAAAAAGCTACTAAGAGAAACCCTCGAAAATTTATCGCTAATACAGCAGGGAAAATTTAACGCTAATACAGCAGGGAACATCATAATATTAACGACATGAAAAAGCTACTAAGAGAAACCCTCGAAAATTTATCGCTAATACAGCAGGGAAAATTTAACGCTAATACAGCAGGGAACATCATAATATTAACGACATGAAGAAGCTACTAAGAGAAACCCTCGAAAATTTATCGCTAATACAGCAGGGAAAATTTAACGCTAATACAGCAGGGAACATCATAATATTAACGACATGAAGAAGCTACTAAGAGAAACCCTCGAAAATTTATCGCTAATACAGCAGGGAAAATTTAACGCTAATACAGCAGGGAACATCATAATATTAACGACATGAAGAAGCTACTAAGAGAAACCCTCGAAAATTTATCGCTAATACAGCAGGGAAAATTTAACGCTAATACAGCAGGGAACATCATAATATTAACGACATGAAGAAGCTACTAAGAGAAACCCTCGAAAATTTATCGCTAATACAGCAGGGAAAATTTAACGCTAATACAGCAGGGAACATCATAATATTAACGACAATATGTAGGCTAAAATACCTTCGTAGATTAGGTGGATGGCTGGCTGGGAAAATTTGAATCAGCTCAGTGGTACATTTTAGCAGAGAAGAATGGCAAAGTGTCTTATCTCTTCAATATTTTCAGATTGAATGAATTAGGTTAAAGACAGGGTAGTAAGCCTTAAAGAAGTGCATAGAGGGGGGGGGGGGTAGGAACTGAGGGTCGCATGGTAAATAACTGAGAGAGATACAATAGGATTAGAATACCGCATGGTAAATATCCAAGTTAATAAGTTAATACTACATCAGTAAAATTAACAATAATAACGTCATGAAAAAAGCTACTAAGAGAAACCCTCGAAAATTTATCGCTAATACAGCAGGGAAAATTTAACGCTAATACAGCAGGGAACATCATAATATTAACGACATGAAAAAGCTACTAAGAGAAACCCTCGAAAATTTATCGCTAATACAGCAGGGAAAATTTAACGCTAATACAGCAGGGAACATCATAATATTAACGACATGAAGAAGCTACTAAGAGAAACCCTCGAAAATTTATCGCTAATACAGCAGGGAAAATTTAACGCTAATACAGCAGGGAACATCATAATATTAACGACATGAAGAAGCTACTAAGAGAAACCCTCGAAAATTTATCGCTAATACAGCAGGGAAAATTTAACGCTAATACAGCAGGGAACATCATAATATTAACGACAATATGTAGGCTAAAATACCTTCGTAGATTAGGTGGATGGCTGGCTGGGAAAATTTGAATCAGCTCAGTGGTACATTTTAGCAGAGAAGAATGGCAAAGTGTCTTATCTCTTCAATATTTTCAGATTGAATGAATTAGGTTAAAGACAGGGTAGTAAGCCTTAAAGAAGTGCATAGAGGGGGGGGGGTAGGAACTGAGGGTCGCATGGTAAATAACTGAGAGAGATACAATAGGATTAGAATACCGCATGGTAAATATCCAAGTTAATAAGTTAATACTACATCAGTAAAATTAACAATAATAACGTCATGAAAAAAGCTACTAAGAGAAACCCTCGAAAATTTATCGCTAATACAGCAGGGAAAATTTAACGCTAATACAGCAGGGAACATCATAATATTAACGACATGAAAAAGCTACTAAGAGAAACCCTCGAAAATTTATCGCTAA
>OZ024742.1:337819785-337822285 GCA_964016885.1 Eledone cirrhosa | reverse complement strand
TCTATCAGTTTTATACCCCTATAATTGCTCCTCTCCAAAGCATCCCCTTTACCTTTGTAGCAATTTATGAGAATACTGCTGCACCAGTCTTTGGGTATGACACCACCATATATAGCCTGATTGATGATGCGTGCAACCAGTTTAGTGCCTACGTCCCCTGATGTCTTCAGCATCTCAGCAACTATATATTTATATATATACATATATATATATTTATATATATATATATATATATTTATATATATACATATATTTATATATATATATATATATATATATATATATATATATATATATATATATATATATATATATATATATATACTAGCAGAAGTACCCGGCGTTGCCCGGGTGTAAGTCGACCTTTGATATGTTAAAATGTGTAAAAGTTACTTCCCGCGCATCACAGGTTCAAAACTTCGAACTTCAATGAAAAAAAAATAGGTTAGTAGACACAGGTGTATCGTTGAAATTGTTCTCTGCACGACTGACGCAAGTCAAAATCGCTTGATATTGAATGTTCAGTTAATTTAAAGCAGGGTGAAAATGTCGATTACTTTCAGATTTTTGTTTTTTTCACAATTTTTGCGCTCACATGTGCAGAAGAAGAATTAAAAGGGCCTTTATCTTAACCGCGGCATAATGGCGAGTCTTTTGTGACAGTTTTCAAGAATATAGGACGTTCCTGTAAAAAGTTTTCCCATGTGTAACTTTGACTTGTTTTTTTGCGCAAAGTCGAGCCCCGCTTCCGTTTTATTGATTTTTTACATCAATGCGTGATCTCTGAAGTAGATTTGAGTAGCTAAAAACCTGTCCCGGTAAATTTGCTATAGGTGAAAAAAAGTTGATCAAAATTGTATCTAGGGTTATTGCCCTTTGCCACAGCCTCAAGCCTCGTCTGACGGGATGTTGGTGATTCCTCCGTCACCGCTTGTTGGCGACGAAGGCGAACATCAGCAAGCCTTGTCGTACGTGATGTTGGTGACTCAACCAGCTGGGAAAGACGTCTATCAGCGAGTCGAGATTCGCGCTTAGCAGGTGTTTCCTAGAGAAAATTAATTAATTCTACTGGTTAGCTAAGCCAATGGCAGTGTCAATAGTAAATGAGAAAATTCTAACATGAACAAAAGGGAATCAAGTTAAGACAATAAATTTAATATAACTACGATTAGAATGTTGTAGTTGCTTAAAAGTGGTGACAGTTAGGATAAACGCAGTACTTGCTAACATTAAGGGAGAATATTGCATAAAGGATTAATCAATTGTGAATGAACTCATACCTGAGAACGCCTAATTTGTTGTCTCAAAGCAGTAGCTGTACCTTTTTTGTCTTAGCTAGATTTACTCTCAGTCCTCTTGCTTCCAACTGCTGTTTCAATAGCCGGAATTTATTCTCTAGCTCCTCTACTGATTCTGCTATAAGAGCCAGATCGTCAGCATAGAGAAGTGTGGGCATAACGACATGTAACGAAGCTGTTAGGTTAGAGAGAGGTGATTAAATACAGAGAGAGATGACACCAGATTCGTTAGCATGGTTACTGGTGAATGGGAAGGTTTGGAAATATGATTACAATAACTTACCGAATTTTCCGGTCTATAAATTGCACTTAGAATAATTAAATTTAATAAAAAAACAGCTCTGCGCTTTATACTCCGGTGAGCCTTATGTATAAATAATACAATGGTAATCAATCACGGCTCTAACAGAAGTAATAGATCTAGACTAAAAGTAAAGAAGATAGCATTTTCCTGGTTGGCCTTACACGCCGTTGCGCGGACCTGATTTTAAATGATACGCCTTATATCCTGGTGAGCCTTATAGAGCGGAAAATATCTATTGGAAAAGAATACGAATTCATGACCAAGGTGTGACAAAATAGGCGTCTATACAGCGCCTGAAACAAACTTGTCCAAAACCCTAGGATTTTTCTCGTTAAGTATCCACCCAAAAGGAACCATTTTTTAGTTACAAAAAAATAACCAAAGTGTATAGTAGCTATATTTCTGACATATCATGCCAAAAAGAACAATATATTAAAAAAATGTTCTAAAGTACATTCAATCTCTCTTTTTGACCGATATCTTAATAAGCAAGTTATCGATTTTTTTTTTTTTTTTTTTTTTTTGATTTTTTTTAATTTATTTTTTTTTTTTTATTGGCTGTCAGTGTCTATCTGCATGCAGGTGTGCACGTGTGCGCAATTAATTGCAAATACGCTCATAACATTTAGTCGTAAGCAGAACAAAAAATGCCATTAGAGAGGGGCTAATAATGAAGACACAAACCCTGGTGAACTTACGTTTAAACACCCGAAAAGTTACTCACTTCCTGTGCAAAAGACTGTATTATAAATTAAGTAATTTTTTAGGATCTTTTGTTTAAAAAAGGAAAACATTATTAGTACAGACGTAACATTTTTTACAACTTTGTATGTGTACAATACAACTTGGTCAACATATTATTTAGTAATATTTTTTTTCAAAAAGCATGATTATTTAA